>CM036545.1:27613416-27630916 GCA_020745685.1 Tautogolabrus adspersus
CAACGAGTGCTCCGTCACTGCCGGACCCTGGGACAGATAAAGAAAGAGGAGGGTGGAGAGGGGAGAGGAGGGAGACAACGGGGGAGAGTGAGTGAGCAGAAACACTGCAGAGAGAGGGAGGGGGGGCTGACAGGAAATCATGTTTTTACAGTTCCTGGTGCTGCTTTTAAAATTTATTTGAAAAATAACACAAAGAGAAGAAGAGAGCAGACAGTAGAAGAAGAAGAGAGGAAACAGGAAATGATGGAAACATAAATTCATGTTAAACATGTCTCTCACATGTTTCACACACGTAAACACTGGGCTGCTTGTGTTGTGTTTTGAGAATATAGCGGGTAGTTTTTGGGGGTAGTTTCTTGATGCTTAGTTCATCTGTTAACTTGTTACCCCCAACTTCTGCTGATGAGAATGTCTTAATACTCTTTCAAAGTGCTTTTATAGAGCAGTAAATGTGGCATGGTTAACAACTTACCTAATAACATTCAGCTTTAGTAGAAGCCATATTCAGGAATATAGCTGCTCTTTTATGTTGAGATTGTTTGCCCCTCAGACTCAGCTTTTTTTTTTCTCCTCTTGAGTTATTTTTTAAAAGTCAGTTAAAAACAGTAAAAGTGAGTAAAGACCAGTAAAGCTGCTTCATGCCAGCTGACCACAGCGACTCCAGCATTTAATGACTTTTTTCCTAATTGAGCGTGATTTGAGTCCGGGTGTAATTGAAGTGAGAGAGTTTGTGTTTCAGGCTGCAGGCTCTGGCTGAACTCTGTGCCAGCCTGTTACGAAGCAACCATCACATTTTCATCCTCATAAGCTGCAGAGCTGGACCCAGCGCTGATTTCTGTCCCTCATTTATGTTTACTTATAAATATTCTTTCCAAGACATGTTGGTTTGCTCTATAATGATTCCCTCTTTTCTTCATTTGTTTCTTTTCCTTTCTGTCTTAGATTTCCCTTTTCAATTTTTGTTAATCCTTCCATCCTTCCTTTTCCATCTTTTCTTCCTTCCTGAGATCTTCTCTCTCTTCTTCTTCTGCCTCCTTTCTGCTTGTCCCCTCTGATGAAGACTTCAGGCAGCGTAGAACAGCTCCAAGTTTCCTTTCTGCTCCTGATTCTGATTACATCAGCACACGCTCTCTCTCTCTCTCTCTCTCTCTCTGCACTCTTTCTCTCTCTCTGTGCTCTCTCTCTTTGCTCTCTCCCTCTGCTCTCTCTCTCTCTCTCTGTGCTCTCTCTCTCTCTCTCTGCACTCTCTCTGCTCTCTCTCTCTCTTTGCTCTCTCTCTCTCTCTCTCTCTGTCCCTCTCTCTGCTTTGGGAATAACAGCTCATGACATCACCAACAGCTGCCCAGCTGCATGAACGAGTGTGTGTCTGCCATATATTCACAAATGTGTGTGAGAGAGTATATGTGCACAGATGTGTGTATGCATGGTTTGAAGGTTGTGAGACTTTCTGTTGCCTAGGTAACTGAGCAGGATCAGTCAAGAGGAGACTGACCACCTCCCCCGCTAGTTTACAGCTGCAGATAAACCATCATCTACTGTATCTATTATTCTTTTCTATCTTACCTATTCTATCGATTTAATCTAATTTAATCTTTGCTCTTCCTCCCTCCATCCATCCTCTCATCTTTATGGTCGACAGTCTCAGCTTTTGTCCCCACAGCTGGGTCGGCTCATTAGGGCCATAAAACCTTTTAATTGGATACTGTGGTCTGTGCGGTCGTTTCCATTGGCTTATTGGCTTGTCAGTCAATGAATCAATCCATCTGTCTCTGACCGAGGCCCTTTCGTGGTCGTCAGCACTTTTCAACACATCACAGGGGATCATTGACGTGGAAGCTGAGGCAGTTTCAATGTAGAGAGAGAGCAGGATGAAAAGGTCTTTGCATGACGTGGCAGGAGGTGATATTAGGTCATGATTTGTGCATTGTACCACTGGAACCCCCATAAATCAAAAGCACATTCACTTTAGGACATTAGTTATGAATCAGCTGTGGAAGAGGAGATTATCAGCCTCCACAGACCTCTGTCTCAAAGTTTGACCTGCGTGCTACAGAAGAGCTTCTTTTGGGAACAATTCTTTGTTGCTTTAAGATACGAATCAGGATGCAAACTACCTTTAAAACTGGAACAAACTTATTTAAGCTCACAGTAACTCAGATGACATTTCTGCCTGTAGCCGTTAACGGATCATACATCATCAAACTTCTGCTCTTTGTTTTGAGGAGGATGAATCCTGGTTTGGACCTCATGAAAGATAGATATTAGTTTGTTAAAAATCCTTAGGTGCACATGTCACCTGTTGAAGAATTATAATAATCTAGTATTTGCAATGGCTGCATTTGAATAGTAGAATATTCTGTGAAAATGTCAGCGATAAAACACTGATTACAGACGACCACACCAAGGACTTGATGCCATGCTCTGCACCAAATCTCAGTTATATCTCTGCAGTTTTTAATCACGTGGAACGTCTTCTGATTTCTTTTTAAATGTAACACCGTACCACTCCTAATCATGGAATAGGCAGGGGAAAACAAAAATATTCGGCTTGTCACAAACTCGTAACGGAAGCTTTATGCGGCTGCTCTGAACAGACTCTGACCTGCATCTTTTTGACTTTGGCAGTTTCCCTCCCGTCTGTTTGTCCTCTCTCTGGTCCTGTAAGCCATTTAATAAACTGTTTAACCCTCGGGAACAACAAGGTGTCGAGCTGCACCTCTAACAGCCGGCTAATCCAGCAGATCTGATCAAAGGTAGCCAGTTAACCTGAGCTTATCCTCAGCCTAAGGAGATCTGCTTAATGAGCTTACATTAAACCAGCCGCCTCGTCTCGCTGTGCTCCAATCAGCTCACACGGAGACATGGAACTTATTCTGCAAGCTGGATTTTTATATTTGATCTAAAATGATCTCTCTCTGTGCCTGGATATAATCCACATCTAAATATTGTTTAACATGTTGTAATTGTCTCCGCCTCTTTTTGGCTTTAGATCTGTCTCTCCACCTGTCTTCAGAAACATCTTTTTTCAGATATCTTATAAAAGTAATGCATAAAAAATGTGACATGTTTTACAGTAAATTGAGTTACATGTTCTGGCTCATTTAAGATATTTCAGGTCATTACAAAATTCAACTCTTCAAATATCTTGGGGATAGAGTATCATATTTCACTAAAAGTGTTGATTAAAAATACAGGTCTCTTATGTCGCGCTCTACATCTTTTAACACATGCATGTTGCAGAACCGATGTGTCTTTTTGGCTTTCCTCTTCTCTGTTTTTGTGACATTTCTTTATTGTGACAGCTTTCACAGAGGTTTCCCTCACTGCATCAGTCTGTCTGTCTCACTGCTCGTCTCTGTTCGTCTCCCTCTTTCTCCGGTGTCACTCCAGTTTGACATGACTGTCGCGACTTGGTGCCGATCTGCCTCTCCTGCTCTGAATTTCTGTCTGTTTCCTCCGTCCGTCCTTCTCTCCTGCACTTGTTTGATGTTTTTGGATGTGGCAGAAGTCGTGTGAGCCTCCGTATCTCTTTCTATCCGATGTCGCTCTCTCCCCAGCTGAGGTTTTCACCATCAGAGTGGTGTTGGAAGTGAAAAAGCTGTAACTCTCAACATAGCAGGGGATGAACAGCATGTACCTGTGAACACAGGACCTCTGGCGATGCTGTCACATCTCGTCTCTTCTCTCCGTCCCTTCTGTTCGTCTCTGCTGGTATTTCTCAAATGTTACAAAGTTTGAGAAACTCGCAGCACACGGGGAACTTCAGGCTTCTTTAAAGGACTCTCAGGGGAGAGTTTGTGAATTACAAATGGGTCACTTTGCAGAAATTTACCCGACGATATTTGACAACTTGTTTCATATAGTTGTGGCACTAGCTAGCGGTTCTTAGTAGAAACCAGACTGTTTATGCCTTTAGTGGTTGTCTGAGCTGAAAAACAACATTAATAAACCAAGAAGGAATAGCATTTTTAGGTCATGGAAGCTCTCTGGTATTTTTGAAGAAGTAAGGTTTTTACATAACAGCATGGCCTTTAAATTTATTTACGTGAAATGATACTTTGTGACCCAGTTTGTGGCTGCAGCTTGTCAGCCCTACATTACAGATCTGATTCACCGGACCAGGACAATTTTTCACCTTTTTAAAAAGTTGTTGACCACTACTCAATACAAGACAAAAAAAAACAGTTAAAATACATGTAAAACGTTTTGGTGGTTTATAAACATAAACTATATGAATATAAAGTTTCTACAAAAACTCTGCAGACGACTTCACAAAGATGTTTGTTCTCCAAACCTCAGCTGGAATCACTTCAATCACTCCAAAGCCCTACTGAAGTTTATGTGTAAATATGTTGAAATGCCCCTTTAACTTGTGCTCATAGGGTTAAATTACACAAAGTACAAATACACTTTTGACTCGTTCAAACAGTTAAATAGTTAGTTATTGTCAGCTACGGTAGCCTGCAGTGGCCATCTCTTTCCACCCGCAGCCGGAGGGAGTGAATCATTTCGCTATGCTGAAATTAAGAAGCTGAGAGACGAGTCGTCTTTTGAGAGAGGAGATCGTGTAACTCCATCAGTGCAGAGATCACTGAGAGGTCACGCTCACTCGTCCCCGTTTACTCCTCAGGACTGTCGGATGGAAAGTATTCTTTGATGCTTTTAATGCAGCATTAAAGGCTGAAAATCAAACACAACAAGTTTGTTTTCTTTTTTTTGAAATGTGTTTTTAGCAACTAAATTCCCCGGCCTCCATTTCCTCTCTGGAGTTTTTTTATGCTTCAAGCTGCAGAGGGCTGTTGCCTCCCCTCCCACTGCAGGACTGTTAAGTTGTTTTGATCGCTGACGTGTTCACATTTATTCCTCGGGTGCAAATTGTACGTTTAATTGCTAGCTTCAGTTTACATCGTCTTAATGAGCGTGCATGTGTTGGAGTGTTTCTCTGAGAGTCAGAAATCAGAGGCGAGTCGGCTCCCCTTGCTGCTTTTCTGCTGCCTCTCTGGTCATCAGGAGGAGGTGGAGGAGGAGGAGGAGAGCAGAGGAGGAAGGAGTGAGTCATGCTAGTTAGACTTTAAGAAAAACAACTGCCAGGGAGCACAGAATGGATCATGATTATGATGATAAAAGTGCTGGTGTTGGGTCACTTGGTCACTGCAGAAAAAAACAAGCTGAAGTTCATATGCAATATGAATTTCACACTTTCTTTTTATTTTCAATCCATCTTCTTCCACTGATCAAAATAAGATCTCCTGTCATTATACCTCTAGTTCTTTTGGTTCTCAAACGTGCAGGTGTGTCCACTGGACTGAACTTGATCTGTGCTGCAGGCTGCATTAGTACCTGCAGCTCATACAGTAAACTATGTGGCAGAACATTTAGAAGCTAAACAAAGACTTAATCAGCCTGCAGAGTAACTTCTGCAATAACTTGATGGACAGTAATACCTCCTTAATACTGAAAAGATGGAGGATTTACTCATGTTGTGCATGCACTCATAATACATAAATAAATTTAAATTGATCTTTAGGTAAATATTTTGTGAAGAAATAAAGCAGCTCTTTGTTGCAGACGCACAGCTGTACAAGAACTTCAGTTTTATCTCCATTGACGGAGCGCCCATTTCTTCTACAGTACACACACACACACACACACACACACACACACACACACACACACACACACACACACACATTAAAATGCATGCACATATATTCCCAAACTACACATAGATATGACAAACACAAACCCATGCCAAGACAATGGCCTGCTAATCCTTGCTTCTGATTGGACGAGGCCAGATTACCCAGAGGGCACCAGCTGTCGGGGAGAGGCGAAGCCCAGTTTCCTCAGTATCTATACACACACACACACACACACACACACACACACACACACACGTGTCATGTCGCCCTGCTCACTAAAGCTTAATTAAACACAGAATGAGCTGAAATGTTTACCTTTTAAGGGTTAGCATGTGGCGACACCTGAATTGTCATGCTATGCTAGGCTATGCTAGTTTGAGTGATTTGTTAGCTCACTTCAGCCAAACTGAGGCGTTCAGCTGCTGTCACCAGAGCGTGTTTGTTGCTGCTGTCGACACGCTGTAAAAATAGGAATGGGAATTAATGTGAGCGTAATGCTAACAGGCGGTGCAGAGGTCCAGCATGGACAGGTAGCCAAATGCTGCAAATGCCTGAATGTGCTGTGTGTTTTATTTTTAGCCTCTGTTGTTTCAGACACTCCTCCCTGTATGCATTGAGTTATTTATCTACGGTGTGCAAGAAGTCCAAAAAGAGTCTTGAAATGTGTAAATGAAGTCACGAGAAACATTTTCATCATAGAGAAGGTTTATTCCTGCAGAAGTTTGATTTATAGAACAAAATCGTAAAACATGTATTTGTCATGCAACTCAAATGTAACTTTTCATTTTTAGCAGATTTTTATGGGCTAGTTTCTTGACATGTTACTGTTTAGACTTTGATCTGAACTGTGTTGACTTAGTTCAATATCAGGCAACATTTAAACGCTTTTTCTTCATCTTTCAATCATGTAGCCTAACATCAGTCTCAAGCCCTCACAGCCTGTACAGCTTTTGTCCCTCCCAACCACAATCCCTCTGCTCCCAGTGCAACCACAGGGGGCTGAACTGGGCCAAACCGAGCCAGGCCAGCAGTGCGGCGAGAGGGGAGGAGACAGGAAACGCTAACTGACATGCTGCTCAGCTGAGATAAGAGCAGATCCCTCTAAATACTGGAGTCTGGGGAGAGGGAGAGTGAGAGAGAGAGAGAAAGAGAGAGAGAGAGAGAGAGAGAGAGAGAAGGGGAGGAGAAGAGCAGAACAAAAGGGAGATGGAGTGAGGAAGAAGGAAGGAATGGAGGAGAGGAAGAGAGAAATGGAAGGGAGAGCAGAGGAGGGAGAATAAATGTCAAAAGGATAAGAGAGAGAGAGAGAGATTTACTTTTAGTGTGTTGTTGTGATACAGCTGAACTGAGAGGCTTTGCATTGGCCTAGATTTTCCACCGTCTGTCTGTCTGTCTGTCTGTCTGTCTGTCTGTCTGTCTGTCTGTCTGTCTGTCTGTCTGTCTGTCTGTCTGTCTGTCTGTCTGTCTGTCTGTCTGTCTGTCTGTCTGTCTGTCTGTCTGTCTGTCTGTCTGTCTGTCTGTCTGTCTGTCTGTCTGTCTGTCTGTCTGTCTCACTGAAGTGTGACTTGTATGCTTTTTGTTTTTTGACCTTTTGATGTTACAGTACTACAAGTCCCACATATTTCACATCACAGTAGATACTTCAAAAGTTTTGAAAGACGTCCCTCTCTTTTATTCAGAACTTCACTTTTCAGGTGATCTTTATTTTCATTCAATATACACTTAACATGATTGGTTATTTACAGACCTGATGTTCACTGTGATGAGTTAAAGAAGTTTCATATTGTTGGATGAATAGAAACCATCTGTCACTGAGATCTCACGAGTAAATGATAATAATGGGGCTTTACATCAGTCATTCTCATAGACCCATACACTGACATAAATGCGACCATGGAGCCTCTGAATGTAATGCTTTCACATGTTTAATAACACAAAGTGTCCCACTCTGTCGTCGTGTAATCAATGAAACTGTGTCAGTTCTCAGTCGTCAAGGTTAAGTCGAAGCTTGATCCAAAGCTGGCCTTGTTTGAAGACGTTTCACCTCTCCTCGAAAGCCTTTTGGGGAAAAGGGGAAACATTTATGTTTGTTGCTCCTGAGGGGAAACATCTTCAAGATCTTCAACCAAGTCCAGTTGCCTTTGGATCAAGCTTCGAGTCTATTAAACAGTTAAAGTCATAATTTGCATGCATGGGTCCCCTTTAAAAGGTCCCCAAGGATCCCTGAGGGTCCCCTGACCCCACTTTGAGAACCACTGGTTCTGTATATTTTATAAAATGAAATTTCTTATACTTTTGGTTGCCAACAATAATGGGAACTCTTTATTGAAGGGATGGTGATCTCTTAAATGTTCGTCCTTTGTGGATTCAAGCAACATCAATCTGTCACCACAAACTCTTTTCACCTCAGTGCAGCTACAGACAGTTTAAAGATGTCTGATTTTATAATCACAGCACTCAGTGGATCACTTTTTAATGTTGTAAGCAGCAGTGGGTGTCTGTCAACACCTTTCTCGTAATTCAAACACGAGGTGCATGAGCTGCAATCTTCAGTATAATCATACACAGACAAACACACAGAGAGAGTAGTAAATGCAAATATACAGCTCTTCTTATGTTTCCTGCATGTGTTCTGCTGGGTTTGGACTTTCTCAGGGAGCTCAATCTCAGCGGGACACTGCATCACTTTTTGATTTGTTTAATAGAGTCAGAGCCAGCTTATTTAGAGCTGATATCAATCTTAAAGATACAGCTGTTAATTCTTACTCACAAGTTCAGGCCAAACCGAAGCAGAAGTTTGGAAATCGCAGCAGCTTGTTGTATTTTTTATGTGACCGGGGAATTAACGGCCTGATTGGAAGAAGGCCTGGAAACAGACATGAACTGAGAGTTAGAAATGTTCACGAGGAGAAGATGCCAGAAGAGATGAAACTTCTGATGTGTTCTGAATGTTGCATTTACATTTGAGGTCATGCTTTTTTTTCTCTAGCCTGTACTGAACTTTCACTGCAGATTGACTCTGACTTGTCCGTCTATCTCCGCTCGATCTCTCTGTCTTGCATTGATCAGGATGTATTCTCCAAAATCTGTTTTTTCTCAACTTGCTTTAAGTCATATTATCTAACATTTCATTACAATTTGCTGATTTGATTTCAGCTATAAATATCCCCTTCCACGCTAAATGTTAAAATACGTTCCTCTCCTCCCACTCTGCTGTTCCTATCCATTTCTTTTTAATTCCCTTTTTTTATTCTTTTCTCTCTCCGCTGTTCCTATCTGCTGCTGAGGCTGTTTAATTTCCCTGCGGGGATCATTACAGTTTCTTCCTATCTTTTCTATTCTCTCTCCCAGTTGTAACTTCTTGTAAAGCAGTATGAGCTGGGTTCATTTTTATTCATCTGCACATAAAAATGATGAAAATAGAAAAGTCTCAGTGCTGGAGTCAGAAACGGGGCAGCACATCCTGCATGACATCAAACCTTTACCTGCCCTGTGAGAGCTCAGAACACACCTGTGGAAACATTTCAACAAGACGGAAGCTGACTGAAAGAAGTCGCTTTTAAAAAGCTCTTATACAGAGCAAACCTGTTGTACAAGTTGGCACTTTATAACACACCGTCTAAATAAATAAAGAGTTTTGTTTTGCCATAATTTGAAACTCATGCACTGACCTGTCTTTCTGTGTGTGCAGGAACGACAGAGCGCGTGTGTCTGATCCAGGGGACGGTGGAGGCGCTGAATGGCGTCCATGACTTCATCGCTGAGAAGGTCAGGGAGATGCCGCAGAGCACCCAGAAGACAGAGCCGGTCAGCATCCTGCAGCCACAGACCACCGTCAACCCCGACCGCGTCAAACAGGTCTGTACCACGATCTCTTTGCTTCTTATCCAGGAGCACTTTAACAGCAGAGGCTCCCTGTAAGAATGTTTATGTTTATCAGTGTTACAGTATGTGTGTCTGTAAGCTCTGACCCAGCTGAAGGGGTGCATGATAAGGAAGAGGGGAGTGTTTACCATCAGAACGACAAACTGTGTGTTTGTGTGGTCGAGTCTGGATTTTCTGTGTGAGTGAAGCTGAATGAGGTGGAATCAGGAAAAATGACAGGCGACCAAAAAGAGATGTCAACAGATTACAGAGAGAGAGAAAGAGTTAATGTGAAAAATACAAGGGAAGGGGTATAAGAAAAAAGATAAGGGGGGAGGGGAGGGGGAGAGAGGGTAAGAAAGGAGGTAAACGAGAGTAGAGGGAAAGATGGAGGGGAGAGATAAAAAGGTTGAAGAAAATATCAACAGAGGGGGAGAAAGCAGGATGCAATGTGTGAGGTGTGAACATATAAACATGTGATATGACCTGTCAGCTGAGACACACACGCACGCACGCACGCACGCACGCACGCACACACTAACAGACAAACAACGCCAGAAATCCAAACATCCAAACGCCAGCAGGAAACATCTTCCTGCTGAGGAAGGAAGTCTGACGAGAGTCCTCATCACTCCCCATATCTCTATCACACACACACACACACACACACACACGCACGCACGCACACACACACACACACACACACACACACACACACACACACACTGAAAAGTGTTAATGAAAAGCATTGAACTTTATTTTTCCATCCCACTGACTTCCTGTATCTTTCAGCCTTTTCATCTGCTCCCCTCTCTCCCTCCCTTGCTGTCTCTCTCTCTCTCTCTCTCTCTCTCTCTCTCTCTCTCTCTCTTGCTGTCTCTGTCTCTCTCTCTCTCTCTCTCTCTCTCTCTGTCTCTCTCTCTCTCTTGCTGTCTCTGTCTCTCTCTCTCTCTTTCTGTCTCTGTCTCTCTGTGAAAAAGTGCAGAGATTGGGCGATGGAGCGTAAAGTGTTGGTACCGATACGACCCAGTGTGTTCAGATTTTCACAGTTTGCCTGATGTTATGTTTATATAACAGTTTGTGATGTTACATATAAAATACTTATATAATATTTAAGCAGCTTATTTACATGTATGTTGCCACTGTCATTAGTCAAGGCTATTCTACATCCAAACATCTTACCTCTGTAGTGGCATAGATTGGCCATAGGGTGGCGCCACTTAAATCTGAGTTAAATGTTTGTGTAATGGCTTGACATGCCTGTTATCTTGATTGAATGAGTCTTTATTTGTAGAATGTGATCTACAGTCAGTGGGTTTGTTGTCTATTCTCTATCAGCACAGCAGTCTTCAGCGACACAGCGTCTTATATTGTCAGTGCCACTAGAGGGCGCTCAATCGTAAAATGTTCTTATTACTAGGCGTTTTATTTGTCTAAAAATATCAACAGATCTCTTTAGAGAGAGTCTGCAGAGTCTGTGTTTGATATTTAGATCTTAACATTGGGGTACGTTTGGTGGAGAAAAATATTCAGAAGTTCATGTGGTATAATATTACATTTTACAGAGAGCTGAAGTTTTTTAATCACAAACTTTTCACTGATGGTTTCACAAAGTAGTTGTTCATTCAGAAACTTTGTTTGATTATCTTCCTTCTCATGAAACTCTCTCTGCTGATGGACCGGTAAATGAGGCTGAGCCCCCACCAGCTGTGGAACGGAGGGAAATTAGTGTGCTCATTGATTATGATCCCAATCTGTTTAAGTGGTGATCATGAGACTCTCTTCATGATTGCTCTCTATTGATTAGTCAGGTCTGGCATTGTTTCCAACTATTGACTATGCAGGCCTGCAGTGCATCCAACCAGGCCTGTGAACACACACACACGCACACGCACACACACACACACACACACACACACACACACACACACACACACACACAAACACACGCACACACACATACATACGGTGGCATTTAGGAATATTTACAATTCTATATATTACCAATATAATATCATCATTTTAATAATTTGAATACATATAAGAAGAAATCATAAAAAAAATGTCCCCAGAAGTTTCTGTTTCTCCTCCTTGTCTCTTAGCTCTTGTGTTGCGTTAGTGTTGCGTTAGTGTTGCGTATGTTTCCCCTGCTGTGATTTCTCATTCTCTGTCAGGAGCAGACTTTGGGGGTGCGGGAGTAGCAGGAGGAGTGCTACGCCTTTCTAGTTTTGAATAATTATAACTATCATGGTTGTGTACACACACAGACACACACAAAGAGCCCTCAGAGATGGAGTTTTTTTTGCACAGTACACATTTCGAAGGTGCAGTTATGCAGAGAGATTGATGCATAATTAATCAATACTGGGTACACACCGACACACACACACACACACACACACACACACACTCTGCAGAGTTAAACTCAAACAGACTTTTTAGGGCTCATGCATATTACAGGATTGAGTTGTGTTTGCACATATGGTGTCTTGTTTTGTTCTGTTAGAAACGCTGATATCTTATTTTTATTTTGATCCAAACTCAGTTTGTGTTTTGGGGTTGAGGTAAATTGTGATGTGCATTTTAAACCTCATTAACATAAGATGTGCTTGAATGTCACCTGACATTTTCCTTTACACTGTCCTTCCATCCCACAGAGGATAAAAATCACTTATACTGAATAGAAAAACATGTAATGATACGATGCAACAACACAATTCTAAGTATTTAATATTCACCATTGTCTGTATAAAGTAAATTATTATATTTACAGATTATCGAGGGTCTATCACTGAGTCTTGTTGTGTGCGTTGCAGTCCATCTCTAAGGTGTTGGATGCGGTGGAGGTCAGGCCTCTGCAGCTTTTTTTTTTCCACACCATCCTCAGGTTGTAGTTGCTAGGCAACCAGTGGAGATTCCAGGAAGGTAACTGCTCCGGCTGCACCACATCACAGTCACATCACTTTCTGTACACATGAACAAAAAGAGAAAACATGTCAGTTTGTGACTCTTAGAGGAGGACTTTGATATTCCTGCAAAGTAAAAGGTCTCCCCTGTTTTCCTTCTTACTGCTGAGCTAAGCTCATCCACATTGAGGTTTACAAATTCAGTTTGTCTCGTCTGCATGTTGAGCGTCTGGGGCTGACTGGCAGTGAAGTGATGTTGTTTGGGACGCAGTGAGCCGCCGCGGGGAGACGAGCGGGCTAATAGCTGCTGATATTTAGACCCTCCTAATAGAGGCTGAATCCCCCTGTTGCTCTTTAGGCTATTTATACTTGACAGAGAGGCGACTAAATGGATTTGTGCTGCATTTGACGGCACACACTAGACACACACAGAGAAGAAATCCCCCTCACACCAACACCAAAAATACACTCTTCAACCCTGCTGGACAGTCAGAGGCCCCCGGTCATGTAAAGAGACCGTGTGCAGCGAAGAATCGTTTTAACACGAAGGACCTGATTTAAAAGTGAAAACATCAAGTTTAGTCAAAAGAGAGAACAATCTGTCAAAAATGATCCGCAGTTTTATGAGCTTGTTGTAATAAATATTTTACACAATATTAGAATATTTTGCTTAGACTATACAAAATAAACACAGCATTGTGATTTTATAAAGTGTATATCTTTGAGTATACTTATTTTAAAGGGAAATATAAATGTTTAAATACACTGAGGACACTTATCTGGTACAACCAAATGTTTGTTTCAAGAACAGAAAAATATTTTCTGCCGCCAGACACAGACGTTGTATTTCTGTGCACTTTCTAAATCACATTATCCTCGTTACCTGAAACAACTCAATCTGTTGTGTAAAAGTTTGATGACGTGAGAGAGCAACAAATGTGTTTGGAACATTTTAATGAATATATTTTTAATATCAGTCTAAAAGCAGCAGAAATCTGACAATCTAACACGTCAGCACAAAGTGAACTCTGAGCACTGTGAAGACAGGATTGGTAATTAAACAAGTAACACATTACTCCCAACATAAACACACACACACACACACACACACACACACACACACACATAGACAAACAAACATTTAGGGTCAGTGTGCTGTTAGTAATCTGAGAAGTCAACCCTCCTAAAAGCATTTCAGTCATTGTGGAAACAGTTTTGTAACCAAAACAACACAACCTCACTGTGATGTGATGAATGAAGCTCATATGAAACCACACACATACACACACACACACACACACACACACACACACTGAGATGCACACCATCACACACCTGTGAGTCTCTGAAAGATGAATTGTCGTCTGTTGCTTTGCAGCCGTTGATTGTTCACTGTTTTGGTTGTGGATAACATTTCTTCTTCTTCTTGTCAAGAGCACGGCTGCTGCAGCATGTGCTGTTATGACCTCACTGTTTAACCCCGAGAGAGAAAAGGAGGGTAAGAGAGAGAGGGGAGATGTTGGACTGGGGTGATTTAGACTTAGTGAAAGAGGTGAGGAGAGCAGGAGCGATGGATGGGAACGAAGAGGAAGACACTCAGATTGTAAACGAAGATGACATGAAGATAGACAGACAGAGGGGACGATCAGGACAGAGACGGAGAGCGTCCGACTGAGCGTGTGACTGAAAGCTGGCCGCAGATCTGAACTCTTGTTAGCCGACAGCTGACGGAGAGCTTCTCTGTAAGAAGCAGCTGCTGAGAGAAAGAAAAGCCGCGCAGCGACACGCCGAGCTTCAAGGCCACATAACGGGACGACAGCGCAGAGAGGACGATGATTTATGAGCCGAACACATTCTGTGAGCGGCTCTAATGAGCTCTGACATGACGGATGGAAGCCCAGAATTTACTGAAGGATTTTATGACTTTTATCATTCAGTGTTTGTTTTAGTGACGACTTCCTCAGTACATTTAAAGCACGATCACACCTCTGAGTGCACACTGCAACGCACACTAATACTCTAAACTAGAGACTCCAAATGCTCCAGATGAGATGGTCGGGTAAAGTCCAAACAATGTTTTTAAACAAAAACAAAATAAATTTGATCAAAATAAAATGCTTCAACAGCACATTTAGTTTGTTCTGACATGTCTGTGCAGCCAGTTTAGGCCTTTTAAACATTTTTAAATGATGCTATCATAAAGGTTCAAGCTTAATATGAAGTTCAAACATCCTTCTCTAAGAAAAAACAAATGAAAGTCTTAAGAAAGAAAACGCAGCACGCTCAGCTCCATCAGATCCATCAGCTGGCGTGTTTTACGGCCTGACTAGGTGTTCTGTGACTCGGTATGACCGGTAGCTGCTGGTGATTATTGTGTGCTAACTTTAGATGGATATTAATACTGACATGATGAACAGACCATGAGAGAACACTCTGTGACAAGCTGCTCTGTACATCTTCCACTGGTACACCGTGTTTCTACCTGAGTGGAAACACTTCACTTCAGGTGTTTGTTTGAATTGTTTTAGCACTCAGTTAAAATAATTCAAACAATAAACTCACTCACGAGTAACTGCAGACGATTTGACTGCCAGTAGTGGCCGCTGTTGAACAAGAGTCTCCCATCACTGTGATGGCCCTCTGATTTAGTTTCCTTTCATTAGTTATTTTAGATGAAGTCTGGTCCACATCATGATTGGTTTAAAAGTAGCATATGAACTCCTGAATCACAATAACCAGACTGGAACTGGCTGAAAGTGTGATCAGTTGCAGAGCGGGATTTCAAACATTCCCATAAACTAATACCAGTTTGTACAATGTGAACAATTTAGTCGGATTACCTTCTGTCTGCCTTTACTTTCTGGTAATAGCCCTTGTGTTGACATGTATGCATGAGGACGTATGTTGATGTAAGCTGTTGCAACACAACAATGACGGCTGCGCAGACAACAGATGATGGATATCCATATTCAGGGAGCTGATCAAACGCGTGCCAAAGGAATACTGCTGAGGTTGGAGGAGACATAGTGGGTTATGATCAGTACTTCTGCACACGATGCACAGCTCTTCAAAATAAAGATGTCACATAATTTAAACACACAACAGCATTAGATCAAAACCCATGTAAGGTCAACCTGAAATCTTCACTTGGGACGATTTATTGAAACGAGAGGATAAGAAGGCAGCTATTTGCATGTCTGGCAGCCTTTACGATTGGCTGTGGTGGCTGCTGATTGCTCCAGACAGGCTCTGTCAAGATGCTTAAATTGAAATATTCTGTCTTTAAACATCTCAGAAGTTTGGGGCTAAACACACCCAAATTTCATCCTGTGGTCAAAGTCCCAGACACCCTGTCCTTATTTTGTACAGTCTAAGTTTTAGCGAGGAAGCTAGTTTGTAATCATCACTATTTACCTGGGTTTTTTTACATTCTGTAAATAACAGCAGCACATAAACATAAGTGATCATTACATAAAAGACAAAGCACTCTGGAGACCTCCCGTTCTGTGTTTATGTGTAATGTAGTCAAGCATCACCTACTTACTGCATCAATATTGTATTGGTGCTGGCAGTAAAACATGGCCTCTCCTCTGTTATTGTTGCATTACGGTGTTTAGAAGTGAGCTGCAGAGCGGCGGCGGCGGCGGCCCCGGTGGGATCAGCTGTAAATGGCCTGTGGTTTTGTTGTGGTATTATACCGGGGCTATTTTTGGCCCGGGCTAGCCCACACTGGCCTTTATATTTAGTTGAAAATCTGCAGCAGCTCTTTGACGTTGTTAAGCTGTGATGACAACAACGCTGCATGGTGAAAACACAAATATACTCTTACATTAACACACATCACCTCCAGTCTGTCGTTTTCCTGGCGGCTCCCTCCGGCCACTTCCTGCGAAAGAAAAGGGGGTCATTTCCTCCGACCTTTCACCACCCGCATGAACACCTGTTTCCTACTTCCTGTTGTTGCCTCAAAGCAGGAAGCTCGCCATAAATGTCGGGAAAAGTGGAGGCAGAGTCTGGCTCACTGAGTGTCAGATGATGAAGAGGTGGGAGTGTAAGACTCCGAGGTTGAGCTGCAAGGACAGAAATAATTCAGCTTCTGCCCAAACATGAGTCAAACAAACCGTGGTCAAACAGTCAGAAAAGTGTTGTGAGGTTGTTTCTGATCAATGAATCGAAGAAAGAGAGGAACAAGTTGATGCAGCACACAGGTTAGTGTGCTCATCTCCACCTCCAAGAGAAACTTTATTATTGAACCACCTAATGCATGTAAGCCTGATATTTACCGTCTTGAAGCACTGTTAGCGACTCTGTAGCTGCTAAATGTTCCGCCATGTCCACCAGCCGGTCTCTGCTGAGTGTGTCTGAGGTGTGCAGGTGGTGAACAGTAGGTTTTAACAGCTTTTTGACTGAAAACAGCTGCATGCTGAGGCTGAAAATTCAACTATGACCGAAAAACAGAGAGGTCAGTTTGCATCCAGACAGTTGAACATGAAGCTTAAAGTGGAGCTACAGACACTTGATTATTTCCTGTAGGTTCATTAAGCATCTTCATTCCTATTGTCACATCATCAGACACATACATTCATGTCAGCTTTATGCTTTTCTGTTCTGATCACAGTTTCAGTCTTTACAGTACATTCCTCTCTTACCTTCTTACATAACTTTTATCTATTTTTTCCTCTAAGGCCTGTGATTTGCAGCCTCTGCCTTGCCGCTGAGTCAGCTAAATAACACACACACACACACACATACACACACACACACACACAAGCTCTGTCTCTCTCTCTGTCTCTCTTATCTGCTCCAAATAGTGATGATTGAGAGTCTGCATTTCATTATCTCTGCAGTAATTCATATTTGACTGCGTCGTTTAACACACATGAACAGCACACACAGGAGATCGAGTTCAGATGTGACGTCCTGCTTTCTTTCCTACCTTGCTTTTTTTCTCTCGGTTTTTATTTGCTGTTTCTCTTTATTTATGACACGTTTCTGTGAAGGGAATGCAACAGGCTGAACAGAGAAAAACTATGCAGTGAGATGTAAACAAACAGAGATTTGTGAAGTGTGAGCAGGAGAGAGGGAGAG
>CM036545.1:27633416-27723416 GCA_020745685.1 Tautogolabrus adspersus
ACTGAAGTGAACGGGAGACGACACTACAGGGCTTAGGGTGTTAAAAAAAAAAAGCTCATTAAGACATATTCACGTGGTTTTCTTGTAACTATAGGTTCGCTTGCTACTGTATGGTCCACCAAAATGCTAAACAATCTGTTCTGAGTTATTTGAAGAATAATTTTCTCGCCTTTGGTGTATATGAAAGAGAGGGCTTAGCCCGGCTTGCCCATTCACACCAGCCGTCCCTCCACATATGCACACACAAGTAAACACATAAGCACACATATATGCTGCTCAAAATGGATCACGTGCTAGTTGATGAAGCTATACAGGATTAGCAATAGGATTAGTATAATTCTCATCTGATACATAACTCGACTTCTCTGCGTAATGATGAATATTTTTGGATTTAATTTGCTGCAAGGCTCTGACTGGTTTAAGGTTAACATAGTCTCCTGTGAAGTGATGGATCCCCTCCCCCTGAGAGGTTACCAGAACACTGGTTAAGATGAGTTTGCAGAGTTTGCGTGCTGAAAGAGCTTCAAACACTAAAACAATCATTATTCTGCGTTCAAGCACTCCTACTGTTCTGATGGTAGTTTCAGAGACTGTTTAAATGGAAATCAATGATTGACTTAGTGTTGAAACAGAGAAATGTAATGATAGTTGGCTCAAAGTATAAACTTGTGGATAGATTTTGCATCAGGCACCTCGACAGTCAGACCCTGAACTCGCTCCAAACAGCTCCTGCATCATATCAGCCTTCTCTGCTGCTGACATTGATTTGGTCTTATCTGCTAATCCGGCATCCCTGCTGAAGTCGACACTTCCCATCATGCTCCTCTGCAATATTTGCCTGAGTGTATTCATGAACAGGAGATTGGCTTTGACCTCTGACCTCCGCCCAGCAGCTGCAGCAACAGGACGCTCCGTCAGCAGCTGGATGGATGCCAAATCTTCCTCTCCTTTGTGGAAAAGTTTCTCTCAACAGAGAGAAAGTTCTTCAAGGAAAAAAAACAAAACAAAAGGGAGACACCAGAGATGAGAAAGTGTAGAAAAAAAGAGAACTTAAAGGCTTTAAAGCAGAGCAGCTGAGGGGAAAAAAACATGAAAGAGTCGTCACTGTAGGAGCGAGCGCCCGCACGCTGCCAACTGTCACATAATCTGCTTTTTTTGTGGCAGCTCTGCAGAACGTTGCTGGGAGCAGAGGATTGTGGGTAGGCAGGAGGCTGCCTGACCGAGTCGTCCCTCAGAGCTAGCCGAACCAACAACGTCAGCTAAATAAAAGCAGGATGGAGATGATGATTTCCCATTAAAATGCCCTTCAGTAGGGAGCGGAGTGTGTGTGTGTGTGTGTGTGTGTGTGTGTCTGACCTTGTACAGTAAGTAGAGGTTTGATTTATTGAACACAATGAATAGAAAGCAAAAGCCTACAAAGGATGGAAACGTTTGAATGCACTCTAACATTTCAGCACTACATTCAGATGAGGAGAGTTCGGAAATTTAAAAGGCAAAATCTGGTCTGCAGCGTCTTAAAGCTTTTTTAAATCATAAAAAAAATGAGAACAAATAAGAAAAAAACTGTCCCAAAAATAAATAAATAAATGTGAGAAAATAAAAGAAGAGTGGGCGAAGGAGGAGCGGAGGCGAACGGAGAACCTCATTAGCAGAGAATCAGTTGGATATAAAGATGGTAGATGTGATCATTAGGGCCGGGGGGGAGTCAGACAACGCTGTGTGTGTGCGTGTGTGTGTGTGTGTGTGTGTTTCATGTTCAGAGGATGAAAGGGTTCATGGGGAAAATTTAGAGCCAAAAAGCTTGTCATTTACGTCTTTTATCCCCTGTCTCTACATTCCCCCTCCGTCGTCCGCCCACTCATCTTCATACCGCAAAAATAAAAACAACTATCCTGAAAATGTTGCCAGTAGAAAAAAATATGTGTTGGAACATTTTCAGATGCAAAATTAGACTTCTGAATGAAATTGAAGGCAGCCATGAACGCCAAGGAGCGATGTTTGTGTTGGCAAACGGATGGTAAATGTCTTTCAGCTTTAATTGACGTCCGGTTGTAATCTCAGGATAAAGATCAGGAGGAAAACATGAGTATCTTTACAAATATTTCATGTTTCCATGTTGGAGGCTTGTAGCCAAACGACGCCTAAGCACAGGATCAATATCCATCCATTGAGAGTAAAAATATTACCAGGTAGTACATTAACCAAACATCATTAAAGCTTTAAAGCTGCCAGGAGTTCTTCTTTTTAAGAGCTTTGATTAAACCAGTGATCAACAATCCCTCTACAACCTTCAGTGGTGGTTAAAGTGTAATCACAGTGAACTTCATACTCAGAGCTCTCATATTAGGATCTTTACTTTGATTGTAGTTTGTTGTGACCACATCTCTAAAAGATGCAGATATCGTCTAAAGCGTGGTGTAAATGTAGGCCAGGGAAACTAGAGCTCTGTTTAAGGTTTTATTGCAAAACCCCCACAAACAAAGAAAAGTATGCATATATGCATTCTTTTTTATATAGCTCTATAAACCCCCGTGTACACATAGTTCTGTTTATAAGTCCTCGTATATGCATCAAATGCTCGGCTCTGTTTCCCACTACAGTTGGCCACGAGTCAACATTGTCACTTTTTACCCATGAACCCCCTCAATAAATCTGTGTCTTTGTCTTGTGTGCAGATGTGCACAAATATAATAAAGCTTTCCAGTCATTAAAATAATACATGTTAAGAAGTGTGCAGAAATATGACATTAGAGTGTGCTTTCTGCGAGGTGGAGATATATCACCCTGATGATGTGATCACATTGTGTTTAGGGTTTAGTAGCATCTCTACGACTTAACGAATTACACTTATTAAAGGTTTAAGGGGACGGAGAAACACAGTCAGTTCCTAAAATCAAGATCAAGCAAAGCTCCAAATTATTTCTAATCTTTCTCATATTAAAGGTGACTTGGCTGAGGAGCCTCAGAGCAGAACAGAAAGTAGAGTCTCTGCTCGGCAGCGTTCACACTTTGTTAGCACTTTGCTCTTCTCATTAATCGGCACAGGGCAGCAGATTGTAGAGGAGGCTCTGATAGCAGCAGGACGTAAACAGACGTGTTGAAGGAGCCTCGCTGTGTACTACCTCACAGTAACAACACTAATCAATAAGAGCGGACTCCAAACTTCCAGAGAGAAAAGCTGAATGAACAAAGGAAAGGAATCACACCTGTTAATCCCGCAGAGACGCCTCACAAGCAAACACTCACAGGGGAAAGATAATTCTCTAATATTCAACTCCTAGCAGAGAGTAGAGTATTTGACGCTGTCTGCAGGTTTGAAGTCGCTCGTGTTATCGGCTCCCTCCTGCACGCCTCTCACTAATTTTCTATTTCTATGTAAATTCATCATCCGCCTCTCAGAAAGCCGCGGTGCAGAGAGCGAGCCAGGGAATGTGGCGTGGCAACAAATCGCTGCATCGAGGATCACGCCACGCAAATGTTCATCTTAAAACCGCAGCAAGAACAAGGAGGGAGGGGGTGGAGTGGGGGAGGGAGGGGAGGTAATTGGAAGGTCCTTTTCAGTTGAATATTGTAGGTTGAATTTATCCCTCTCTCTTTGGGTTTTTATTTCTCATTCTCTTTCTTTTCTTTTTCTTTATTTCCCTCTACATGGACAAACAGACACGTAAAAATAATGCTTCTCTCAGTTTGTCGAATCGATCCCTCCCTCCATCTCTCTGTCTCTTTCACTTAATCGTCCTCCTTTCTTCGTCAAGGCCATGTCTTTGATCTCCAGCTATACCTCCTCTTTCTTCAGCCCACACTCTCTTTCTTTCTGCTCTGTAGATGAATACTCCACATTCAGCAGATAGCAGTGGTAGAGTCGCTCTGCAGAGGGTGGGATCAATGCTAAGAGGGGAGAGTGCTGCACTTGTAAAGACACAAATTCATTTTCTCAGGGCTAATGTGCAAGAGTAGTCGATAAAATCTCAAGCAGTTGTTTCTGTTTGTGACATTGAAAGAACACTTTGCATAATTTGGTAGCACCGGAAAGCAAAGTAACAGATTTTGGTGCAAAAATCTGCAGCAGATGTTTTTTTGTCGCATCTTCCTCTGGTTTCAGTAAAGTGAAGCTTTCTTTTGTGCATGGAGCTCAGTGCTGCAGCAGGGCGTGACGCGCCGCTCCAGAGCTACAGTGAACCCTGTGAACATCAGGATCATGTAGACCGCAGATCAGACTGTCAGACAACGTGTGCTGTTTTCATCGTATGGAGTGAGGAAATCAATATGAGTTGAAACCTCAGGTTCTTGAATTGAGTCTGGTGTTGTGTGAATATTTTCATGTTTGTAATGAACAAATCACTGTTTGCTACATTTAATTGAAAGCATCGTTTAAAATGTAGTCAGGGAGGGTGCAGAGAGTGTTTTGTAATCTTTTAAAGTTTATTGAAGGGCTTGTTTTAATTTAAACCAAGAATCAATATACAGTATAGGGTTTTTTTAATTCAGAAGAAAATACATATTTAATCTTGAAGCTCTTCTGTTAGTGGATAGGGGGCATTTTGAAATGTTCACAATAACTTTTCAACACAATAGGTCATTGATTATATAAAAAACATTAGTTTCACTCAAACTGCATGCTGGGAGAAGTTGCTGCATTAGAATCACTTTAGGTTAATGGTCTCCTGCAGAGAAGCAGCGTGGTCTGCTGCAGATCAATTCTCCAATACGTGAAAATAATCAATCAAAGTCCATCACGTCTGATCATCAGCTGATAGAGAAACATTCAACAGAAAATACAGTTTTTTATATCATGAACAACAGCAGAATAACAATGACTCATACTGTGTTTATGCAAAACTGTGAAATAAAATGTACTGCTCTGTGTGTGCGTGTGCGTGTGTGTGTGTGTGTGTGTGTGCGTGTGCGTGTGTGTGTGTGTCATTGCCTCACTCTCTTTCACTACCCTTTGAATGCTGGAGCTGTGTTTCCATGGCAACGCTGACCCCTGGGAGTCAATGTTATTTTTTTCACACAAGTAGCCTCTTTACAATTCCTCCCTCTATCCCTCTTTCTCTCTCTCCCTCTCTCTCCTCCCACTCTGTTTACCTCTCTACCTTTTCGTCTCCTGTTCACTCAACAACTCGCACTTCATCTCTTTTCTTTTCATTATCGACCAAAAACATGGAGACAAAACTCTTCAGTAATGTTCAGTTGAGGTGTTGAAGATGCTATCATTGTGTGATCCCTTATGCTTCATATATCTATCTCTGATCTTTCTCCTACAAGACGTCATTACACCACGCTAACACAGACACACACACATCAACAACTCTGTATTCAGACATGGTTCTCTCTCTCTCTGAGTCTGTTCTTTGGCTCTTTTAGTCTCCGTCCTTCTCGAGGACGCCTCTGAAAGCAGCTTCTGACAAAGTTCTTTTCACACTGACCTTGCCTTTAGAGTCTGCTCTGAGCTGAGTGATGTGGGCTCAGATTTACAGAGTTTTGCATGACAAAAGATTTTTCATCACTGATCTTCATCACATAACTGTCCTTCATTTTCTCACTTCACTGCGTAATTGGAATTCAGGAGGGCTGGTTGTCATGCACGATTAATCACTAAATCACAGGTGTGACACTGTCTCTTTCTGACTCTCTTTTGAACATATGCTGCGTGGATAAGATGACGAACAGCATTCTCTAACAATTAGTTGTACTTCTTTGTAGGAACGTTCACTTTACTTTAACCTGCCTCTGATTCTGTGCTCACATCTTCCAAACCCATGAGTTTAGCTGAACTAATTGTCCCCCTAAAAAGGAACCCTTTACTTCAATTTCTCTGTTTATGAATTTTCAAGTGATGCACAGATGAGAGTTATATTTATAATTCCTGTTGGAGTATCAGCTAAAGCATCTTTGCTATAATATCAAAATCAATAGATCTGTCTCAGAGTAATAACCCATGTTTTTTCTCTTTTTCTTCCTCGTTTTTTCTGCTCCTCTAAACAGGCCAAGCTGATCGTCCCAAACAGTACGGCGGGGCTGATCATCGGTAAAGGTGGAGCTACAGTCAAAGCAGTGATGGAGCAGTCTGGGGCATGGGTCCAGCTATCCCAGAAGCCCGAGGGCATCAACCTGCAGGAACGAGTAGTCACTATCAGTGGAGAGCCCGAGCAGAACCGCAAAGCTGTGGAGATCATCGTCCAGAAGATTCAAGAGGATCCTCAGAGCTCCTCTTGCCTCAACATTTCCTACTCCAACATCACTGGGCCCGTCGCCAACTCCAACCCCACTGGTTCTCCTTACGCCAACTCCACAGAGGTCATGCCTGCCGCAGCAGCCGCTGCAGCAGCCACAGCCTCCTCTCTTCTGGGCCAGGCCAGCTTGGCGGGGGTCGGAGCATTCCCGACCACCATGTCCAGCCTCTCAGGCAATGATCTGCTCGCAATCACCTCCGCCCTCAACACTCTGGCCAGCTATGGCTACAACACCAACTCCCTGGGCCTGGGCCTAAACCCCGCTGCAGCCTCAGGTGTGTTAGCTGCTGTAGCAGCTAATGCTAACCCAGCAGCAGCAGCAGCAGCTAATTTGTTAGCATCCTACGCTAGTGATGCATCCACCAGCGCAGTTCACCAAGCCAGTATTGGAGGTTTCTCCCTGGGGTCTCTGGCTGCAGCAGGGGCGACCAATGGCTATTTGAGCGCTGCGTCGCCTCTGGTGGCATCATCTCTACTGGCTACAGAGAAGCTAGCAGAAGGAGCGAAGGAAGTGGTCGAGATTGCCGTGCCGGAAAACCTGGTGGGAGCCATCTTGGGGAAAGGAGGGAAGACGCTAGTGGAGTACCAGGAGCTGACTGGTGCCAGGATCCAGATCTCCAAGAAAGGCGAGTTCATCCCCGGAACTCGGAACAGGAAGGTGACCATCACAGGTTCCCAGGCCGCCACGCAGGCCGCACAGTACCTGATCAGTCAGCGAATCACCTACGAGCAGGGGGTACGCGCCACCAACCCACAGAAGGTGGGCTAAACCTGACAGCCAATGAGAAACGAGGAGGAAAAGAGGAAAAAAAGAGTGGGGGCTCGGGGGAGGAGTATAAAAAATTGAGAGTGAGAATGGAAAAAGGAGAGGAGAGCAAGAATGTCAGAAGGAATCGTCCGCGCCGTTTTCTTCTGCGTGTTTTCAGTATTCTTTATTAAAAAAAGTTTTTGACGCGGAGCAAAAATGTGCTGAGAAGACGAGGAGGGAGAGGAGCGAGTTGTCACGCTGAAAAACCAAGAAAAAAATGTGTAACATGTAAATAAGGTTTTATTACTTAACGTCTTGACCTTTTGGGATTTTTTATTGTTTTGTTTATTGTTTTGTTTTGTTTAGTAAATTAAGCTGTCTGTTTGTTTGTGTATTGTGTGGACAAAGCTGAATGCCATGTAGACAGGCTGACTGCCTGAGAGGCTACAGGAAGTGAGGGGAGCGAGGGAGGGGCATGGGCACGGAGGGGAGGGGAGGAGGGTTTTACCAGGTACAATCCTCCACCACCCCCCATCCAAAATCCCTTCCTTATGGAAGCAACCCTTACCCCTCCCTCCCCCTGCAGCCCACACTCACCACCCTCCTGCAGGGTTTTTGTTTTTCTTCTAGATTTGATTTGCCCCTCAGCCCCTCGCCCCTCGCCCCACCCCCCTCCAAAGCCCCTGTCACTACTTGCCCCCACCCCCAACCCCATTTATAAGGTTTTATAATGAGCAAGACTGCAAACTTCAGCCTGGTGTGTGAGAGAAGGAACGTCCCCGACTTCCCTCGACCACTCTAATACTCTCCCCCACATATGATCTCAACTCCCCCTCCTCCCCTCTATTTGGGAGGAAGGGTGAGGTGAAATAGGGGAGGTGTTGGGAGGAGAGAATCAGTTGGGCGTTCCTTCATTTGCACTCACAAACACACCCGACCTCCACCCCCATTATACCCTATGATGTATCCCACAAGCAGTGCAGCGCCGCAGGGGTGTAATGACACGTAGTGCCCCCCATACGCAGCTCTAGTGTTTGAGATAGACAGCCCCGGCGCACGCTGATGACCTCACGTAGTGCGAAACCTAGAAACGACGAGAGTGATACTGTGCAAGCTGCGGCAAACACACAGGATCTGTGGCATTTTCTGCATCTGCTGTGATAATTCTGTTAATGATTTTGTCCTGATTATTACGATAGGAATCATCACCATCGTCATTATTTATTAATGAGTTCACCCATAAAAAGCTCAGTTATTTCTTTTTTATCTGTGAATTCAGGTTGACATGAATGTAAATGAGACTATTTTTGATTTAAATCTTTTTGTTTTTAATTTAAGTGGATTGAAAATGAATAGTAATGTCACATAGTGTAATATATGTCTTATTTAAGTCCAGTAAGAAAGCCGCCCCAGGCATTAAGGTCATTAGAGTGAAGGATCACCTTCTATATATCCAGTCAGAGAGCAGACCAGGGAACACGCACACACACATGTACACACATGTACACACTATAACACACTTTAATGCCATATTTGGTGCTAGAAAAGGGAATTCTCCATATCTATGATGCAGACTGCAGTGAGACCTCTATTTTAGCAAGAAAATATCTTTAAACCACTCGCAACACAGGCTGCTGTGCAGCGTTTTAGCAGCTATATTAACCTGAATTCTCCTGTTATCATGCTAAGCTAACCAAGCTAATGCTGCAAATATCCCTGCTGTTCTATATCTGTAGTAAAATGCCCTGCTACAGTTTGCCTACAATGTAAAATTGTTACAAAAATGAATAATTGAGTTGAGCTGAGACTCGTTCTCAGATGAACTGCTACAGCCTGTGGTCTCCAAACCTTAAGATGAACCACAGACAAGATCAAGTTAGAGCACTTAAGACTCACAACGTACTACTGAGAAATGCAAACATTGAGTCAGAGGAAACACTGAAACTTGACGAGGGAACATTGTTGGCCCAGGGTGCACTGCTAAATCTGCAATCCTCTCGTAGATTTGCTGTTTTCAGACAGCGTGCATATCAGTCAGGGAGATGAATATCCTCCCTGATCTTTGCCCTTATCAAGCATCCGTCCGCCTGCCGATCAGGTAAAGGGCAGACAGGAGAGATTTCCAACATACATCCAGAGAGCTGAGCTCGTTTCTGCCTCCGGCAAACTGCAGGTCTCCCATGGCAACAGGTTCACTGCCCACTGTAGACCCAGGAGGCTGCTGAAGATGTTTCTTTTGTTGTTATTTTTTTGTTTGTGTCGTGTTTTGTTTTTTACAATCGGAGTACACTGAATTTTGTCTTAATGCACTGTGAAGCGAGGGAGCGGCTCTCTCGACCTGTGAGGTCAGGGACGTGTGCTGTAGTTATTGGACGGCTTTTGTATGGCAGGGATCAAAAAAAACACACATATATGAAATATATGTCGAATGCATATGAAGAACTTCACGGGAAATTGACGTATCATATGTGAATACTGAAGGAGAGTAGGTCGATGAAGAAGATCAATCAATGAGGTCAAGAGTTGAGATCATTAGAATCTTCTTTCCTATTGTCCTGATAAAGTGTTGTGTAATGAGAGGGTGGGATGTTGGGGGAGTGTTAGGTGTCCAGAAGCAGATTAAAGAGACTGGAACAAATTCTAAATTCAATTTTCTATTGCAGCTGTGTCTTTTTCATAAATTGATAATGTACTGTACATCCAACGAGCAAAATCCTGGACACAAACTCCAACAGGAGTCCAAGTGTGATGAATGTAAAATGACAAAAAATGTGGAGGGGGGCATTTGATTTATTGACCTAAACAGCCTCGTGAGGGGAGGAAACTCCTCTAAGATAAAAAAAACAACAACTTTAGATTCTTTTGAAACCAATCCGACCCCAAAGTCCTCTGAATGTGTCACTCTGTGTTGGAGCGCCAGTGAGGGTTTATCTCCACAGCTTGGTAAGGAGGCTTCTTTACTCCCATCTAACACCATCCACACTCTCCTCACTCTCCCTCCCACCCGTCCTCCAGTGCACTCCCATCCTGACACCCCCTCTCCTCCTACCACATCGCTCCATGGGTGACTATGTCTGGTGTTACGATCAATGCATGTCTGCTGCTTGCCCTGACAAACACCACAGATTGAGTCTTGGTTCTTTTTGGCTCGGAGACGCCCTGACACAGAAATCGACCACACCTGCAGAGGAAGTCGTAGCTGAGGCAGCAGGGCACAAACACTCTTAATCTGTAGTGTAATTGGTGACACTGAGTATGTAACATTGATTTGGAATACCTTGCTGCACAGACATAAAACATACACATATCCTGAGGGAATATTTTAGCATTGATGGGGACTGACTGGAGTTTTGTTTGATATTTAGTGGCAGAAATCTCAAAAGACCAGAGGAAGAAAGCATGCTTTTGTTCCACTGTAGGGCTGTACTGTGCTGTACTTCTTTGTCATTTATCGAGGGGGAAATGATGCTGAAGATTTGTTTGCATTTACACCTCTTTTATCAGTGTAAATTGAAAATATGTTGGTTCTCACTGTTGGTCAGACAACCAAGGAATTTGTAGACTGTTCTTTGAACTTTTAACCAGCATTTGTCAATATTTTCTTACATTTTTAATGGTTGAACCAACGTTCAATTAGTTAAAATGATGCTTTTGAAGATGATTTCATTTAAATGTTTGGAAATCATTATTTTTACATTCTCAGCTTTGTTGTGTTATTATCCTTCAGTGCTGGCCTGCTTTGCATCTTCTTGAAAGCCATTAGGTGCAGATTGTTTAAACAAGAGCAGGTTCAGTTTGTTGCCAAATTTGCCTGAAGAGCTTCGAGTAGAACTGATAACTTCCTGGTGTGCAGCACAGTACATTTACGATGGAATAACTGCATTGAAATCTCTGTTCTAGTTCTCAGCTGAGTTGACGGATACAGAACAGTTACTTCATCTCATTAATCAAAACTTAAGTTAGATATTTTCTGCTTTGTCTTTTAAGAACAGCCGATCTCTTTAGTAAACGTGCTGTTAGGGGGCTTGAGATAAAATGTGACTCGTACTGGAAGCAATACATGTAGTGGCATGTCGTCTTGTCCTGTCTTTTATCCTCCGTCTGCCGTAGGAGCTTTTGGACTTACCTGTACGTGTTGAATAGGTTTACACAGGTCAAGTTTTTTTAATTTGTGGAAGATGCTGCTATTGAATAATAACTGATGTACTCAAAATACAAGGTTAAAACATATCGAAACCTGTCCTTTAGCTGAAGTCTCAAGTGGCAGTGTAACACACGCTCAGTGATAAGCTGCAGATAAGTTAATAATCGTGTCATTCTAACCTGAAGTTAAACCTGTGCCAAAATAGGTCTTTAAATGTGTTGTTTTCAACCACATTAGATAAGAGGAGACATACTTTTATATGAAGAAAATGTGAAAAGTGCCAAATGAAGCATATTTATCATTTACATATGAAGGGATTAACCACGTGACGGTTCATTCAAAGTAACGCTGGAGTCGCCTCAGTACTGCAGTTTGTTTCAGCCCTCTCTGTTCCTGCCACACGACGAGGGACCGCCATGTTAGCCAAGTGTTAGCCAGGCCTCTGGGAACTACACATCCCAGAATGCAACAGCACTATGACTCTGGGGCTAGACAAATCAATATAGTCATAGGTCAGCATAATGATGCTAAAAAATGTGACTTGATAGCATTCTTAAATACAGCCTTTTATAGTTAGAATGAAAATGTATTTTGTGGAAATAGATGTTATCTTTTTTGCACGTCTATATTGCATGATATCAAAGTGAAGCGTGAACAACAAAAAAAACAGGAAAAAAGCAAAGAAACAAAAAAGGAGCGACAAAAAAAATTAGGCAGTGTGTGGCATTCAGTTTTCGGAGACAAATCTTTGCATGCCGATAAGGCTAGAGCATTTTGATATTGTTTAACACGCGTTCAAATGTTTGTTTTTTCGATGCGACCGCGCTGAGTCCTGGTGAACAAAATGTTTTCGACTTCACAACAGAATAAGTATTTTGTCTTTGACTTGTCTGACCTTCCTCTAAGGATAAAACTCTCGAACAAACCTAAGAACATTTTGCTACTAGCTGAGCGAGCTTGTACTAAACATTCTCAGTTGCTGCCAAACTTTAGAGAAAAAATAATCAGGATTGAATTTCAAATGAAGACTGAGATTGTCCATGAATGTACTCACTTCTGCGTAAGTTTGCATATCACTCCTCTGACCATGACGTGCAGTAGAGGCTTTCGTGTGTTTTCCTGTGTTTTTGTATTCTAACATTACTAACCCTCGATGCGCTGTCTCGAGCTCTGAGTTTTACTCTGTTTTCTGTCCTTTGACCCCCCCACACTCACAGCTCTGGCCTGTCCTGTCCTTGATATGCACCTTATTGACCTCAAATATAACACGGAGCATCTCTGGCCCCGTCCGCTCTGTTTCGGCAAAGAGAGTGAGAAAGAGGGAAGAAAACTCCCTCCTTCACCTTCTATTCCCCCCCTAAACACACACACAAGTCTGTCTGGGTCACCCTCGGGCGCCTCGCTGCAGAATTTGGGACAGCTTGTGTTTTCACTCCGCTGATATGCAATCCAAGGCTCTGATCTCGGGGAGAGAAACAACAGCGAACATTGCCAGTGTTTTTTTTTTAAGGCCGTAATGTTTTGAATCCTGATTCCACCCTCTCTCTTTTTATTTTGTTTTAATTCGATGCTTTATTGGCTTCAGTGTCAAAGAAAAAAAAAATTAAATTGCCAAAGTGTGTCTCCTTCCTTTTTATGCAAGCTCAGTATTTTTTAAGTGTGGTCATGTTTTGTATCCTGACACAAGTTGCCAGGAAACGACCCACTTCCTATAAAACTCCCCAAAAAGAACAAAAAAAAGTCAAATTCTCTGCTCCTCCCGACATGTTTGCACTAAACGTCCTGCTGTTACTGTGCACGGCAGGCCGAGCTGAGGGGGGTCAGTGTGCGAGACTACTGTAGATGTGTAGCCTTACTGTAGGTGTTTCCTCAGCGGTGTATTTCAATGTGCATGCTCCTCTCTTTCTTTCTCTCTCTCTCTGTCTGCTTCAGGTCGCTTCTTGCTCGTGCTGTCTGTGCTGAGACGTAGCTGGCTAGCCGTGTTTTCTTCTTCTCTCCTTTTTTTTTAATTGTTGTGATGTGTAGAGGAATGCAAACTTAACTCTCACCAGGTGACCTCATTGCTTCTCAGTGGGTGTGGCTCTTTGACATAGTCCCCTCACCCTTCTCCACCGCCACCTCCACAAACCCACTCTCACCCACACCCACCACTGACCCTCCCACCTCTACGACATTTTATGGGACCCCTTTCTCCCCCTTTTCAACCACCCCTTCCTCCCCCAAATCGGGCCCCATCGAAGCACCAGCAAGTGTAGACTGCATTTGTCATATCACTGTTTTTCTGTTCCTTCTTCTCGTTCTCTGTTGGGTTTTTTTCCTGGTTTTTGATTTGTACTGTATGCTCTGTCTAACCTATAGACCAGTTTTAACTAAATGCCATTTCTGTGTGTAGCCTGTTTACCCCTCCCACACACACACACACACACACACACACACACACACACACACACTCACACACACACTCTTCCATGCCCTCTTTTTTGCACTTTCACTGCCCACTCCTCCTCTTCGCCCAAACATACACACACTTTCCTCCTCCACCTCCCACGAGTCTCTTCTCTCGAGTGCCAAAATAGAACAGAGAGGAAATAACAAAACAAAAAAAGACAACAACAACAACAACAACTACCATTCCAAGCGTTTCTTTGAGTTGTTCTTGTGTGTCGGACATCCATCCTGGAAGCACCCATGAAGCCAGCATGCTCCGCCCTCATAACATGATGTCGCTCATGACGCCTCAACTTGAACAGCACCTTGCCCCCCACCACCACCACTCCTCCTCCTCCTCCTCACCACCCCCCACAGAGCTAAACCCGACAAGGATTAACCCTTCTGCAGGTTGGCTACCTACCTACTGTCCTGCCTCTCAACCTACCTAAAAAAGCCCCACCGCTCATGCCAGCTGCTTTCCTAATCTGTCATCTCTTCAGCCTGTGGGACTTCATTGATTGTGTGCCATAGTGTTGGGGGCACCTTTCACTCTCCTCACCTCCCCCTCTTTCTACCCCTCACCCCTTTCTCTCTATCTATCCCCCCCCCCCCCCCCCTCCCTCTCTCGCTCTTGCTCCATTTGATTTTTCTCGATGGGAAAGATTCAAAAACTCCATTTTCTAATGATGATTTTTTTTGTTGTTGTTTAACATCCAAACCACGCACGCCGACACACGCACCGCCCCTGCGCGGTGGTGTGGGGAGTGTTTACGCACCGTCAGCTGCGCAGCCATCCTCTGTCTTCTTGAACTTTTTGAACTTTCACCCCCTCATGAACTTTTATTGACCTTCTTCCTCCTCCTCCTACCCCCTTCTGTGTTCATCCAACTGTTTGGACGATAACTCTCATTCCATCCCCAAAACCTCTCTGAGACTGTGCAATGCTAGCTGATATGATTGGATTTTTTTGTTTGTTTGTTTGTTGCTCATCATTGGGGACAATTCTCTGAGATATAAGTCGAAAAAGAACAAAAAAAACAAATGAAAGGAAAAAAAAAACCATCCAAAAAAAGAAATGCAGACAAACAAAAAAAAAAAAAAACACTAAGCAACTGTTTCTCCACAATTTCATTTTTGTTCTCTCTCATTGTAAATATTCTTGTCAGATTTTTGCCGAGCTGTAAAGAGAGAAGTGTTGAGCAGAAAGGGGCCGGCAGCATAAAGAGGTACTAGTGGACGCGTGGACCATCATTACTCTTCATCCTCTGTATCCGATAGTTAGGTCTGCCTGTATAATCGGCTATGCTAGTTCTACTGTGTTAACCTGTGCTGTTGTTATTAGTGTTGATTTACCTACTGTATTCGCTGTTTAGCTTCCATGTTGGCTAGCAACTCTTTAGAAACCTGTGCTCATCGAGTAATAATTCTAACCTTGAGAAGTAGTCCGAGCCATTCTCAACGTAGGCTTGTTTTTGTACATTTGTTGATGTTTTCCTAGCCGTGAGTTGTAGTGGCGCTAGTATCTTTTATCATCAGCCATAGTTATTGAAATTGCTTGGTCGTGTTAGATACATATCATCGTGGAAAACGGCTCGACTCGGCTCCTCCAGGTTGGAAAAAATAAACCCAGGGAGGTGGACTGATTTCTAAAAAAAAAAAAAAATTCTAAAGCTCCTCCCGGGCTACAAAATGAGGATGCTGAGCTGCTAACTTTTGTGCAATACAGTCCTAGTTTACATCCCATGAAATGATAGTTTAGAGACGATTAACGTCTGCAGGGGACGCTCAAACATCCCTCCAACTGCAGAACCAAACTTGTGACATATCTCATATATGGCCTGTACATCCGAGACATTTTGAAAGTATTACCGTGAGATTGGACTCCACCATTTCACCACATTGCTCTGAGCTCCACTCTTGATTTATGCTGCCTGCCCCCATCGCCCTGAGAACACCACATGAGCTATTTATTTCTCAGACTATTATTATTATTATACTATTAATAAATAACAACGCAACAAGAAAAAGGGAACGACTGGAAAAAGGTGAATTAATATTAGTATTGTTTTGTTTTTATTTTTAGTATTTTAGTGGTTGCTTTTAACAACATTCATTAACTGACTTAAAGAGTATTTGAATATTTAATGTAATTGTAGCATTGTGTTTGTAAAGAGAAAAAAAACCTAGTGAGTTGTGTTTCTTGACTTGTGGATTACCAGTGAAGTGGGCAATCTAGTGCTAATATATATGAGGTCTTTTTTTAAGGATTCTTATTTTGCGACAGCAACAGCAGTCATTATAAATGTTCATTTTAGCATCACCTGTCTTCCGTTGTCTTATTCTTCACCTTCCACCACACTCTGCATCATCACAGTAACACATTGCAAGTCTGGGGGTGGGCAAGTATGGGTGTGTGTGTGTGTGTGTGTGTGTGTGTGCGTGTGTGTGTGCGTGTGTGTGTGCTTGTGAGTCATGGAGTGTGTACGTGGGTCTGTGTGAAATGTTGGAGCAGATGTGTGTTTGTCATGAATGTACATGTGAGTGTGAGTTAACAAATCTGTGTGTTTATTTGTTTGTGTCTATGCAAAACATGCTAAATGTGTGTCTGTCATGAATGTGTATCTGTGTGTGTGTGTGTGTGCGTGTTAGTGTGTGTGTGTGTGTGTGTGTGTGTGTATGCTCTGTGAGGGTGGGGGTCAGGGTGGGTGTTCTGTCTAGTGTCCACCAAAAGCTAAAACCTGTCAGGCTTCCATACTTCCTGATGGAACCTCCTGACGTTATAGCTGCAAACCCTCATCATGTGATCTGACTCAACTCGACTGTCCATAACCCCCCTCAGTCACCTGACCAACCAAATCAACCAATCACTGTCCACCACTACCGCCTCCCCCTGCGCCATCCTTTGCTGCACACCACGTCAGCCCCATGTGATGTTCTCCATCGATAACATACTACTGTCACACTCTACTGTTACATGCAGCTCTGAGGAGAAATACACATTCATGTGCTCAAACATGAGGAGCGCTTGGTTTTGTTTTTTTAAATGTATGGTGTTTTCACCTCAGCAGTTTGAAGATGAAACAAAGTGCTTCTTAAGTTGCTCTAAAAAAAACAAGTATACCTCAAGGTGTTTGACTTGTAAAGGGTCAGTTCACCCAAAACGTGTTTCGTTTGTTGATGTTTTGAGATATTTGTCTCTGGAATTTCTGATTCCACCCCCAATACGACAGAGTTGAATGGTATTTAGTTTATGATGCACTAAAAATTTAACATTTAAAGATCTTTTTTCTAAAACAGTTACCTCAATGACAATCGTTTTTATTGGGACTATTTTTATTGCAGAACGTGGGTCCAATGAAACCGTTTTGTGCACCAAAAACAAAGTTCCTTCTTTGGGGTTGGTGACAGAAATCTTGAAAAGAAAGATATAAAGCAGATCTTATCTGCCAAGTTAGATACCTCTAGAAATAAGTAAGAAAATGTCCCTTTGGATGGAATGACCCTTTAATCTTCATGAGCTGCACTTGATTGAAATGTGTGTTTTTCTCCAGAGCTGCTTATTACATTAAGCTCTTCATACTACTGTACGTGCTGCATACTACCTTACCAGGTCAGATTCCACCTTAACCTGTCTCCATGCCAACCACCAAGGAGCCTGTTGCATGGCAACCCGGCTTCCGCCCACAACAAAACCAACCTACCAACCAACCATCTTCCTCCACCGTCGAGGCCACGCCCACCTGACAATGATCGTTTCTTAGAAGAAGAGGTAGAGAGAGAGAGAGGGTAGATGAGGGATGAAGAGTGGTAGTTGTGATTCTCAGGGTGTCTTATATTAATATGAATCTACTGTTTAGTCTGTTCTCCGCTCTCTCACTGGTGTCCTGTCGCCCCAAACTGAGCCCAAAGACGATCATGTCCTTCCACGAGAAATTCCTTTGATTGACTACTGACCAACCCCTCTCGATCAGTTGATTGATAGTATTGATTGACCAATTCTCTTGAGAGACGCTACACAGCCAGTCAGGTGAATGAAGCGAGTTACTGTAACTAATGTTTACAACCCAAATGAGACCAACAACGCTGTTGAAAGAATGTCTAGGACTTAAAAAAAAAAAGAAGAGACAAATCTCTGAAGAGTACTTATTTCTAAATGATGGAACTTTTTCGCTTACTTTCTATGTGACATGAGGTAATGTAATTTTTTTCAATCATTGCATGTGACTATTTTGATTTGCAATGAAACTGTTAGAATGGATGGTACATTTGTGACGTCAGTGCAACGTTGAGACGCCGATGCTAGGAATCAATGTCGGTGTCTTATTACAGTGTTTTCATGTCGCCGTGAGGAGTGCTTATGGACCAATGAATGCTAAATGTGTGACCATACAAAGCTGTAAAGGTTTTGTTTATTTGTACATGGTTATGGGTAAAATAAACCATTGAAGCAAAGTAACATCTTTAGTCTTAAAGAGCAAGCCCTCACACATTTGTCTGTAAAATCCGTGCCAGAATCGGAGCTTTGATAATGCAGTAGATACTTTGTTAAGAGGTAAGTTTAAACAGTAAAGTTGATCCAACATGGCACCTGGTAATGTGCTTCCATTCGGATATTATTACAGGGTTTCTGAGGGCTGGATTTAGTCGAGTCGATGTGTTAGAAATGTTTAAAACATGAAGACAATCAGGGTTTGATCCACCTCCACACATCACCTTCCTGCCCTCCCTGCCCCGACAGGCATCACAATCAAGAAGGGGTGGGGTTCAACTCTCTGACATATCCATCTACCCACAATCCTCCTGTGCACCAGCGTCATCCGATCAACAAACACCTGCACCCCGCATCCACCATGACTCCACAAACCAGCCAACCAATCAGCTCCTGTGACCGCTGGCCAAATCGTCTCCGCCCTCTCCATGCCATCGGCTAAGCGGCTAGTGGCTTTTATTGCGCTGCTGTTTGCAAAGCCCCCTGGGAAATGGAGTCACAGTTTCACAGCATGGTCCGACCAACCTCTTGTCACTCTCCTTCCACACACCTTTCTCCATAAGCCACTAAAGAAGTCCCTCCGGCTTCCAGCAAGAAGGTCACGGCGTGTTGTGGTGTGTTTTTTAGAGTGCACAATGATACACAATCCTTATCACTTGGATCACTGCAAACAAGCATGTACACGGGTCATCCAGGCACCTAAAGAAGCCTCAATAAATATCAAAGTCCACTCATTCAAACTACACATTTATAAGGCTGCAGCATCCAAATCTGAACACCCTTTATCCATAAACTGTGACCATATTTTGTGAGAGGGAGATTTCACACACTTCTTTCATGGAGGCTGAAGTTCAACGGGAGCAAAACAATCTGATTGGTTAATTCAAACCTCTTTCATTAGATCCACACCTTTCTGGGTCCTTAACATTAGGCCAGACTGAGGCCACAGCTTGTCAGGGTTATTTATGTAGAAGAAGATTTTGTTTGCAGCCAATCAAAATCTTTATCTATGATGCGTTCATTTCCTGGAAAGGTCTTTACATTTCCACATTGATCCTCAGAAACAACGACTTCATGTTCCAAAAACACCGTTGCAGTATGATTTTAGAAACAAAGGCAGCATGTTTATTTGGAAACACTGTTTACCTGCAAGAATGAAGTTCATCATTTTAATAATCGTGACTTCTACGTCTGCCTTTAGGACTTCACAGGAACAACGGGGGAGTTCCAGGACAGGGGCGTAACCTTAGTAACAAAAAAACAAAGTCCAGATCTCAGAAACAAAACTCACAGCAGACAGCTCTGCGTGGACGAGGATGACTCAGGCAAACAGGGAGACTCTTGAAGTTCATTAAAAAGTGATTTGATAGTTTCTCTCAGAAAGAGAAAGCTTCATGATCAGCGACAACAAATCTACAAAATGACCCTATAAATAACTTCACTCTTAGGAGAGGATGGCTACGGTTTGACAACAAACACACAAAAACATTGCTTTTCAATCAATCAATCAAGATACTCTCCAAAAAGCAGGTAAAAGACCTTACTATTTGTTATGTTACAAAGACCCAACGTTAATCCATCATGAGCACTTAGCAACATTTAGCAAAGTTACAGTGGCAAGAAAAAACGTCCTTTAAGAGGCAGACGCCGCGAGCAGAACCAGGCTCATGATGAACAGCCATCTGCTGAAACTGCGCCGGGCTTTAAATACGGGACAGGGGGAGATTGGATAAGATGCAGGAAGAAGGCTATAGGGACAAAAAGAGTCTAAACTTTAACTAGACTTCATAATGCCAGCGAGCACAACATGACACTTCTTCTTGGACCCAATACGTGTATCATCAGAGGATTCTTTTTGTCTCCAGAGCAGCTCCGCCTCCATGAAACTCTCAGTCACAGCCTTATCTCAGTGTGTTCCTGCATCAGAACGGCATGTTCTTAGAGGTTCATAATGCAGGACATTATCTCTCCTGCTCTCTAAACGTGGCCACTGAGCTGGGCTCCACTGTGCTGATGAATATTAATGTGCCTTAGCTCAGCTCCCAAAGGTGTAGTAGGGTGTGTCAGAACCACAAACGCCTCTGAGGATACAGGAGGTAAGTTGCTCAAAGAGGGTTTTTTAACCTACAATAAGAGAGGATGAAATAATGTTCTTGATTAAGAATATTTCAGTAAAACCTCCTGCAGTGCAGAGTCAGAAACACATGATGTAATTAAGAACAGGGAGAAGATCCTGCTGTTTACATTCGTCTTTTTTAATGCTCTGGGCATCATGCAGGGAACGAGTAATTGTGCATTAGGAGTCGTGAACTTAAATTTAAAATGTGCATTCTGAAAGCAGCTCGAATCAATCCATTCTGAAGAAGTAAGTCCAGGAAAACATAAGAGCCGTTTAAAGCAGATTTATGTAGAGAAATCTAAATAATCACTGGGGTATACCTTAAATCTGTATATCCACTGTTGTGTGCCATTCTATCTCTGTAACTTTCTCCAAGGTGTTCTCAGTCTCTGCTGCCCTACTTTAGTACAGAGGATGGAGCGTGTGTGTGTGTGTGTGAGCCACAGAGGAGCCTCTGTGACAGCCGCCATGATAAACTAGCTGTGCTCCTGCAGGTCTCGTACCAACACATAGATCACACACTCCTCTGAATCTGGGGCGCTCGCTGTCGCTCAAACGGCAACTGTTGTCTCTCAGCTGCAGCAATGATTTAAAACTTCCAGATATCGGGAGATTATCTCCCACCACAAGCAGTAGGAGTCATTAAATAAATCATGAAATCAGAAGTTTTGCAGAGGAAATGTCATTATTTAACTCATAGTAGCTTTAGCGTATTCGTCTTTGTCAGCGCTAACAAAGCACCTGCTACTCCTAATAGCTCCCCTCTCGTCGTAGAGGCTGCATATTGATTTCCTTTCCTCCTCGTCTGTTCTTTTCACTCTTTTACTTGTTCCCCTGTTCTTCTGAACTCTAAGAATAGATCCCGGTAAACCCCAGAGGTTCACAGGAATTCCCAGGTTGCTCCTGTGAAGTCAGGAGTGGGCATGAAGATAAATGGGTTAGACTCGAGTGTTGCAGAAAAACATGCTTCTAATGCACATGCTCTGTAACCGTGCTGGGCCGTAATGGGCATTGTACCATGTGTTCCCCCAAAGCTGTGGACTTCTTTATAAAGATTCATGTGGACTTATAGGGTTACAAACTTTTAAGTGGGTCAGTACAAAATGTTGGAGATTTCCATCACAGGAACTTTGGAGGAACTCAATAGTTTTCCAAAGCAGGGATAAGTGTCGATGTTAGTTTCTAATGTGTTCCTAGTTTCTATATTTTGCCCTGCAAACCATTCCTGTTTTTAATACTTACCAAAAGTACGGGGACTTTAAGTGTTGCAGGGTTACAAGAGTCTGATTAGTGTAGTATCAGACAGAATATGTATTTGTTCTTCTTCACGTCTTTAGTCCTCAGTGGGAGGAACATTTCAGTCATTTAAAAAAACTCAAAGAGCCAGGTACTTATGGTGGAAACACACTGAGCGAATGTGAACTAAATCAGATCCTGCAACAAGCAGATCAATTCATCTCGTACTGTAACAGATATGACACGTTAGTGCAGAGTATGAAAAAGTACTGATGCATTGTAAGTCCAGGACGTAAGCAGACAGAGAGGGGCACGCTGAACCTAGAGAGTATTACAGTGAATTATTCATGTTGTGAGCACATGCATACTGGATGTTCCACTGTCCCTGAAGAAACTCTGCAAGAGGTCACTACAACATTAACAAGTCACATGTCAGCACCTCCTCTAAACTGTTAACGATGATTATTCATTAAATAAATAAATGTCAGGAATGCCACCTGGTTTTCATAAAGCAAAGTTACAGTAGCTGTGTTTTAAAAATCAGCACAATTTAGAGAAGAGAAGAAGAAACATCCTGATGTGTGGCTTCTTCATTAAACCCTGCTGAGTGTGTCCAGAGAAAGCTCTCCTTCAGTACAGTTTGTATTATCATACGAGGCTCTTTAAAACTAATGTGAGGGGAGAACAACTCTACAGCACTCTATAAAATGAGCTGAGGCAGCGTTAACGCCAATCAATACTCTAAACAACAATCTGTCAAAGCACTGGGAGGTCAATGTAAGCAACAGCAGCGTCATGACATTTTAAAGTTCATTCATTATGACAAAGTCGTATCTGTGATGCTTTCAGGTACAACATGCAGCTAGTGACTTTCTTCTGTGTTGGTACAGAATACAGAACCGTTGCTGTAAGAGAGGGAAAAATCTGTGTCACACTTTTAAACAAAACATGTTTCACCTCATTTAGAGATATTTATAGATTTAAAATTGTCCTCTTCAAACAGCTGCACTCTAAAGTTTCACTCCTAAGGACTCATCACAGGAAGAAAAAACTATTTGTTGAGTAGACGTGCAAACATCCAGTTCACTCTTGTCTAAACTCTGTGGTCAGTTCAAACTTAAACAAAAACGTATGCAGCTGACTCTGTAACTATTTAGACCACGCAGCTGGAGGACGAACAGGCCGAGCATGTTTGTACTGTCGGACAGAAGGAAGCGTTCTCCACATCCTACAAACACAAAGCTCAGTGAAAACACTCAGCTCTGCAGATCTGAACTATTTGTCCATATCAAGACAAATCTCCATCATAGTGTTCCCACTTTATACGTGTTCGTCCAATGATCCTCATCTTCTTGCTCTCAGTCTTCCTCACGTCTCTGTGAGAGAGTCTTTGTTTGAGAGGAAGATAAACAATCATTTCAGTTCAGGCAGTTCTCCTGCAGAGCACCACGGTCCGAAAGTCTCCAGAGTGAGGAGGTTAGTTTCAGAGGTTTCTTTTAGAGCTTAAATCGAACAACAAATCAGAAACATGCGGTAGTGTTGTAGTCAAGACTACACTTACCGAGGCCAAGACATACCCGAGACCAGAGTGCTCACTTAGACCGTAACACCAGGAAGGTTGTGGCCGTGACCGGGGGATAAAAATCAAACTATGAATGAAGTATTTTGTTCTTTAGAAAGGGGTGTTTTCCTTCTAATCACAGTGCTGACGTGAGAAAAATAGTGGGCGTCTTAATTTAAAATCTGGAGTCTGCCAGTCTGTGACTGAGATAAGACCAAATAAAAATGGTTTCGATTCCAAGACGAGACCGAGACCTTCAAAAAGTGGTCTTGAGACCGGTCCTGAGACAAAGACCGATTCCAAGTACTTCAATCAACGATCGATGATTCGTTCTTTTGTCATTACAGCTTCATGTGTTGCTGCTCTCAGACAGTTCATGTGCCTCAACCTGTGAATGAAACGTCTGCCCTGCAGGTGGATTTTAGAATATATCAAACTTAAAAAAAAAAATTGTACGAGAAGAAACAAATAAATAACGAAGATCAGAAGCGGTTAAATAACAGAACTCATTAAAAGAGCGTTCTGAAGGAAAACTCTTCAAGATTTGTAATCTTTTACAAACACTAAATGAAAGCACTTTTTAGTGAATATGTTTTATATGAAACGTTTAAATATTCATTCAATTACAGTTCATTAGGATAGTGGAAATATAATTATATATATGTGACTTGGAAGAATAACATTTTAAATTCAAACAAATATTTTTGGCTAAACTGAAGTAAATTTCTACGACAATCTTCAGATAGTTTGAGTTTTTAAAAGAAGTGTATCGAGACACAGATCTCGTGTGTCGTACAGTCGTCGTAACAAAGATGAGGATCGTTTGTTTTAAATTAAAATACTGATTTGAAGATAAAACGTTTTCCTATGAACATGAAATGTTTTACTGATACACGACTAAAAACATACGTTTCAGATGTACGTATAGAAACATGTTAGAGACTTTAGAAGTGCTGAATCCCACAGAGCCGCCTGAAGCTGATGATAATTGATTTTAAAAAGTTCTTCATCCGTTCATCCATCCTTCCTCTGATTCACTGACACCAGGCGCAGCTGAAGAACAATGATTGTACTTTTTCTTTGCTGTGACTCAAACGTACACATTGACGATCTCATCTCTACATGTTGCCAATAAAAGAGTTTTATTGAATGTTGAATATGTGTACAGATATATATATATATATATATAGCCATTATATATGTTCTATTTACCACATTGCAAAGCTGTGATTTTTAAAAGCACTGTAGCGTGTACAGTGATTTCTTCTTTATCAATTTTATGGTACTTTCTATGTTCTGCGAACTTGCAGCTCTGTTTTTTCTTCTTCTGTTTTTCTCCTGGAAGCTGTGCTTTAATAAATGCATTTTCTACGGTACAAAGAGAAGCCTACGCACTGCTTCATGTGTCTCTCTGCTGCTGCCGTGGGTGGCGGCGAAAACCAGAACGCAAATGACTTCTGCTTCCTTTTTTCTCTCTGGTGTCTTTTTTTTATTGACAAACAACATAAAATACAATTTATCTACATGCTCTCTCCGACTCTTCTTTCAGCACATAAACGCTCATTTTCCGCTCTGTTTCTACTCGTTTCTGTCTTTTGTTATGTTTCAGGAGCGAGAAGGAGCTGATCACACTGAAGGTAAGACACGTGTTGAAGCTGCTCTCATCCATATTTAATCATCACAGCAGATCTGATCGCTGTGTTCAATGTGACAAGTGGTCTCCCATAGTTAAAAACAAACACAGAACATGGCCTTCCCCCTCACTTCTTCACAGAAGTTTAGCGTCTTTCAGCTCCTTGTTTTGGTTTTTTACAGTCTACAAATGTAAAGTTGAGTTTCCCTCTCTCACTTCACATCAACACTGCAGCAGTTTTCACTGAGAGCCAACTCGTCACTTTTTCCCCTGCAGAAAACAGAATCAGTTTCTCAGAATAGTTTTTTATTGCCAAGTATATTTACACAAACGAGGGATTTGACTTGGTGTTTTGGTGCAAAACAATTAGCGAAGGAAATGAAGCAAAAATAGCCAGAATGATTAGCGACTAGCTGCTTAAAAAAGCATCTCACAGTTAGAGCTGGAGATATTTTAGGAGGGATTCAGGTGGACAGAAGCTCAAATTAAAAGCTAGTGTAGCTCAGTTACTTTTCACAAATACACCTGAAATAAAAGTGTGGTATCATTAAATGATCCAGCAGAAACAGTGAGGACTCTCCAGCGTCACGCCTCATTATAGAGCACCTTAACATGTGAACATGTGCTTTTTAATGGACCAACATGAAAATGATTTCACTGATTGGCATTGGTTCCATTCCTTTCACACATGCATGTTTGTTGTTTTTTCTGGTTGTGAATTCACTGAGCCGCAGGATGAACTCTGATAGAAAGAGGAGAAGAAATAAAGCAGAGAGCTGCTGTGTGGGCCACAGATTAGCATAATGAGGACACAAGCGGCTTCTATATGAAATCTTACAAACATACAGACATGAACTGTGTGTGTGTGTGTGTGTGTGTGTGTGTGTGTGTGTGTGTGTGTGTGTGTGTGTGTGTGTGTGTGTGTGTGTGTGTGTGTGTGTGTGAGCTTCAGCCCCTCTAATAAGCCGCTCTGTTCAAACTGAAAATGTGACGCGGATCAATGACAGGATGTTTGAAGCTCTTCTGCACAAACTGACAAGAAAATGGTTATTCTTTTCTTTTCCTTTATTTTCCCCTGACAATAGAGGGAGTAAATGTATTTAATTGTTTGTGTGGTGTCACTGCCAGCGTGTGTGTGTGTGTGTGTGTGTGTGTGTGTGTGTGTGTGTGTGTGTGTGTGTGTGTGTGTGTGTGTGTGCGTGCGTGTGTGTGTGTGTGTGTGTGTGTGTGTGTGTGTGTGTGTGTGAGAGAGACATTGCAGAGCAGCCGTCGACAGACAGAGACAATCCTTACCGCACCAACAACTTGATTGCATACTAATGTTTAGGTATGACGCATCCCTCTCTCCTCTTCCTCCCCCCTAATCAACCTTCCTCCCTGTTTTCCAATTCCTCCTTCCCCCTCATATCTCCCCTCTCTCCCTCCCCCTCTCATCTATTTTCATACGTCTCTCTCTCTCTCTCTCCCTCCTCGCTGTCACATTGTGTGGCAGTGATATGGCATTGAGCTGCTGCTGGTACAACCCGCCCACCTCCTCTGCAGCGACAAAAAAACAAATTCAGCCTCATGGGAGACATGAAGAAAGAAAGAGAAGCTGTTATACAGGTGTGGAGCCGAGCAGCAGTGTGGATTTATGAGCAGAGGTTTAACATTATTACAAATACAGTATATATGATTAATGATGTATTATCAGCAGATTGTTTGTCCGTGTCTTCTGAAAAGAGCATGCTGGTTAAATGATGATTTATGTGAGCGTATAATCAATGTGCCTTCTGAATATGATGACCGTCTGATGAAGCTTGTTGTGTACCTGGCTGGTTTAAGGGCCCTGACTTGACCCCATGTAAAGTGACAGGGGTCAAAAATGTCAAACTGCAGCTCTAATATTTAGCATCTTTAAGCTCATTGCATCTTGCTCCTATTGAAACCACAAGTGACCAGAGGTGACCTTTGGATGACGGGCTGCAGTGTCAATCACAGGTAGACAAACCTAAACATGCAGCTGCTCTGTCTTAGATTTAAATCTGAACATTTTCAAACATAACTTTAGGCTGTTTTAAAAAAAGAGCTTAAACTAGTGAGTGAGACAATAAAGTTCTTTGGATAATGTTTACTGAGAGCTAGGCCAAATGTTTTACACAATATGACTTCTTTGTGCATCCATCAGAGTTGCCCCCTGCAGACTATCAGATAAAATGCAGATTTAAGGCATTTCTACGTTGACTTCACAGGTTTTTAACGAGAGGCTTCATTCATGTCCTCTATGTTTTTTTTCATTGAAAACTCCGACCAGGTGTGAAGAAACTTGAGCTCTATAACGCGGCTGTACGACTAATGTCCAGTATTAAAGTAGGCAGACAAAGTTAGCAACAGGCTGGTGAATGTAGAGACCAAAACAGAGCGAATAGGTACGGGCTTTTTGGGCTGAGGTTGATCAGGTGGACACAAATCATAGTTCAGATGAATGTTGTGTGATGTTCTAAACTGTTCTGGATGTGTAAAGAGGCAGATGGTTGATGTATGGTTGTCAAAATGTTCAGTACTTTACTCTCCTTTACTATCCCATGTATAGTTAACAAGCTTCATAAGACAGGAGCAAAGGGGAGGAATGAATCCATCAAAGATCACGTGAACTCCTGCACACTGTCTTCACAACAACACTGTGCAAGAACCAAAACGTTGCCGATGTATTTGTGCACTTTAGACAGTGTGCAGGAGTTTGTCATGTTTGATCACTGGCTGCCTATAGGACTTCTTTTTGTTTCCACGGTATTGAAACAGGTATCAGTATTGTTTGCTTTTTACTAGTATCATGTTGAAGTTTAAAATCCTAGGATCGAGCGTGACGAACCCGGTTTTTGATCATGTGAGAATATCAACTTGATATGTCCGTGTTTAAAGTTTGTTTCTGCTGCCCTCAAATGGCCAAAAGTTTCATATGGAAGAAACAAACATACAAACTTAGCTGGTAGGAAACAGAAAGTGTTGATTCAGGGAATAAATGACGCTGTTGGATTATTGGATATGAAGTAAATATAAAGAGGTACAGTCGGGTTAATGTTTGACAGATTACTTTGAGACTAGATTTTAAAAAACATGTTTATATTTAAAAAGAAATCAGTCAGTCTATCAAACAGTTAATGCATGTATTTATTGGAGCTCAGTATTAAATAAAGGGTGTGTGCTTGTACAGCTGAATCCCAGTGAAAGCTCTCTGAATATATATTGTATATATCTCTTTTTGTCCTGCAGGGAGTCGTCGCTTCTCCTCAATCGTTCAGACCGCTGACAGACACCAAGTCAAATGTTAGAACAGTGAACGCCGAGCGCGACAGTGTGATAGGCTGCACACAGAATCTGTTGCTAGGCTCGCTGTGAACACACCACTCAAGTCTGACATATGTTTTCAAAGCAGTCCTCTTAGCAGCTTGCAGCAGTTGCCATGGAAACCCCAATGCCATTTTCCCCCCATTGTTTGGACGAGTCGATATCCCGAAACCTTTTTCAGAATCCCAGTTCATAGAATCCTGGAGACGACAATGAGAGATGCTTTTTGTGCAGTTTGTTTGTCTTTACATTTACGCACCATATGTGTGTGTATTACTATGTGTGTGTGTGTGTGTGTGTGTGTGTGTGTGTGTGTGTGTGTGTGTGTGTGTGTGTGCAGGATGTGTGTGTGTGGATAAATACCTGCGTTTGTGGCTGCTTGTCTGCACACTCTCTTGTGTGTGTGTAGGCTGGTTCAGTCTCAGTCAGAGGCCATGACAAAGAAAGACGTCCTTCACTTGACCTTCACGGCAGATGCAGACGTGGCCCGAGCACGTGCTGCTCTCTGCGAGCAGAGCTGAGGGGAAACCAGAGGGATTCATGGAAAACCAGAGATTAAATCAAAAAGAAGAAAAACAACAGATAGATTCTTATTTTAGGTTTGATGATGTTTTAAGAATCTATCCTTTTAATCCTTCAGTCTGCTTCAGATCAACACCTGAGACCATAAAAGCCCTTCGTCTCTTGTGGTTCAGCACATTTTCATTTCAAACACATACAGCTTTACTGCGTGTTGAACTGCTGATGTTTTACTTTAGAAGCTGCTCTGCATTTTAATTACACTGTGATGAAAATATGAAACCCCTGGAGAAAAGATTCTGAGCTTCCTTATATACAAACTTTTAATCAAGAAAAACCAACACACTGCTGCTCATCTAGTAGATATTTGATCAATTTGAAATTAAACTGACAGGAGTTAATATAAAATAAAAAAAGTACTGAGTGTTTGTTATGTTTGTGTCTAGTTGCTTAAAGAAGTTTGAACTGAGAGGATGAGAAACTTGTCTTATTTTCATGATTTAAATCGCTGGTCTCCCTGTTCTTGTTTTTTATGAGAGTCAAATATTTCCACAGACAGGTTAGCTTTACAGTTAGCTTTACAGTTAGCTGATGGCCTGGTACGTCTCCCAGAGTCTTTAATAAGATGCAGAGGATGCTGAGAAAGTGTCCATACTTAATGTGAACAGGCTGAACAATGTGTTCACTGACGATGGCCTCAGATGCTGAGGTGTTGTCCCTCATCCCCTCAGTTTCTCACACGCATGAAAACAGTCCGAGCAGAAAGCCACATCATCTGAAAATACAGATTCTTTCCTGTGACTAACAGAACCGTAAACACAGTAAATGCTAGGGCTGGTAATCGCAGGGTCGCTCTCGATAAATGGTCTTTTGCCAGAAACTCCCATAACGACACATCAGGATATCTGATTAGCTGAAGAATATGAAATGCTCCGTAAAGGTTAGAGTGCAGGATTAACGTATGAATTCAGTTTGGTGTCAGATTCACCTCTGATCACGCTTCATCCTTTGACTTCTTTTCACCGCTGTCCGACATTAACCAGTCGACCTCTTCTTCTTTAATGCGGCTGTCCACTTCTTCTTTGTCGACTTCTCTTCACATCACCATCATTCATTGCAAAGTGCCAACACGAGGGGACACTTATGACGTGAATTAGAAACACAAATAAGTCGACTTGGCAGGAAAGTCTGTTTAGAGCGCCACATTTTTTAGATTCAATTTGGAACCAGTGATTACTCGAGCCAGAACGACGATGTTGTTGGATCAATATTTTGTCCTGTTTCCTTCTCTGGACCTCTTCTGTGCTGATGACTCTCACCCTTCAGAGTGCCTTATGTCTGCGAGCCCTCATTTACACTTGGGTTAGAGTTCAGGCTGCTGGATCACAGAGGAGTTGGCCGTCAGAGGAGGGCTGTCACTCCTCAGGTCCTGCTGGGCGGCCATCTGCCTGCGGGTTGAGGCAGATGAGTCCTTCTGCCCGGAGTCCTGAAGATGGGAAACAGTAACGGCCGACAAATCAGATGAATAACACTTTCCTTTCTCCTCTCTCTATGAGCTTTGGCTGCCTTTTTTACAGCCTCTATTTCATGATGTCCTATAAATACTAAACATCATCTAAGTCATCTGTTCTTTGTCTATGATGAATAAAGTACATTCAATGTGGAGGCAGCGATATGTTTGCAACATGTCATTCCGTATGGTCTTGTGTCCTGACGTGTGGGAAGGTTGGGAAAGCAAAACAAGATCCGCACATCAAGAAGCTCCAATGCTGGAGCATGTTGCTGAAGCATAACTTAATAAATCCTTCAGACGGGAGCTTCTTGGTGTGCAGATCTTATTTTGCTTTCCTTACCTATTCCTTTATTTTGGATCCAGCACACACCGAGGGATGTGCGTGTCTTTTGGGATTGTTCATGATATTTAGGTTGTCAAACTTTTCGATGCTTCAATACTTTTTGATGCCATGTGTTTAAAAACAAAATAATCTCTGACATGGTCAAGATCTATAGTATCACAACGTACCAAAGCTTTTTAAAAACCTACAGATCTCCACTCGTTATTTTAACCAAAAGCTGCAGCATGAGAAACAGACAGAGCTCTGTGTAAATTGTATAAATTGCACAAATACCATTACCATTACAAGAAAGAATTTACTTGACAACTTTTTAAAGTTTGTACATATCAAAATGTTTCTGTGAACCGTGGATCAAGTGACCATGGTGAGCATCATCTGACTCCACAATCCCCCTCTGCTCGCCCACATGGACCTTTGGATCCTTTAGTTTGTTTGTTTGTTTGTTTGTCTTTTTGAAAACAAACTTTGCTCCCACAGCTCCTTTTTTGTCAGCTGCTGATTAATGTTTTCATTTTTCAATGTTTGCAGCTGAACTCGTGGAATAGAGCGTCTGCTCACGTCACGTCCTTCAGGAGCTTCAGAGAGAAGATCAAGATTGGAAATCAATCTTCGGAAACATTTCTTTGAGTATCCATGAAGAATGATTTGATATTAAAATATCTGCTCAACAGATTTGCAAGAACATCTCAGTGCAGTCCCTGACCTTCATCTTTATACAATTATCAAACAGAATCCTTGGCTGTGTGCAGTAATCCAAACAGGGACTGTGCTCTAAATGTTACGTAACTCGAGAAAATGGGTCAGAATAAAAGTCAAAGTGCTGCTCCTTTCTGATAAAGAACGGCTTTTCTGTCCGTCGTTTTTTTCCACACAGTTTGGACATGGTGACATGAAATGAGACGGTAAAATAAAAAGTATAAAATGTAGTTTTTCCAGCAGAATCTGTTTCGAGAGCAGAGACAGTGTATCTCTCTCTCTCTCTCTCTCTCTGTAATACTGACGGTTTATATTTGCAGAGTGAAGCTCTCCTGTGTGGAGGAGCTCTGTTGCTCCATAAGCTGACTTATGTAAAGTGGGATTAGCAGCGCTGAGTGTGTTGCATAAATAGTCCCTTTGTATTCCAAAATGTCCATCCAGAAAACTCCACGGCTCCTCCGAGCTTTGATTTGCATGGAGCAAAGTACACTCGCTTGACCTCTGACCTTGACAACAACTCACATGTCTGCACTGACATGATTTTATTTTTCTTGAGTGCCGCCCAGCCAGCTGTCCGAGATCCAGGACTCTGCACGGGGTGTTTTATGCAGGCGCGGACCAAAACAGGACAAAGGGGGGGGGGGGGGGCGTGAAAAGCTCAGAGTTTAAAGAAGTGGGCTGGAAGCAGACAGTGGACGAGGTGGTGAAAACAAGTTCACAGAAGCGTTAACAAGCAGAAAGTATGCTGTGTTGGCCTCAGTACTCGCAGTTTATGATTAACTTCTGGGTGGTCACAGAGGGAGAGTCACCACGGACAGTTCTGAACCAAGACCAACTATTTTCAGTCCAACGGCACTAAACTGTGTTGGCTTTGACACATATCACCAGCTCATAATGTGAACAGAGTAATTACTGAGAATCCTCAATGATTTAGTGATGGATAAAACAAGTGTAATAAAAATGTACAAGCTGACCCATTTAGCTTGATCCCTGCAGATTTTGAACTTGAAGAAAACATTTGATTTGTTACCTTGCTGCAGGTCTCAGAGGGACGCTTCTGTGCAGACCTGTTTTTTTTATTGAGTCTTTACAGTAAGAGTGTCTGCAAGGGGTTAAAAAAGTCACAAGACCTGTTAGAGTGAAGATCGATGAAGAAGAGAGGATCGAAGAATGAAGAAGTTGAAGACGTGTTTCAGCAAAACTTAAAACATGCAGGATGGATGGAGGGAAGCATAAACAGAACTATCAGAAGCTAAATGCAAGAGTGAAGAAGGATTTTTAAATCATACAACACAACTTGACAATCAATCAAATACAACCCAGGAAGTAGCCGTGCCAGGAAACAGTAAAACCACTGCATGTGATTACATGCTTCAGGTTTTTTAATGTTGTCATTTTTAAATTGAAGGGACATGAGAGAGAGGCTGTGGCCTGGTTTGATTTTTTGAAAGGGCCCTGTTTTGTTTTGAATTGCTATGCTAAGCTAACCAAAGGCTAGCTGTAGACTTCTGTCAGATGAAACTGATGTCACACAGACTGAAGTGGTGATGGTCTTATTTTGTGACTCTCAGAGAGAAAGTATTCACATTTTACCCCCAGAACTGTCTGAAGCAGAAAGTTTAACTCGTCTGATGAGAAACACGTTTTAATAATTTCATCACTGATCTTCATAATGATGAAATCCAGGACGTGTTTGCAATCAAAGAGCCGTCATCAGCCACCTCGGATTCTTCAGCAGGTGAGTCTTTTTTGTCATCCATTACTCTCTAAAACTGGAAGAGGACTTGCCCTTTCAAAAGGACTATTTCAGTTCTAATCCATTATAAGGCCTCGCCTAATGTACCTGCCTTTTCTCTCCATCTAACAAGTGATTCATTTTTTCTTCTTTGTCTTTTATTTTAAATCTTTTCAGTCTGGCCTGAAGCAATAAAGAACGCTTCCTTTCATCCTCTTTATTTCCGAGCACTTATCCTGATCAGATTAGCGTTGTGTTATTAAATGACCAGAAACATAATAAGTTAAAAGCCGAGCGGAGGAATGCAGAAATTCAACGTTAGCACAAGTTCACTAAATCACTAAATCTGTTTTGAATCCCACAGAGTCCTGATGTTTTTTTCCCATCTGCAGACGTCGTCGTCGTTCATCTTCACCATGAAGGAGGGATGAGGAGAGAGGAGGACAGGGACCAGGAGCAGGAAGAATCAGACGGAGGTGGGTGAGAAGCACAAAACAGAGGAAGGAAAGGAAAGTGGGTACCAAATAAAGTGGAAGGAAATCAAAAGGAAGAGAACAATGAAATAATGTTAGCAGGAAAGAGAGACAAAAAGGACGTGACAGTCTGTTCCTTGGTGGATGCGTTTTTTTGTTTCATAATATAAAATGTTTTTTTTGGATTATCAAATTAAATCTGGTAATTCACCTTCACACAGCACACATTTTCCTCTAAAGTCACACCCAGGAAGCAGGAGAAAGTCTCGTTCAGAAGGAAAGAGTTGTACCTCTGTATAAATCGTATGAACTGAAGGAATCTAACAGACCTTAAATATTTCATGGCTTCCTGTTCGATCAACAAACTGCATAAAAAGCTTCAATGTAAACGTTGCTGGATTCTGTATGATCACAGGTGACTCATAGTGTAACAGATAATAACATGTGTTTAACTCATTGATAAGAAATGAAACACACAAAGTAACCCTGAGAAAAAGAACTAACTGCTGTGTGTTTTGTTGCTCCTCTGTGGCTGCGATGTGTTACAGCCTGAGGCGTCAGGACGATCTGCTGCTTCTCAGCTCTCTGGTTGACTTTCACACATCTCACACAGTCTGATGTTTCCCGACAGGCTTCGCGTGATGTTTGGGGGTCTCAGAGACAGGTGGATAGACCCCCCCTGCGGGGCAGAGCCCAGTGTGTCGAGAGGCTGCACTGTGATTAAAAATGACTCTGTCTGCTACCTGCAAGGGGATCTCATGGTTACACAAACATCCAAGTAAGGAAAAGAATTTAATGGTGTGATGTTTGATTTGATTCTATTAAACTTTAATCAAAAATCATCCATCTAATCAAATACTTAAACATTCATGTTAACGTATCATGGTTAAACTAATAAGAAACATTCAGTCTGTCCAAAGAGCTGCACTTTGTCACTGAAGCTTTTTCTCTTCAGCCATCTTTTGTTCCCTGAATGCGACAACCTGGTCACAAACTGGTGTGGTTTTTATTTTCAGTGCTACCACTAGAGGGTGCTAAGTTGGCCTTTTTTATATTTAACATGTTTAAGTTGATGTTATAATATCTACAGGAATGTGAGAACAACATTTATTCAGAGACGTGACAAAAATGTACAAAATTTATATTCTTGAAGTTTTATATACTAATGAAATAGCAAAAATAAAAATGATGTCTACTACAAGAGATGCTTAAACAGACATTCGCTTGTTACAAATAAAAGACTAATGTCCCAGAGCAAATAACCAGAAAGAAAAGAGAAGAGAAGAACGACCATTTTCATGTCAGTTTGTGCAGAAGAGCTTCAGACATCTTGTTATTGATCCATGTCACACTTTCAGTTTGAACAGAGCGGCTTATTAGAGAGGCTGGAGCATGCACACACACACACACACACACACACAAACACACACACACACACACACACCAGTCACACACACAATAAATATCGCAGATAGATGTGCATTTGATATTTTAAAGCTTGGGCTGTATGTGTGTGTGAGAGAGAGAGAGAGAGAGAGAGAGAGAGAGAGAGAGAGAGAGAGAGAGAGAGAGAGAGTAAAGGGCATTGGAAGTAGTTATAAGAAAGACAGACAGATAGATGTTGGAGGTAATGTTAATGTGTTGGCTTTCCACTGAACACACACACACACACACACACACACACACACACACACACACACACACTAGCCTTTAAGTGTGTGTGTTTTATTAAAGAGAAGTAAAGTTGTGTGTAAAACTGAGCAGTTCTCAGAAACTGAGGAACACCAGAGTTTGAAATTCTGCAGGAGATTTTAGGCTCGAGCTCTTTGTGATGTTTCAACAGCATGCCTGAAGTGTGTGTGTGTTTCTATTGGGGGAAGGGAGGGGGGCATTGATGAGCAGCACCCCTCTTCTCTCCCTCTGTTTCTCTCTCTCTCTCTCTCTCCATCGCAGTGGTCCTTGGCAGGTCCACGTTTCCATGGCAACGCTCACATTGCCGCAGGCTGGCTGGAGCAAGGCGCGCTGGTGGAAAAGGAAAAAGAGAGAGAGAGCACTGCAGAGGGAGGGGAGGGCAGGAGAGAATTGGTTCTCCAATTTATTACCTCCATAACACCCCCCTTCCCGTCCCAAACCCTCCCCCACCTCCCCCAGCACCAGCACTCCCCCATCCCATCCACACACACACTCCCCCCAAATCTGATCACTGCTGGGCCGAGGAAAGGCCTCTGCTCTGCTCTGTAGTCTGAACACGTTGGATCCAAACTTAAGACTGCATTTATTATTCATCCTCCTCCCCCTCCTCCTCACAGACAGCACCGCAGCACCCAGCTACACACACACACACACACACACACACACACACAGAACGTGCACTGAGACCAGACAGAGGCTCACATGCACACACCATGTTACACAGCACGATATATTTCATCATTTTAATACCTCTGCTTGGTTTGATGCATCATGAGATGCAGGAGGGTATTTCAACCTGTCTGTGGACGAAGACTAAAGTGACCATCAGGGAGTGAAGATACCTCATGTTTGACCCCGTGACCTTCATGTTGAGCCTCAGTATACAGGAATACATATTTGTTTCACTTATTTTTACCAGGAAGTCCCATTGAGGTAGCAGCCATACAAAATAACATCCAGATTAAATTCGTATGATACTCTAGGTTTTTGTTTTTACTTGGTATCATTGGCTAACGTTAGCTCTTTTTAAAAAATAAATCCTTGCCCAAGGTGCATTGTGGACAAGCAACAACCTCTGGTGTGGAAAATGAAGCCAAAGTGGAAGTGTCAAAAGATGCAGTTTCTTCCTAAGGGGGCGCCGTTGGCCTGGTGGTTGGATTGCGTGTCCTGTGTAAAGCGGCCGTCCCGGTCATTCCCCGATCTCTCTGCCCCCGATTACCAACTCTATCCAGTGTCCTGTCTCTTTAATAAAGGCATACAAAAATAATAATAACCCTATTTTAACTTAAATTTTAAGTCCCCACAAATCCAAAAATGGTTATAACAAACAAACTCTTTTCATGTGTGTTTGTTCCTAAATATTATTCAATCAATGTTATGCTGTACAGTTATGTGAAGAAACTAAATCAAAGTTAACAGAGCGGGCTTTATAATCAGAAGAGTAATATTGATGTTTTTAAGCTCCTCTGCAGCTTCTACAGTTATATTTCTCCGTCTCAAACACGAACCTGCCTCACGGCCTGAGCTGACCTTTGACCTTTTAACACCTAAGACACAGAGGTGCATACGGGGGAAGAAAAACCTGAAGCTCTTTTTGGATAAAGAAGAAGAAAGTCACAACTAAATTCACAATTACAGGAAGATAATGTAAGGGAGTTTTGGCACAGGAGTAGCTAAGAGCAGAAGGTGAAACATTTCCTAAACTGACGAGCTAACAACTGCTGGTTTCCCAAGTTTATGAGAGGGGTGATTGCCCTTAAGGATTTGTATTGCTATTGGGGTATTGGTTTATTGTTTTACGACTGTTCATTGATGTGTTGATATGGAGGCAGTTTGAACGTTTCTACACAGATGAGTAATGATCAGAGTAACAGAGAGAAGCAGCATCAGTGCCCCTGTTTGTTCTACATTACAGTTCTGCTGCTTTATTAAGGACTCTTCCTGAATAATGCTGCCTTTACAGCTTCAGCGGAGACTAGTTGGAGAGTTTCACAGCTCATATTATGTGTTAAACCTTCAGAACAATGACAGTGTTTGATGATGTTTAAGGACAGAAAAGGAAACTGCTTACCCGATGATAAAAGCAGCAAACCTAGGTTAATGTTGATTTCAAACCCTTAACACTCTCCTCTCCTCTCAGCCCCCATTAATTATATTTTACAGGGAATATTTAAGTCATTTTTACAGGTAGGTGCAGTGACACTGTGTTTCCTCATACACTCACTGACTGACACTATACTTCAAACAGTAAGAACATGTTTCAGTCTGTGTATAGATGTCTCACATTATATCTGAGCAGATTCCATATTACTATTTCATATAGAGTGTGAAACACACAACTGAAACAACTTCATATAAAATATCTGCATTTCTTTACAAACATTCAAGTTTCTTTCCCGCAAAGTGTCAAAAAATCTTTTTCTAGTTAATTCATCATCATTAAGCTCTTCCATCCTCTCACACTCATGTTGTATGCAGCAGTAACAAGAGATATTTATTCTCATACTTTGGTGAAACAAAAGTACAACGAAAACAAACACTACACTAATAAATACGAGAGTGGTTGAATCTGTGATTTCTAACAACCTGCAGTCGTCTGCCTTTTTTCTGTGACAGCGCAGGTTTACCACCAAGAGGAAACCGCGGTCAGTACCTGCAGAACTGGAAGTTAATTCCACCCACACACCTTAGAGGTCAAAGGTCAATATGATTGAACTCTGGTTGAGGTAAACCAGACCAGATGAGTGTAGAAAGAATGACCTGAAAAATGAACTTTGAACCAAGTACATGTGTGCATGCATGTGAATGCCTGGTTTATTTTTCCTCATATCTGGAGGATGTTCTGCCTTTGCATGGAAACTGTTCAGAATCTGACACAACAGCTGGATGAGAACCGAGTCCTCTGGCAGCCACAGTGAGGTCTCCTGCCTCTCTACAGTGAAGAGTTTACCTGTTTGTTTACACAGACGGAGCCTCCTCCACAGCTGCAGGTGTGACTTCATGTGAAGTGACACTGCAGAGGAGAGCTGGAGGGGAGAGACAGGTTTGGGAAAGAGCCACAGTGATTCATCTTACATAATCAGGCTGATATGTGTGGATGTCTCCCTCCCCCCTCTGCTGCTGCACACACAGTCCACGGCTCATTTCAGGTAAGTACAGTAGCTGACGAGAGCAAACTCTCTGCAACTGTCCAAAAGACTTTTCTCTCTGGAGACACGGGTTGCAAATCCGAAAACAATGCAAAGTAAAAAAAACATACAAAAAGTCCACAACATGTTTAAAATTAAAATGTGCAGGAGATAAGAACATGCTGCAGAAAGCCCAAACAATGCTATGACAGCAAACATTCTGCAAAGACATAAAAAGTCAAAAACACAATAACCCATAAAACAAGAAGCAGCTGAAAATGATGCACATATACTTATAACAGAAGTGATGCAGGCCTGCAGGAGGCACTATACTGTATTATTTAGTTAAATGTAACTTAAAGAGAAAATAATTCAGTACAGAAATGTTGGCCATCAGAAGGACATGAGGATCAAGCTTGTTCCCTTAGAAATGATCCAGTCTCACCAGAATCAGAGACTCAAGTTGTTTTCAGTGAAGGCCTGCCAACGGAAACACTCCGCTCAGGTTGCAGCTAACTTTTTGTTGTCCGACAGTTATTTCATTCATCAAATTCAGAGACATCGCTCACGCTCACTCAATCCAAAATCAAGCTGCACTTCCTTTGTGATGAGTTAATTTACAACATCTTCAGTTGTTTCTGGGTTTGCACCTTTATTTCATGCACATTATAAAAAGTCTGGTTTATTGAATCTATGTCTGAAAATGGGCATTGTTTCTGAACCAGCAGCTTGTTTCTCCTAACAGAGATCTTTGGACCCTTTAAGCGTTTGCCCTTGTTGGCCAAACTTGATTCATTTGTTTACATAAATGACTTCTTAAATGTCATACATAAGAGCTGAACATAGTCACACCTGCAGGCTGCACACGGCTGCATTCTTCTGGGGAAGTGAGAGTAAAGTATCCTGCCTGAGGGCACTGCAGCACACGTTGAGGAAGCAGAGATGATTACGCTTTACTTTCCCTCCACTCTGAAGTTTCCCAGCAGGTGCGTGAATCTTAACTTTTACTGCTCAGTGCTCACAAACCTCCTCCTCTAAAACAACCCAATTATTTTTCTATTCCTGAATAAAATGAAGTGTAGAATGTGTAGATGACTATGTGGTCAGAGCTTCATGTGCAGCATAGAGAAACAGGAAAAGGGCAGTGATGGCTGGGAGAGCAGAAATCTAAATTCTCTGATGGCGTCCTCCATCTGTGATGGCGTGTGTGTTTATGATGACATTTGGCTGATGGTGAACTTGGAATGTGACGGTAGTGAGATGATAATCAGAGGCATCATCTTGACCACATTACTGCACACCAAATACACACACACACGCACACACACAAACACACGCGCACACACACACACACACACACACACACACACACACACACACACACACACACACACACACACACACACACACACACACACACACACACACACACACACACACACACACACACACACACACACACACACACACACACACACCCACTGATGCAACCATAATGAAAGAGAAGCTGCATAAAAAGTGGTGAAAATGTAATTCTGCTGTGGACCTGAGCGAGCGGCTCCTGCTTTCTGCAGCTCATTCTGTTTTCTAAAGGAGTAAGAAGTGAGGCTTCCACTATTTGATATTCTACTACTGCATAACGGTTACCAAATATTCAACTGGGGGACATAGGGTTATTTATCAATCCTGTTCTTCATTTTGTAACATGAACAAAGACAAATTTGAAACACTACATCGAATTCTTCAAGGATCCAAATCTGTGCTCTGATTGGCTGTCATGTCGATTGCTGAAAGGGACATTTATAATTTGGCTTGGTTATAATTGTGTGTTGAAGCTATTTGAGTAAAGTAGTTTAAATTCTATAAAATGAATATGACAGTTGTAGCTACATTGAACTTGCATTTACTCAGAAATAACCTGTCCTCTTTGATTGAATATATTTTCAAATGAAAGCAGCATCATCACTGACTGGCTGAGTCACGTCAGGTGGTTTCTGAAAGAACACAAAGCACATTTTAGAGGCAGGATGATGCAGACCAACAGGGCAGCAGAGATCAGTCACTGACAGCCAAAACCCGCTAATCCAGACGCTTTATGACTCCAATGACACCCAACAAAAGATAATGCTTGTTGTCAGCTGAAAGAAATCTGGTAAAATGTGTAAATTAAACATAAATCTAATTTCCAGATAGGGATAGAGATAAAAAGAGAATGACATGCAGTAGGATGATGACTGTTGGTAATATAAGTTGTTGTTGTTGGCTAAGTTTAAGTAACAAATAAAGCCTTTTGAACAGTGTGAGAGAGGTTTGAGTTGGAGCTGGGATCAGGAGCTCATTGAGATTCATAAAAGGAAACATATCTGGTCTGAAACAGACGCTGATGGTTACAATGTGGGTGCAGGTTTGCAAGATGAAGTCAAATATTTAATTTCTTCATTCCTTTAATTTTCCCCTTAAAGAGGAAACACGTCCTAAAGAGAGACCCTTCAGGTAGACGTCTTTGTTTGGCTGTAGGGTGAACATATTGAAGACAGGCAGAGTGATGTACGCTTGCTTGTTGCATCTCAGCTCCATCTTTTGGGATTGTCTGGATAAAAAGATGAATGTTGTGACAGACTCACACAATGTGGGATCAATCAAAAATGCACAATAAAGTTCTGTTAGTTTAGAAGAAAGGAGACGTCTTACTGCTTTAAGATGACTAATGAGATCAAGTTTGGAAGAAAACAAAGAAGTATTTTAAAAATTCTAGAAAAATAATGTGACTGTCTTTGTTGAAAGGTAGCATGTTAAGGAGACTGAGCCAACAGAGTACAAATCTTTTCACATTTCACTGACTTTAAGCTCAGCCAGTTGCACACACTCTCAGTATGCGCCCGAGCACTAAAACTACTGAAGCCTGCAGAATGTGGAGCGCAGACGCTCACACACACATTCGACATACCTGTGAGGATACACAGAAATCTGGCATCAGATGTGACTCACAGGGAAACGCTTGATCCAACATCTGACATCTGTGGCTCCCTGCTCTAATGTCTGCCTGCTGCAGCAGAAAACTACACGTCATGATGGAAGGCCAGGTCTGTGTCAGTGAGTGTAAAACTATTTTAACAATCTCTTCGGTAAGTTTCGACTCTAACATGGTTCAGTTTACTTTAGGTCTGGTTGACCCCTTCGAAAGAGTGAAGCTTGGAAAGATGTGGATGTGAGGCTGGATCAATAAAGCCTTGCAGCATGTGCAGAGGGTTACTACAGATGGCGAGTGTGTGATAGCACCAGAGGTGCCTGAGCTCATTAAGAAGCAGGACCATACCTCGGTGCAGAGCAGGGAGAGGGGAGCAGAGGAGGGAGGGAGGGAGGGAGGGGGAGGAGAGGGAGGAGGATGCGGAGTCTGGACTGAAATGTTTCACCCGAGTGTCACAGAAAACTGAATCGTTGCCGCAGAAAAAAGAGAAAATTATAAATCCTTTCTTTGTGCCTGTCTGGACAGCAGCAGCAGATCTGTGTTACATTAGTGGAGACGAATGGCAGAACGTAAATAAGAAGCTCGGAGGTTGTTTAGAGGCTGCAGGTTCATGCAGGAGACAGGCTGGAGTGTGGCGCCATCTCCCTGTCAGAGCTGCTCATTTCATCTCTCTTTTTAATAGAAAGGAACTTCTGTTGGCCATGCCTTTGCAGAGATTTAAAATTCTTGGTACCAACCGATGTGCTTTTTAAGAAGCCAATGTTTTGTGCAGACATGCAGTCCTGTTCAAATATGACTTTTGGCATTTGAGCAGACTAGAGCCATAAACAGCTTCCTGCATAGTTTGAGTCATGACCACTGAACAGAAAGTTTAATCATTATAATTCTGAATGACACGTTCAGTTCAACCAGATTGAACTCTTTCTGCAGCAATGATAAGACGGCCATAAGGATCATTGACAAAACCATCCGATGTTACAATGCATTGTTGGCTGCTACCAGAAGGTTTGATGCTGAACACAACGCTCACATTGCAGCAAATTAATAAAGTGTTTTTGTATATTCAAGGTCTTTCCAGAGAACAGACCCTTGAGTTTAATAAATATTAACGTTTCCCTTTCCAATTACTTCAAAAGTTCCTTTTGGATATATAAAGTGTGAAATGTGTCAATTGTTCTTTTTGCTGCACAGTTTCAAACCTGCAGTCGGAGTCACAACATGCGTTCAAGTCTCATTCCTTGGGGATGAAATCTCGGCTCTAATAAGGCCCGAGGAAAATGTTAGGCTGTGCGGGATGAACTGCAGGACAGAAACATGTTTTTCATTTGTATTGGATTACTTTTGGAGTTTATTTTATGACATGTGGTTTGCTGCTCACACTCATTTCTCCAACACATGACTCGGATCTCTGATTAATAAAAGACAACTTCACGATGAATCATTCTTCTCTCTTTATGGTTTTCTGAACCTGCTGATATGTAGCAGTCTGAATTGTAAAAATGTACACAAATACAGCAACACAACGTTTGAGTATAATCAGCATTCACTTCATAGATACTGGCAGAAACTGTAGACAACGCAATGTGCTCATTGGAGCATGTGGCTGCACACTTTAGGAACGTTAGCCTTTAGCACACTGGGATGATTTCTCTTCATATTCTTGTCACTTTTCATTTGATTTTGGATGTGTTTGTTTTCCAGAATGTAATGTCCTGCCAAAGTGAGCTCACATTGTGCAATCCATCAGTTAGTCTGGAGTTTATTAGAAGAGTATGGGTTCAGAAGGACAAAACTAAACTAAACAGTGAACACTAAAGTGACGACAGACTAGTCATCATCAGTTCTGCTTTTCTTCTTCTTTTTCTTCTTCTTTCCCGACTCCTCCACTACATCTCCGTATAAAGTGTCTATCGGTTCACTTTTCACTGCTTCCACCTTCACCCTCACACTGGGCTCCACGCCCTCCTCCACTTCCTCTCGCTCCCTGTCCTTCTTCTTCTTCTTCTTCTTCCTTTTCTCACCCACCACTTCACCGTCCTCGATCGGGACATCCATCATCACCTCCTCTTGAGTTTCAGCCATGGGCTCCACCTTCACTCTCAAGTACTCGTCTACCCGCTCTGTTTTTATTTCCTTTTCTGTCTTATCTTTCTTTTTCTTCTTCTTCTTCCTCCTCCCTTCATCCTCATGGTCTTCGTGCCATGTTTCCTCTGTCAGTCGTTTGACCACTAAAGGGCGGAGAGTTGTGGACGACGGTCCGAAGGCAGCTCCGTCTGCCTCGCTCTCTGCCACGCAGGTTAGTGTGGGGGTCTTACTGCCGAAGGGGTGGAACCTCTGTTTGAGCCCCGGCGGAATGGAGGGTGCAGGAGTGGCCGGGATGACCTGAGGGGACTGGTTTGCACTGCTATCTCCGTAGCTCTCACACACATTCAGCATGCCGGAGAAAGCAGGGCCAAAAACAACATTGTCTGACGCCTGCTTATCGCTGGTGAGCAGGCAGAGCTCAGTGGCTCCGTGTGACGACGCCAGGACGCTGTAGATCTGCTGGCTTCTCCCAGTCTGAGCTCCACCTGCAGCTACAGGAACCTTCAGGGTCTGGAGACCTGAGAGCGGCACCTTGAAGCCACTGAAACTGGATGAAAAGATGAGAGACAAGGTTAGGCAACATTCCAACAAAGGATCCTGGGAATTATTTACTTGGATTCACAAGTTTACACCAAACATTGTCTTTTTCTGAGATCGTTACTGAAAATTGAGAGCTTCCATATGGAGCTGTCTCAAGCTGCTGTTCTCAATAGACTGTCATATACTTTATGTTGAGCCTGTTACATCCTATGCAGTCAGAGAATTTACTTCAAAGATCATTTAAAGCGAAACTGCATAACTGCAAAAAGATCACACACGTTTTCACTGACACTTAAAAAACTAACCATTTGTTAGTCAAAACATTCAAAATGTTGACTCTGTTTTAGCACTGAACCCTACCCTCTCATTGTAAACATTTTAATACAAATACACAATAATATGTGACTTTGTCTTGTAAAAGTATAACTGTATGAATAAGACAAACAGAGAAAGAGTTACCAACCTTTCTGGATTAAAGTTTGCAGGAGCTTTTATGAGCCACAGCTCATTCTTGTTGTTCTTCAGACTCTCTGTGAGAGTGCTGCTGCAGGGCTTATGGCAGAAAGACACAAAGTCAGCAGGACACTGGTACCTGGTAGTCTTCTTATCTGTGGAAATAAGCAGCACGTCTTCATCATTCATCAACGAAATAACAAAGAGCATTACAAAAACACAGACAAAACACAGGAAGGTCCGTGCTCACTTTGTTCAACCAAGCCTGCTCCCAGTAGATCACAAAACTCACCCACAAACTGGACAATTCACTTATACCTCTGTGCAATAATGAATGCTGTATTCTGTCATCACTACCTGTTTTATTTGCATTGCAATAATAATTTATGGGACTAGCTGTGCAATAACATGTTCATCCTCATATGCACTGTGTGCATGATAGTATTTTGTTTATACAGACTGTTACTGGCTTTTTTTTCTTTATAACTCTTGTTTTGATATATCATGTTCATCCTCATAACATGTAACATGCAATAACATGCTCATCCTTATATGCACTGTGTGCATGATAGTATTTTGTCCATACAGACTGTTACTGGCTTTCTACATAATTGTTTTGATGTATATTTTTTACACTTTTTTTTGATATTTTTTATTTAACTTATTTTTGCACTGTGTGCTTTTTCTTCTGCTGACTATCCTGCTTTGCTGCTGTAACACTGTAAATTTCTCCGTTCGTGAGATGAATAAAGGATTATCTTATCTTATCTTATCTTTTTTGTAGTATAGACTTTTCAATATCAACTAGCTTGTTTGCAGCCTCTGAATCATTCCCAGCTGATCAGATGACTTTAAGAACAAGATATTTTAATGACCTGTGAGACTTTCATATTTTCTGTCCTTTGCTTGATGCTGAAAGACACACAGCACAGACTTTGAAGTATGCAGAGCATTATTTTGAGTCTTACATAGACTGGTTAAACTCACACTTTTGGACTCACATACATAACGACTTAAAATTACAACTTTGACTTGTTTTCAAATAGTCCAACAATAAAAACATGAAGCTCTGAGGATCAACCCCTCGCAGTCTGTTCTTCTTATCTGTCCTGCATTGTATTTCTTCTAAAAAAAAAAAAACCTTCATGACGCTGTCGATTAGAATAGCAACCAAACAACACTAGCATTGTTCAACAAATGAGCGTGAGCTTACCGTTTACGTGTTGCTTTGCAGGTGACTTTGTTGTCGAAGTTTCCTCTTCATCTTCGCTTGATGAAGATGAAACGTCTCGCGGCATTTTTGATTTAAAAATAACCACAACAGTTCAAATTAAACGTTTTCTACCTCAAACACATGGCTACGGAGCACCCACATGTGTTGACACCATGTGAACTACGACCTTTGATTACTTCACTTCCGTGTCACTTTTCGTTGTAGTTCCAGAATCCGACACTGCGGGTGGCTGTGATTCGATAAAACCAGTTCAGAAAACTCAAACTCCCATAATGCACCCCGACAGATTACGTAACCTTCCAGCGTCTGTCGGGGAAGCAGTTGACAACAGCCGCCAAGAGCAGGCCGAAGTGGGCAAACAAAACAAATATAGGAAGAATATAACGAAATTACTGAAGAGTTTGAATTTATTTAATAAATTAAGAATGTTTAACTATATTCTGGAGCAGTTTGAAGCCCGTTGAACAGGAAATTCGTCAGCGAAGAGAGGGCGTGCACCTGTCGAAGATAAATAGGTTAACCCTGCTAACGTCTGCTAGCACGTTAGCAAGCTAGCTGATTCGTTCCGCTCAGGTTAGCTGGCTTGTTTGCCAGACATGTCGTCCCCTTCCTCCTCCAGGCGCCAATGGTGCTACCTATGCGACCTACCGAAGATGCCGTGGACTGTGGTGTGGGACTTCAGCGAGGTGGTCTGCCGTGGCTGCGTGAACTACGAGGGAGCTAATCAGATTGAATTCCTGATCGCGAGTGCCCGACAGCTGAAACGGACGCACGGGATGCAGGATGGTAACGTCAGGTCACCTGGTCCTTCGCCTAATAAACACGGCACATCTGGCAGAGGAGACGGGGTAGCAGACGGAGGAAGGCCACACTCGGAGCGCTTCGAAAGGGGGGTAAGAGGAGAAAGTACCGGGTCAGCTATACGCGTGCCGCCCAATGGGCTTCACCGTGACGGCCAGCAGCCTCCAGAAGTGAACCGCCAGAGTCCCAGCGGCAGCCGGAGACCCATGCTAGGTGCTGCCATCCCTCCCAGTCTAGTAACTCAAAGTATTGCGGGGATTCCCCATGGTCTTCTTACAGGCATGCCTGCGGGTCTGACTGCCCGGACAGCCCCCATGAGTAGCCCTATGATCTTTCCTGCCCCTGTGCTGGCCGAGATGAGCCGTAGACAGCTGGGCATAGGAATGGGGATAGCCCCCTTTATCACTCCGGAGCTGGAGCGAGAGCTTAGTTCGTCCCAGAACCAGCCCAAGATACTGTCACACTCACAGGTCCACACTTCTGTGGCTGGAAGCAGCAACAGCAAGAGTTCAGGTCTGCCTTCTTCGTCCTCGTCCATGGCTGGAGGTGTTAGCCAGACAAGCCCCAAGCCTGCCTCATCTCCAGCCAGGCAACCACGCCCCCTCACCTCGAGGTCTGGAGGGGAGCCCCTGGGATCAAGCACCTCTGCAGAGGCAGCAACCACTGCTGCAGCATTACCCCACAGTGGTGCCTCTGAACTGGGGTCTGCATCAGCCAGCAATACCCATTCAACCGGAAACACTCTTTCCTGCACCTTGTGTCATGAGAGGCTGGAGGACACGCACTTCGTTCAATGTCCATCAGTGCCAGGACACAGGTTTGTGTGTTTATTATGTTTGTCTTCTTAAAGTAGTATTGAATAAGGAACCCTGGAACAAATGTTGGTTTAGGTTGAAAGTTCTTTCAGCACTTTATTGTTAGACCGTCCAAAATGCAAAGATGTTGTTGATGTTTGATAAATAAAACGGTATTAGGGCTTTGAGTTTAAAAGAGTCGCTAATTAAAGCTAGCCTTTTGATCTCTGGAAATAAATAATAGCTTATGATAGATACATATAACTAAAAGTTGTAATAAGCTTTTTTCTCTTACTTTCCCATATTTAGGTTCTGTTTCCCCTGCACCAGAGTGTACATCCAGAGCCGGCGGGGTGATGGTGAGGTGTACTGCCCCAGTGGAGAGCGCTGTCCGTTGGATAACTCTCCCAACAGTCCTCCTTGGGCCTTCATGCAGGGTGAGGTCTCCACCATACTGGGCACAGGTGGGGCAGGAGCTGCACCAGCTGCTGCTTCTGGAGCCGGGAACGCACCCGGACCTGGTCCTGGAGCTGCAGGACCGTCTGCATCCGGGGCTGGGAATGGATCTGCAAGTGGAGCTGGAAGTGGAGATGTCACTGTCAAGAAAGAAAGAGAGACGTGATGATGATTTTCATGGAAACCAGGACCCAACACAGCAACAGGCAGGTCAACATTAGTCTGAAGTCTATTTTTTACAGAATAGTTTACCCCATAGAGTAGGCATTTCTATTCCTAAAGATTCCGCCTCGAGATATTATTCTTTAAATTCATTGATAGAAAGGATATCAGCAGAGCAAATGTGAAGAAACAGAAAGATAAATATGAGGTTGATGGATTCAATTTAGAGAGGCAGGAGGGATGACATATGTAGCTTTAAAATAAATGAAAATATTCACTAATAAGACATAGTATAGTACAACAGTTGTAACTATAAATCTTCTGCTGTATTTCCTAGATCTATGTGACATAGATTTGATGTTATTCCAGATGATTCTGTGTATTTAGTGTTTGTTTTCTCTGATGCATTCTGTCATGACAGAGTCGTGTCACACATCAGGAGGAGACCTCTGCACTGGACTGCTGAGAGATCCAGAAGAGAAGCTACAAAGTGCTGCACAGCTCAGAAAAGCTCCATCACGCAGGTCTTTACTCACACCACCCGATTTGAATCACATAGTCCGACCTCACCACATATCTGACTAATGTTGCAAAGACTGCCTTCACACATTGTGTCTATTGGTTTCACGACTCTGCAAAACTTTTTTTATTTGTAATGAGAATGTGACGACTATATTCAGTAATCAAAAAACATTTCCTCTTGTGCTGCAGCAACAAGCAGAGATCTATCAAATGTTAACAACAAATGAACGACTGAACTGTGACTACTTTCTTTTGTAGAGTTATCCCTCGCTTTACCAGTTTAACGTCTGAGTAGAGCCAACAAGAGAAAACACGACGTGCAGCTTGAGTTTAAAGAGTTTCACACATTAACATGACTACTATTCAGCTTTCTACAAACAAAGAATTCCCCCCATCAGAACTATTTAAAAGATGCTGTACTTACACTAATCAAATATTTCACACAGCACCTTGAATATGCACCTTAAGAAACCACTAGTGCCACTCAAATCTCTCCATACGGCTACCAGTGTGTTCACATGTAATACACTTCAGTTTTCTAAGGAAAGCTAGCACAGCTGCTAACGAGAGCTCATTAGCAGACCTGACTCTTCTCAACAGTCAGAAAGTAGCCACAGTCCAGTGTTTGTCACTTCACAATAAATATTGTGTTCACATGAGAAAGCACAAGAGCTCGTTTAGAGAAAAACATCAAGACACATTTGAAACCTTGAAAACAGTAGCCACGGTTGTTTGCATCTTTTTCCTGTTGATGAGTGAAAGGCTGGCTGGCAGCACGCAGACGAGGTCGGACATCAGACTGTTCATCATTAAGTCTGGGCTGCTCTGAGTCGGAACAAGCTGGTACTTCGGACAAAATGCCATTTCCCCTGCCAGTGCTTGGTCTAAATTAAGTTTCTGTGCTTCTACAAATCCAATTTATATTTACGACTGACATGGAAGTGAAAGTTCTGATGAAAGAGTGTAACCTATAACTTCACATACAAACGATCTTTGCTTTGTTCCTGACTGAATCTCTATCAGATTTAACTTTGAGACACATCGTTCAAACTTTATATGAACAGCAGAACAGAAAACCAACAAGAGATGTTGACAGAATGCCAGGAGAGACTTTTCTCTGTGCGTCCGTGTATTTGCTTTTGTTGGTCAACTTTAGATAAAGCTGGCTTTGACTCAGAGAAAACCACATTCAGTGAATCTGTGGACCACTCACAGACACTCATACAAGATCCAGCCCAGCCTCGGCTTTACCACGAATGTATATGAAAAGATCTCTCTGATAGGCCTAGGACTATATTTTATACTAGAATGTTCAATGTTATATACTCTATAGATCTATTATAGTATGTATGTGCAATCCTTGGTCATAGTATATGCAACTATTTGGAATAAGTCATTCAAAGCGTTTGGGTATCATTTCTTTAACCCTTTGTTTTCTAAAGGGAGAATCCACCTCAAGGCACAAATATTCCTCCTTCACCCTGAAAAGGTTCACGGCTGTCGATTCGATTTCCCCAAACACAAGACGAGTTTCTCTGCAGGCAACACTTGAGTGGAGCATGTACATGTTCTGAAATCGTCAGTGTAGCTCTGAAATGAATCATGTTTTGATTTTAAAAAACAAACGCTGTCACAGTCTGAAGTTTACTCTCCATGTTCTGTCATCTTGAGTGATTTTAACCTGCAGAGAGACTCGAATATTTAACAAGTCCATGAAGAATGAACGGCAGAAAAAGAGACTATGAACATGTTAAAGTCTGCACGTCCTCTTTAAACACACGTAAAGGTAATAATAAAGACACGACAACAAAGATGAGGTTAGTCATTTTAAAAACATGAAACTGTGAAGTAAGGAGACATCCCAGTGGACTCATAGTTTACAGACAAACAAACTTCAGGCTAAAAGAGTCCAACACTTTGATTAACACTTTCAGGAATACGTCTTAGTGTGGATTCTCCCTTTACGTGCAGTTTGTACTCATCAGTACAGAAGCACAGACGAACCAAAGGTAACTTAATGCCCAACTGATGTTTGTGGATGTCAAAGTTTTATTAAAAAAAAAAGATATAGCTCTATTTCTTGACCAGGTGGAAACTGGTTCTCTTCATCAAACAGTTCCAGGTAACAGGCCCATGTGGTCTACTGTACTTCTGGGATGTTACATATACAAGTCTATATGAAGAACGTCCCGCAGATCAGGTCTGTTGGAAACGTGGAATTTGAGTTGAATATATGCACTGATACATCATGCAATCCCTTGTTAAGTGCCTTTTTCAAATGTTTACCGCCTGCTTGTGTGTCTGGGAACCTCAGGGGAAGTCGGAGTGCAATGACTTTTTTTTATTGTTGAGTCAATGATTAACCTGTTTCCCTTCAGTCGCCATCAGACGGCTTCGCTTTAATCTGAAGCTTTTGTAAAGTCCATTTATTGTTTGAGACGCTCTCTCCCTGCATCCCATCGCTCTCGATTCTTTCATTCATGTGTCCACTTTTTAGATTTGTGGGTTTTATTGCAGCTTCGTGTACAAAATAGAAACCAGGAATAAAATGGGATGGAAACGCGTCATTGTTTGTCTCCTTCTTGACTTCACCCGCAGAGATTCAAACATGTGAAATATGTCGTCTTCAAGCTGAGTCCAACTTCTGCGTGGGATGATTAGGATCGTTCTTATATTATTGCATTTTACAAAGGGCAACAACACTGAACGAAAGAGGGAGATTCTTAGAACTAGTTGAGACATTTGATTCAGGTCATTTGAAATGTAAATTTGAAGGATGTGTATTAAAAGGCCAAGGGTTGTATGTTTTTTCCCCTACCAATATCGTTTTCCTGGCGCTTTACAGAGGACATTTGAACATTTACACATCGAGTATGAAGCTATGAGGAGATTATTATGTGACTTTATTCGTCTGTTAATAAAGTGATTTAATGAAAACAGCAAAGTAAGTGCTGAATCCAGAAAGTAAAAGTTAGAAAGAAGCACAAAAAAAGGAAAGATGTGCACACCAAGGAGCTCGCTCTGCAGCGTTTATTAACCAGTGATGTTTCGAGCCAACATGCTCTTCCAGATTGACCCAAGTCCTCGTCCAGGTTCATCTGAATAATGATGTGAACATATAATAAACAGACTAAGGTCTCCTTCTAGATCCACGAGTGCTCAAACTGATTATTAAACCTTGACTTTAGGACAGATAGTGATGAATCAATAGAAATGTAATGTGTGCATGTCCTTCTGAAAACACTGAAGGTGATGTGTAAGTGAAAGGTACACACCGAGGAATTTGTTCATGTTCACCAGTAATGCATCAATAAAGTTCTCTTAAAGCAGACCAGCTTTCCTTCACATCTGTAAATGATCTTAATGATCCACACGTTCACAAATCTCTTGTGTCAATAAACATTTCAAAAGAAGTGGAAATCGATGCTTGGGCCAAACATTTACACCATCTAGGACCGTGTTCTGAAAGAGTGGGATTTGAACTTTACTGCTGTTACAGTCAGTGTCCGGGTTTACCTGGAAAAGCTGTCCCCTCTGCAGGAACCATGCAGAGGCCGCAGGGTGGCGCTCTTACTCTGCTGACCTCAATATGAGAGCAAGTCGCTGCTGGGGAAAGAGGACATGTGTTATCTCTATGATCAGATGCAGGTTAACATCACGGCCTCTGAAGTTCTCATGAAAAAGGGTGCAAACACACGGAGAGCTCACTGGGTGCATCACGTTTTTACAGGATGTATTTAATTAGTTCCCCTGAAATGAAAAGCGCGTGGTTCACACGAGCCCGGCCTAAGGTGAACGCACCTCGGATCAAGTTCCAGGTAAAATGACGAAGTGTTAATATCGTGAAGAAGAAGAATTGGGTGAAGGGGGGGGCGGGTGAGTTAGATCCCCCCTCCCGGCTGCTGGCAGGCCGATGTGTCGTTTCCTCCATTAGTGTCAGCTCATTACAGCTATTGTTAAAGCAATTATAGAGGTGTTAATGGACGACGGAGGCCCATTGGCATGAGAAACGGGCCCGCAGAGAGAGGATGTGGCTAAATGTGAGTTGGGAAGAAATGGGACGTTAGAGGACAATTACAGTAACATATTTCAAGATGATTATTATGGAGGCAGATTGAAGCCTGAGACAGACAGTGAAGAGTTCATCCCTCCCTAAGTGTGCCCAACACACCTCCATCCAAACAAAGCCTCCATCTGTGTATAATTATACAAAATAACAGGCAATCAACCCTACAATAAAAAACATGAATTTACTGCGTTTATTCTGTAGAAACTCAAAATAAGAGAATGATGAGAACAAAGTTATAATCCACCGTTCACAGTGTCTCTGTTTTAAAGGTTAAACCGTGCTTTACAGACAGGATATCAGATTTCCCATGGCACTTGAATGCAGCAAAATTACAACAATATATAAAGTAAACAAAAAAAACTCTCACATGAATCCACATCCTTTTTTAATTCACTTTATAGATGTGACACTTCTTGTTCTTGGTTCGTGTTAATTCTCCAATGACTTTTGGAGGTTAATTCAGCTAAACTGTATTGGACGAGATGCAGTCCTGTGTATCCTCCTGCTTACTTGGATAAACATCGCACCATTTCGTTTCAAAATCATCCCAAAAAACTCGCTTCCGTGAAAACTGACCATACAGCACGAGCGACTGTCTGTATTTGAGCAGACTTCATATTTGGTGGATTTGTTCTTATGATCAAAAGTTTGAGGTCAGAGTTTACATCCTGTCTGATCTCAGACTGTATCAGCAGCGTGCAGATGAAGAAGCTCATCTCATTCAGGCTTAATTACATCATTACACACACTGAGGTGTGAGATCATCCCGCGTGCTAATCGACCTGACAGCTTTTTCCTAACAGCCCATCATCGCATGTCTTCACAGGGGAGATAGTCTGCGGAGAGCATAGCTGTCTATGAACTGTACAGCTTCAATTACTGGACAGTAAATAAGTTATTAAGGGCTGATCATTTGGTGCAAAACGTTCATAAACCGACCAGCAGCTAGTTATTAGAGGAGATTAATCAGGGATACAAAGCGGATGAAGTTTCAATAAAGGTAACTCAGAGGTCAGACATCTGTCCAGCATGTTACTATTTTCAGAAGTCGACATGTTTCCTTCAAAAGAAAACACTTTCTGGAGATTTACAATATGACCCGGGTCTGTCTGACATCACAGCTCCTCTTTTCTCTGTTGTGTCTGCGCGCTTATGTTCTTCCTGTTATTTCTGATTCCTCGGATCTTTTCTCACAGTCTAATCCCGTCGACCTCCCGCCTGCGCATCAATTACATGTCCATTGAGTGGCCATTAGCTGAGGCATTGACATTCACAGGCCTCCGTCTGCACCCATGGGCAGATGTGTATTCCCCAACACAGCAGTCCGGCCCTATGCATTACACCAGGCTTACATTATTTATTGTATTTCGGTGTGGTGGTGGGTCACGAAGGCCTCTGAAGAGAGAAAAAATGAAAAGACCTCTAATAGTTCACCGAGAAGGCCTCTCAAATCCAACCGAGCCAAATTTACGCACAGATTGCGCACATGAGAAACATGAAAATCAAGAAGACCTAAAAGTAAGCGAAATGAAACAGAACAGAATTCAAAGTTATAATGCATCACAACAAACTAAATGAGCCTTCGTTTACGCACAATTTACGCACGAACTGAAATTAATCTAAGTTGCTTCTTTCTTTACGTTTTCCTATTTTGTATGCAAATGTGATGTTTTGGTTACGTAAAAACTTTTCAATATCATGAAAACAAATCAGATTTTATTGATCTGAGAACTTCTTCTGTGGGCGTGGGGACTTTATCTCTCTTGGGTGGGTCTGCTTTTCTCTGACCTGATTAAGATTAAGATCTGGAATCTTTTGACAGTCAAATATTTCACGAAACGTTTTTATCTTTTTGATAATTAGGAAAATATTTGAATATCAGACACAGAATCTGAAATAAGTATGGCGGTTACAAACCCTCAGAGAAGTGTTAAAAGGGTTACGACTCAAGAGAAGTGATAGCCGAGGGAATTAACGACTTTGACACCCCTCACCAGTTACCACACGCACGCACACACGCACACACACACGCGCGCACACACACGCAAACAGACACACACACACTCTAAAGATAGGACTTTCTCTAATTTTTGCGAAACAAAATGAAAATGGCGCTGATCATGTGCTATATATAACACGTATTTTTTTTTTTTACATTTAAAAATGTGAATGTTTTAATTTGGGCATACTGCTTTGACTCAAAGGAGAGATATGATTACATCACGTGACAATGTATTTAATCTATTTATCAAATAAACCAATATATTTATAACTTTATCGATTATTAACTTGTTCAGTTTGATCATTGCCTCTCTGATAAACTTGTGTTAAAAAACTGTCACTGAAGGATTATGGGACAGTGACTCGTCCGGGTGGCCTGTTGCAGCCGCCGGGCCAATATACAGCACGCCAGGGGGCCACATCGGCCTTTTTGCGGGGCCCTTCCTGGAACCCAACACGGCATTCAAATGTCAGGATCGGGGCGGGACCCGGCTGCACCTTATAAGAGAAGGACGTCCAGGTTCCTCTGCTGGATTTGCGCGCTTCACCTCCGCCTTCTGCAGCGCGTGCCAAAGCGAAAAAAACGGGCCACAAGAAGAAGTGACCATCTGCTGAGCCGTGACAAGATTAAAGTTATAAAACAATGGATGACTGACAAATAGCCTGAGAACTTTTGACTTTATTTTGTTAGCCCAGGAGAACAGCGTCACTTTTTCAAAACTTTTTACAGCAAACATTTTCTTCTTCTTTCGTGACAAAAGGAGACGACTGCACTTGGATCTGTTCCCCTGACATCTTCAATCTTTGCGAAGGATTTAAAACTTTTGTTATAGATCTTTTTTTTTTAACCCCTCGGTGATAGATCAGCGTTTCTCCTTCGAAGACTTGTGTTGGGGATGTTGAGCTCTGTGAAGATGGAAGCCCATGATCTACCAGAGTGGAATACTTTCTACAGCGAGGCCAGCGAGGTAAACACAAATTCACACATCAAAATGACTGAAATAGACATCAGATTTATCGAACTGTTTTATTTCCTCGCCTTTAAACAACTTCTGGGTTTTTCTGGAAGGATAAAAGAGATAATTGTATTTGCGCACAGATTCACAAGGATCCCGAGGAGAAAAACAGCTGTTTACTTTCTTTAAATATAAAAGAAGATTAGAGAGAATATTTTGAAGATTTCTTATTTACTCTTAAAGCTCCCATAGAAATATTGCTAAAATAAAAAGAGGATCAAACGAAATGTACGCATAACAGAGGACAGAGAGGATCGATGCGCACTCAACATTTTCTCAGGAAAATAAGAAATAAAGTCAGGAGAAAAAAAGATAAATATAAAGAATAATTATTAGTAAATCCTCTTCAGTAATAATCCGAAATGAACATCTGGAAATTAAACGAATGTTTCAAAAAAACTGAAAGTTATGTATGAAGGCCAATTACTGATAATTATTAACTTTGTATTCAGATTTGACCGGTTCTGTAGCCTGATATTATTTTAATTAACCTATACATATTACGGTTCCTTCAGTTAAATATTTAGAGGTAAGCTTTTGAGCTTATCAACAGACTGTTCTCCTTTGTTTCCTCGCAGCTGCTGAAGCTTCGCGACATTTCAGGTGTAAATGTAACAAGACTTATTCTCACTAATTCAATTAGGCTTAATTCGATCAGCAGCTTCAGATCTCACCTCAGCTCGGCCTGATGAAATTAACGAAGAAGAAAGAGTCTGATAATATTTAACAGCGACCAGTCAGCGGCCCGAGATACCTGCTGGAGCCCGAGGAGTCTCTTTCCTCTTTTAAAGACGATTTCTCACTTCAAAGCTTTTTTAATAACTCAAACTAATTATTGGTAAGAATTTAAACGTGTTGGTGCATATTTGACCAACTTAAGAAGAGATTCCTTCCTAACAAGTGAACTTTTGGTTTACTTGTTTTTTCCACCCAGCAGCGGAGGAGGCTGTCTGAACCGAGAGGCACCGTGACGCGTTTTTTACGCATTTTCAGGTTAACATCGCTGTGTGAAATCCATGTCCTCTCCGCGCGCACTGAGAGCTTCATTGTGCATTGATAAGGAAGGAGTCCCTTTCTAAATGGAGACTCAAACGGCCTCACTTTCACGTTGAAAACTTTTATTGAATCGCAGTAAATGAGGTTTAAAAAACGAACAAACTGAAATAGTTGTTCCCTAAATGTTGAACAAATTAAAGGTGAAGATGAGTTTAATAAATTTCGTTATTTATATTAACTGTAACTGTTGTTGTATGTGTATCAGCTCATGTATTCCTCTGCAGTGTTTTCCTGTAAATAACATTGTGTTGTTGTCTGCAGATGTATTCCTCTCCCAATGCCATGAACTCTGGTCTCGGTGGGATGGGCTCCATGGGAACCATCAACAGCTACATCAACTTGAACCCGCCCATCGCCTCCCCTGCAGGCATGAACATGGGGTACCCGAGCTCAACCCTCAGCAACTCCCCGCTGGCCTCGATGGGCTCGGGGCCTGGTCACATGTCCCTCTCCCCAGGGGCCTCGTCCCTCAGCTCAAGCTCTCTGGCCCAGCTGGGTCCTGCGGCTCCAGGCTCCCTGAGCTCCCTGTCCCACTACCAGAACATGGGTCAGTCCATGAGCCAGCTGGGATACCCCTCCACCACCACCCTGAGCCGTGCAGGGCCCAAGGAGATCCCCCCAAAGCCGTACCGCCGCTCCCTGACCCACGCCAAGCCGCCCTACTCCTACATCTCCCTTATCACCATGGCAATCCAGCAGAGTGGCAGCAAGATGCTCACCCTCAATGAGATCTACCAGTGGATCATGGACCTGTTCCCCTACTACCGTGAGAACCAGCAGCGCTGGCAGAACTCTATCCGCCACTCTCTCTCTTTCAACGACTGCTTCGTGAAAGTCGCTCGCTCACCTGACAAGCCGGGAAAAGGTTCGTACTGGACCCTGCACCCGCAGTCCGGAAACATGTTTGAGAACGGCTGCTACCTGCGGCGCCAAAAACGCTTCAAGATCGAGGAAAAGCTGGCCAAGAAGGCAGGAAAGAACCAGGAGGGGGGCTCTGGTAAAGGAGGTCACAGTGGAGATCATCTGGTTGAGGACCACAGTCCCACAGGAGGATCAGAGGGAGCTGACTCCGCCCACTCAGACAACTCCCACCCTGGCTCCTCAGACGACCAGCCGCACCAACGAAACTCCCTGGTTCCTCTGGACTGCCCTACGCTGTCCTCCTCACACCTCCACAGCCCGCCCATTTCTCTGCCTCCCTCTTCATCCTCTTCCTCCATACCTCCTTCCGCCCTGTCCCTGTCAGCCTCCTCCTCCAACCAGCTCCTTCATCCACAGTCTTTAGTTGGGGGTGCCCATCTCCTGCCCAGCGCCATGCAGCAACATATTGACCTACAGAGTGATGCCCTCAAGTCCCTGGACCCCCACTACAACTTCAACCACCCGTTCTCCATCACCAACCTCATGTCTAATGAGCAGAAGATGGACCTCAAGTCCTACCAGGACCAGGTGATGGCCTACAACAGCTACACCGGGGGCTCTCCTGTGGGGGCCAAGCAGATCTATGACAGCCAGGGGCCCACCTCCATGGACTCAGGCGCTTACTACCAAACTCTGTACAGCCGCTCGGTGCTCAACGCCTCCTAATGTGGACCCACACACCCTCTCACACACACACACACACACACACATCTGTCTGTGGAGCCAAGATGGAGACTTCTCTTCTCCCCTAAAATGGACACCAGAGCTCTCTCTGTCTTCCTCTTTCTCTCACTCTCTCTCTCTCTGGCTCTCGTCCAGCAGCCTCTGAAGAGACTCACATCTAAAATGGCTGCCATGTTTGAGAGGCAAGAGGACAGTTTGTTTATACTTCACGGTCTCTGACAAACGTGGAAGCTGGTTGGTTACACGGAGGACAGAAAAGAGAAGCTTAAGGATGAAGACTTTTCACTCGTCTGTGTGTCTTTGCCGGTCGCAGGAGCTCTGCACGTGCTGAAATCAGCTTTGTACAAAATGTAAATAGAGGTAATGTGGGGGGAAAAGGATATTTGCATTTATTTATGAAGGGAATAAATCTTAATATATCTTTTATAGCTCTGTTGACCAGTTACAACCCCAATGTGAGTTTATTTTTTAGAATGAGATAAGTTTCAGGTTACTGCTTCAGGCAGGTGTTACTGTTCGTGTGTTACAGCATCTCACACTATGTTCCGTCAGTTCTGTCAATCAGGAGTCCGTCAGTGTAAATATAGCTCATGGAGTCTCTACTTTAAAAAAGAAGTTTGTTATTTTGGTTGATATGAAGAAAAAGAAGCCATGTTGTCCTTACTGGAGCTCAGACGAAATAGAAGTGTAGAAAAACGTTTTGCAGCCAGAAGGAAAGAGGCAAAGAAACTGTGGTAAAAAAAAAGATGTCATGTTTCTGTTTTTCATTTCCCACAAACATTTCCTGTTGTTACCTATAATACAGGGCATGAAGTGCTCCTGTCAGACTGTAACATGATGTAAAGCAGAGCGGGTGAGGAGCACGGGGGAGTTCAGTCAGTTACTAAAACAGTGGAGGGGAGGAGAGATGCACTATGGGAGATTTACATACAGTACTTTGCACTATGGAGCTCCCACTGGCCAGGTGGGCTGATAGTGTGTGTTTTTGTGTGTGTTACAACAATACTTAGGACCGCCCCCCTCACACTGTCAATGCATCAGCTCAATGGGATCAGTGGAACAATGTCAGAGGGTTAAATAACCGCCGCTGTCCAAAAAAAAAGTGCCTTTTCTTCAAAGACTGCTGATCTGATAAGATATCAATGTATCGACAATCTATTGAAGGATTATTCTGTCACACAGCGAGGACGCAGAAGTTTCAGGTCACATACCGTCCTCTGTGGAGAAGAAAAATGTCTTTTATTTAAGCTATGTTGCTTTTCAAACTTTGAAAGTGTGCTGATATAATATATTGTTTTTTGTTGTTGTTTATGTTGGTTTCAATGTGATTCAAATGATCCATGTTTCATTTTTATTATTAAAAAGGCAAAAAATGTGGGAAGAAATGGTGCATTAGTGTTTCTTTTCAAACGTCTTCGTGGAACTTTCAGTTTGTGATCATTTGGGCGCCCCCTGTGGACACAGCAGTAACTCTAACGTCATCGTTCATTCTGTCCCGTAAAGGTGTGTGTTGTGTTCTTTGACAAACTCAATTCAAAATCAAACTCATTGAGGTTCCTTTAACAGTCAAACATTTGAGACTCAATCTACCGACATCTACCCTGTAGCAGGCATTACGAATGAGAATATGTAGAGGTAGTTTATCTTGTCACAAATGGTCTGGTTTTCATTTGGAGCTCATTAAGAGTTATCACTGTTCGTTTCAGTCTTTTTCACAGCCTGTTAAAAACTTCTCACAGCAGCTTTAAACGATGTCAAAGCAGGATGTTTCAGTTGTCAGTGCAGGAACAAAGAGAATCAAACAGTGTGGAGAAGTTTCCCTGGCTCAACAGATTCCATGATTATTGATTCAATCACAAATCAAAAAGGCACACTTTTAAGTCTTAAAAAAAAGTCATTTAAGAATATCTCCTAAATGTACTCCAAATAACTTTAACATGTTTTTATCATATTCAAAAAAATACCATCCCCTGCTAGTTTTCTAGACGTTCTGCAGCAAATGATTCTCCACAAAAATGAATCAGAGTTGTTCAATAAGAAATGGTGCAACAGCTAATCTGTCAGTCAGCTGAATGTGAGTTTCTGGATCACACAGCATGACTCGTCAATCAATCACAACCCTTCTCTTCACTGTGCTGGGGAGTCGGATCTGCAGGAATAGCAGCGTCTTGTTGAAACAGCTCCTGACCAAATGACCGTAGTGTGTGACATGTCGGACTGTCAGACTAAACACGGCCAGGATCACACTGAGAGCCTCAAACGAGACACGCAGCAAGACCCGGACCTCTCCAAAAACGACTGCCCTGCCTCTGACCCGGCACCAGAAAAACTATCAGCAGGCCAACGAAATGAAAAACTATTTTACTCTTAAATCTCGTTTGCTCGGCCTCAGAGGCACTCAAACTGTTCTCTGTTTATCCTCATAAATACTGTCAATGCCTCACTTCTGGAACAGTTCAGAGGAGGTTTTCTGGGGAAGAGTAATTAAAGAGCAGCCTGAGAATGGAAATCTGCTGAATCACTTTTGTATTAAAGATGATAAAAAGGCTTTTCTGGTATCTCCTCTTTACACCTGCAGGAGACATAAAAAGTACATTTATTGATCTTGGATCCTGCAGCTGCCCTTCCCTGTCGCCGGGCCTCCTGTATAACCGTCTACCTCTCTGTCTGTCTGTCTGCATGTCTGTCCTCTTTCAGTTGCTCAGCCCTGTTCTGTCAGTCACATATGAGTCGCTGCCTTTTCTTATCTGTCACGTCAGGATCAACAACCATGAGCCAGAGGCCTCAGAAATATAGACTGCAGGGACACACACATACAGCATGCATGCACGCACACACGCACACACACACACACACACAAATGCATGCACACATGCACGCACACACACACACACACACACACACACACACACACGCACACACTAATGCATGCACATATGCACACACACACACACACACACACACACACACACACACACACACACACACACACACACACAATTGATGAATCTTAATGCCAAAACACACAAATTAGTGCCTGTTGCTGCAGAAAATTCAGCTTTTTCCTGATAATTTCCCCTTTTTCTGATACAAAATCAATGAATGCGCCTGTTAATGAACACACCATGCACACACACACACACATCCATGGAGACAACCACACACTCCTGCAGACACACACCCTAAAGAAATGGTCTGGGTGGGAATGTAAGGCAGTCTGTCACCTTGCATACACAATAGTCCCTTCAGAGCAGTTGCTTGATAAGATAGGAGAAGTCCCGACTGATACAGTCTCCAATGCTACACACACACACACACACACACACACACACACACACACACACACACACACACACACACACACACACACACACACACACACACACACACACACACACACACACACACACACACACACACACACACACACACACACACACACACACACACACACACACACACACACACACACACACACACACACACACACACACACACACACACACACACACACACACACACACACACACACACACACACACACACACACACACACACACACACACACACACACACACACACACGTGCACAAACACAAGGCTGTTCCAGGTATAACTAACCTGGCCGACACTGAAATGTCACCCTGATACGTCCCCTCACAGTAATCAGGTGACCACACTGATACAGTCACATTCAGTCCAGCTTCATGTGAAAGAAACAGATTAGAGTCGTGCACAGATAAAATACTGCGGCTTTGAGGTTTACAAGAAGAAACAATACAGAAGTCAGAGTGAAACAATTCCAGGTACAAAGGAGGGAAATACCAAACGACCCTTATATTTGTAACCTCTCTCAGTTGTATCTGTGACCCTCTGCTGACCCACTTTACTGAAGTGAGGCTCTTAGAAAAAAACACTAGCGCTGCTGATAAGAGCCTGAATGTCACAATAAATAAATCCCCTCTCTGAAACGACCATAATAACCTCAGCCTTAGATAGGATTTGTTCCAGAGTTTCTAGGATTTGCCTTCCCACACATTGTTGTGACTGTTTTTGTGCAGAAATTCATCAATAACAATCTAATGTTAGAGCAGATGAAACCTGTTCTTTGTCACACAGAAGATACACAGATTGCAGACTTTAGTTTTAAAGAAACTCTCAAAGTTAATATTTCCTGCAGAGATTAGGAGGGCACAAAGGGCTTCTTTTCACCTTAAGGGTTGTTAGACATTAAAATCATTTGGCAAAGAACATTTGAAATACGCAAACCAACTCCTAAAAGAAATCAGTCACCAAAGCAAACTGTTTGAAAGTCTAAACATTTTCACTTTATTGCTCTAAAACTCGCTCATGATACTTTGAATAGTCAAATATACAGAAAAGTTCAATTTGAACACACCCATCAGAAATCACAAGTTTTATACATCCTGCAGTCTGGAAACATGAGGCTGGTTCTGAAACCTGTAACAGTTTGGTCTGACCTAAGCTGCTTTCACACATGCACTCATTACATTTCTAGAAACTTTAGTAAAAAGAAAGGCGACGAATCAGCAACACAGTCAGACACTTTAATGACAATGTTTGCCTTTATATCAACGCTACGTGTAGCTAGACACTGTCACAATATCAACAAGCTGGTGGACAGAAACATGATGAAGCAGCTTCAATACATGCACCGAGGTCGCTCCCGTCACATGCATACAGTCTATAGTCACGATCCAGTTGCAGAAAATAGACAGAACCCTTCTCCCCAGCTCACTCTCGTTTAATTTTCCTGAACACTTCCTGCTGTGTTCCCACATCAGCTCACCACGACTTCACGTGGAGTATTCACTAGGGAGGCTGGCAGGAAAACGTCAGGTAAAGTTAGAGTGATAAACTTCTGCTGTCCAGGTTCACACATGCAGCTCACTCCCAACATTTCAGGAATCTTTTTTAGGAGTTTTATGGAAGTGTGAAAGCATTACAAGTCATCTGATTGGACGAATGGCATCCCATTAGCACTGATATACAGTAGAACTGCACTGACACTATTCACAGTGTGTATCAGGTGTACAGGTGATGATGCTGTCATTTTCATTACAGCAGACAGTCTTTGTGTTGATGTGATCAAGCTGTGACCTCTGAATCTCACAGGTCACCACAGAAACCGTCCACAGACTCTTCTTCCACTGGATGGAAACAGACAGATAAACGTACAACAAATAATGCAGCACGAGTGCAGTAAGAGTGCAGTGTTTGTGCTGCTTGCTCGGCAAACATCCAGTTTGAGTCAACTTCCGGATCTACTTCTGTGGGTGAAGCCAAATGAGAGATTAAAGAAACAAACAAAGAGAATCTGCTGTTCCTAAATACTGTGTCCTCCTGTATGCAGCCACTAAAAGCACTAAAACACTGGAGGTAGTGATGTTTACTTAATATCAGCACATTATGATAATCTATGAATGAACGCAGCCATGCTGATCTTCAGGTTAACATCAATCCTTCTTCAATGTGACATTATCAGCTAAACGTGTCCGGAGGCTTTAAAGAAGATGAACTGGTCCTAATAAGTTTACTGAAATTATTTCCTCATGTTCCATAATCTGAACTCCACCTCACGTTTTCTTTACTCATTACCGTTCAAACTTCTGTCTGATTTTGTAAAGAGTTTTTTTTAAAGTGATTGTTATCTGTCAGCTCTAGAGATAACAGCGGAAGGTGTGAAGAATCAGACGACAGTTTCTGATGAGGAAGGCCTCCCACAGATGCCATCTTATCAAACACTGAATCACATTGTGTCATGTTTTGCATAATTGCGGCTTTTTGAAGGTCTGAAAGGAGCTTTGAGGAGAGTCGATGTGGCCTTCAGACCGGTGAGGGCGACGCTCCTGTCATTCTCACTATAACGGATATTTATCTCCTGAGGTGCAACAGTCTCTGCGTGGGCCCTGTTGAACACGTGATGACAGCCGCCCTCAGGCTGTGCTGCTGGTGACAGCGAATGCAGCATGGAGCCTGCGAGCGTGTTCACCTGTACAAAGAGCGTCTGTGCTGAACTGAAAGAGCTTCATGCAAAAATAAGATGTCTTTACTGCGGCTGTACTTAAACTCGGACCTTCATTTCATCCCATTATAGCTGCTGGGTCTCTGCAGTTCTTTCAAATGCTGCACACACAACGCAGTGAAATGATTTTTCAAACAAATGTCACAGAAACTTGTTGTGGAGCGACTTCCACAACGAGAAGGTTTTATCTGATCGCTGAAATTCACCTTTACTTCTATGTGCAGCAGTGCAGAGAGGGATTCAGCTTTAAACAGGTGTTCTGTTCTCATCAAGGAAAATACATTATTTAACGAACACACTGAAGAAAGAAAGAAAGAAAGAAAGAAAGAAAGAAAGAAAGAAAGAAAGAAAGAAAGAAAGAAAGAAAGAAAGAAAGAAAGAAAGAAAGATAGAATGGAAGAAAGTAAGGGAAGGAAAAGGGGACGATGTAAAAACAAACTAAAGAAATAAAGAAAAAAAGAAAAAGAAAGAAGGATTAAAGAACAAATGAAATATGCAAAGAGGGAAAGAAAGAAGGAAAAGGGTGGTGCGTGCTTTCAAGATGTAGAATGCAAATGAGGCTGTGCATCCTGGATCCTGTTAGGTGGATCTACTGTTTACACTTGTTATTATTGCCTGAGGAGAGGGAGGGAGAGATGGGAGAGAGAGGGAGAGAGAGAGAGAGAGGGAGAGAAGGGAACACTTTCAGTTCAGGCCTCAGGCTGTACGCTCCCAATTTAGGCAAAAAAAGAGGACAGACAGACAGGTGAGTTAGTTAAGCAGTGAGACAGTCGTGAGGCACATTGAAGTCTGTTCTAAGACATCTTTAAGAACTCGCTGGACTCCAGCAGTCATTTATAACATGACAATAAGGATGATGACTCGTGTGGCATCTGAAACAGGTCATATTCAGCTCAAAGGATCTCAACATTAAATCATTAGAGTTTTAAAACACACAGGCTATCAGAATACAAGTACATGAAATGCTGCAACTCAGAGGAGGGACCGTCAGAGTCGCTGTGACATTCAGTAAACAGCCAGGCAGAGAGACAGTTTGGCAGGTAACAAGGCGGACACACACGAGTGAGACAGACAGACACTAAGAACGATGAAGAGACCGACAGTCAGGAAGAGCTGAGGCGGTTCTCACAGCTACTTTATATCCTTTTGTTAACAGAAGAGTTTGAAAGGTTGAGATATAACAGGATTAAAAGTGAAATGTGGAGACTCAACCTCATCATTTAAAACAATATGAGACTTTCTATTTTTCTCATTCAGATTGTTTGGTTTGTTTTTAATTTATAAAACATTTCATTTCTAAACTTCAGCTATGAAAAGTGTTGGATCTCTCAATCCTCAAAATAAACTCTATTATCTATCACCTCATATCTACTGAAACACTAATTATAATGAAATCATCTTTTACAGGATGCAGCTTCAAATGAGATTATTTCTATATTAAACAACATTAATCCCACAGACACAAAGTCACTCAAACTACAGCGTCATTTAAATAATGACATTCATTTAAAAACAGCAGAGCTGTAGAGAGAGAGAGAGAGAGAGAGAGAGAGAGAGAGAGAGACACTCGTTCATAAAGATGGAGGCAGACGGACTGCTGTATAACAAATATCTAAAAGAGTGACATTCGACAAATGGAGCTACAGAGGGACAGTCAGTGTGTCGTTCAGACAGACAGGCAGACAGACAGGCAGGCAGGCAGGCAGGCAGGCAGGCAGGCAGGCAGGCAGGCAGGCAGGCAGGCAGGCAGACAGACAGACAGACAGACAGACAGACAGACAGACAGACAGACAGACAGACAGACAGACAGACAGACAGACAGACAGACAGACAGACAGACAGACAGACAGACAGGCAGGCAGGCAGGCAGGCAGGCAGGCAGGCAGACAGACAGACAGACAGACAGACAGACAGACAGACAGACAGACAGACAGACAGACAGACAGACAGACAGACAGACAGACAGACAGACAGACAGACAGGCAGACAGGCTGGCCAGCAGAGGCCCAGATAAGCAGTTGGACTTTGCTCTGTCGTTCGTGGGTGTTGCAAAGAGAGGGAGATAAAACTGCCGGCCTGAGCGACGAACACAGAGGAGGCGTCTGATTACATTTAACCTGATGCTCGGTGTGTGTGTGTGTGTGTGTGTGTGTGTGTGCGTGCGTGCGTGTGGGGACAGACAGCTAGGACAGTATCGATCAGAACAGGACCATCGACTCAGGGACGCAGCAGATTCACGGCAGGCAGACGGCCTCTCTGCTGAGCTGCAACAACAAGCAGCTCAAAGGTCAGGGACCAGGTTTGTCAAAAGGTTGCTGGTTCAGATCCCTGAGCCACTGAATCAGAAGATGCTCTGTCCTCGATCTCTGTGCCCCCGAGCAAATGTTCAACTGGAGCTGTGTGCAAACACTGTACTTTTATACTCAAGGGTTAACAAATACTGATGAAATGAATTTAAAGTTTTGATTCAGCATGAACAGTACAATTTGGTTTGTTTGATTCCTCCATTGGCTCAATTCTTCTTCTGTTTTTTATTTCCTGCAGCGTTTCGTCTTGCTGTTAGATTCTTGATGGTTATTTGAGATTTTTCTCCGCTGCATCCTGTGTCTGTTTGCTTTGACCCAGTTTTCCCTCAAAGACCATTTAAGTTGCATCTTATCTTAATGTCTGTGAGTAACATTGTCTCTGTTATGATTACACACACACACACACACACACACACACACACACACACACACACACACACACACACACACATACGGAGCACCTGCTGGGTTTGTGAAGTCTACTCTGCAACATGATACACTGTAGATTTCAAAATAAGTTGGAGAGTTGGTTGTGGTGTCTGATTACATGGGTGTATCAAGCCTTAATAACAACCTGTCTGTCATATCAGAGGTTCATATTCTGGCTGTGTTACAGGTGTGACTCCTGCCTCTCCTCTCTACTTACAGGATGTTTGGATATGCAGCCGAGGAGGTGAGGTTCAATATCCTCAGGACTTCATACTGCTCTTCTTCTTCTGTGTGTGCGATGGCCTCAGGTTGGATATTATGATGTTGCTCTCTGAGCTCCGAGAGCACAGACGCAGGGGAAACCCCCTCACCACCTGTTTGTATCACTTAAATAAACCTTCATCCTCAAAATCAGCTTCACTTCCTGAGCTGTGGATTTCACACTGCATATCTAAAGAGACATCCACCCCAACATGCAAACTAACTGTAATCACGTTGTTATTTCTCCCCTCAGAACTGGCAGACTGCCTATGACATCAGATCAGTTTCACTAAACAATCACACTGCTCAGGCATTGTTCAGCAATGTACTCAAACCCAAACTGCTCCTTTCTAATGTCAATGTGAGTAAGGACGTCACAGAGGAGGAAACAGTTTTGTGGTGTTTTCATACGTACACTAAACCCTGGAAAGTTTGCTGAAAGTTGAGCGTGAGCTGCTGTGTGAACGTGAACGGCTGAAGTCGGTTGAGCCGTAGCTAAAAAAAATCAGAAATTCACTGTGAGCGGGCGAGCGAGGGAGATGAAGTCAATAACACACGACTGATGTTGTTCACTGATACTGTGAGTACGTACAATTACAGATAGCAAAACCGTCATTTAAGTATCAGACTCTGGCACTTTGTCACTTTGCACATTTTCTATATCACGTCTTGCCTCCTTAAAAACACCCACCTCCCCTCCGTCAGGGAAACTTCACGCTGGGAGACACGTCAGAAAGATTTCAGGGACAGCCTGACTTCTCATGAGAGCGTGTGTGAAAACAGCTTCACTTGACTTGAACTAGATAAATAAATATTTATAAAGGTCCACACATTACTTTGTCCTTGTGTGTGGCAGCTAGCGTCCGAAAGCACCATGGTAACAGCAGGCAAGCCTGTTTGAGGTGTCTTCCCTCCTTTCATGAAAGATATAAACGAGAGAAACGCTGGCAGGAAATAACTGTGGACCTCAAGCTGCTCGTGAACATTTGTTAAGATTTAGCTTTCATGTGAACTTGTGTTTGTTAGTGATGCTGAGTGTGCGTGTGAGGAAGCGAGAGCGTTTTTGATGCTGTTTGTATTTGAGCCAGGCTTATGAGACCAATTAAATACACATCGATCTGATTCAAGCTCATCAGTGGGAGGTTTAAGAAAAAAGAAATGTTCCCTCCTGAATTCACACGTACAGTGTGAGCTCTCAGGTCGTGCTTGACAATGAGACGTACAGTGTGCACATCATTCATAAGCTTTGGATGTACGTCCTAAATGATTCACTCAAACAGCGTGAGTCTACATTTCACCACGACATTTATACGATTGTACAGTATATGCTGGGTTTGTCATTCTGCAGTGCTGGTGTTCATGTTTACCTGCAGACAGAACCTTAAATTAAAGCCTTGTGTGAAGTTTTGCATGCCAAACTAAAGAGAGTAAAACCACAGGTAATTGGGCTTTAGAGCGCACCTTATAATTAAGTTGGCCACAACTCCACCTATCAGTCGTTGATCAGGGTCATAATCTTCACATTTATCTTCTCTCTCGACATCAGACCGGATCGAATACTGAAACTACTTTTTTTTACCTTTTGCATTACCAGCTGAATAAACGTGTCGTATGGACCTCAGACAGTTGGAGTGGTTGGTTATCATTGACATTTTTACGGTTTGTACAGGTGAACAAAGAGTTATTGGCCATTGTGTGTCAGCCCTGCAGCAGAGTGGACGTCCTGTTTCTCCATCCCTGCTCTCAGTTGGAACAAACCAAGACGTAGACTGTGACGGTGTCAGGACGGTGTGAGGAGACATAAAATGTCCACGAGTGTGATGAGACCTTCAGGAATGTTCTCCAACATCTGGAGAGCATGTGTCGGGTCAAACACACAGCGAGAGAGAAAACTGCTGGCTAGACTTTAAGACAACAACACTTCAATTGACATGATGGCCGCTACTGTCCACTGCCTTGTAAATCACAGACATAGACACATACACACACAGCATGTCAGAGGTTATGTTTAACTCCCAGATGGATGAAGACAGAGTTGTCCATCCTTTGCCAAACGGCAGAATCCGAAAGAACAATGTGTCAGACTGATCTGTTCGAGATATCAGAGCAGAGCCAGAATCAACAGGGCTTTTATTGTGAAGGTCTGAGACCGACTGAGTGAGAACCAGAGCTTTGATTCTCAGCTTGAAATCAAATTGGCCTAGTTGGACCTTCACAGCCTCTTTTTCCTTTATTTGTTCAGATTTGATGTTTGTTTCTTATCCCTGCATCAGTGACAATGAAACGCAAACTTCTGTGAAAATGAGTATTTCTCTCCTCGGAGGTCCTGCCAGCTTTTTCTCTGACATTCAGGAGCTCACGTGTTTGCTCGTGTTTATCAAAACTTAAATGTGCAAGAAGAAGAATTACAGACCAGAGGAGAAGTCCAACAATTAGACTCTGTTTAACTTAGATAAAAGACCAAGTGATTGATTGACAGCTCGTTGATGAACACCTGAAGCACCAGGACTGAATTCTAGGCCAGGTTATTATTCAGGGAGAAGAAACTCAAACTATAAGCTTTTCCACTGAAGTGAATCCCTTTTCCTTTAGAGAAGGACATAAAATAGTGCTGAAACTTAAAGAAAAGAAAAATGGTTTGATTGGTGAACTCTGAATCTTAAATCTGATCTCCCTCTTGTTGCACTTAGACAGGAAGTGTGTTCATGAAAAAAGGTTTTTGACCTGAGTACGGTTTATTTGAGACCCTGTTCCTGGTTCAATACCTCATCAGCTTTGAATCAAACATATCTCCTATCTTTCTTAAATAGAGAAATGCTCAGAACATTGAGGTCCAGTTATTCAAAACATTCAGAGTCTACAAGCAGCTTCATACTTCCTCTGAAGCCCAAAATTAACCCCTGATTTGTCTCTAAATTGCGACACAGCCTTTACAGAAACAATGGCTTTCTCTGTCCACACAGGTAAACCAAGTATAAATAAACTTTGTCTGGGACTTGATGTTTGTGAGGAAATAGTAGAATGGTAAAGAAGACAGCCTTGAGTCGGCAAATATCCTCATGACACTGATTATTTGCTGCAAATATTTGCTGCGAATCAGAGAATTAATCTTTGTTTACAGCACAGACAATCTCTGATTGTTTAATATTCTACCAGCTGAAGATCAAATTTGCTTTGAGTTTATCTGTGTATCCTATAGTCAAGCAGAGGAGCAGAGAAACTGACTCTGGGAGTGTGATCGCCCCGAGGAAGACGGCAGAGTTTGTTTTTACAGAGAGGAACCCACAATAGTATCACTGCTCAGCTACATACACATAAAATACATTCAAATAACCTTCTATAAGATACAGTATACAGGTGCATGGCAGTGTACACATGTATGACACACACACACTCATTGCACCTTGCAGTTATCTGATCAGTCGACACAGGTGTGCATGTTAAAGGGACCCCACCCATTACCGGTTTCCTGCTAAGTGGATGTGTACATGTGTGTCCTTGCGTGTGCACGTCCATGAGTTAAAGCTTATGTGTGTTTAAGTATATTAGACTGCTCGTCTGTGTGTGAGCATGTACCTTTATTTACCTTCATGTGTTCATCTTTATGTTGCACGACTGTGTGTAGTTTAGAGGTGATCTCAAATAGGCGAGTTTTTGACGATACGTTCAAAAGAAACTCAAGTCGACTCCCCATCTCACAGTCAGACACGGCTTATGACTCAAGGGTCAGTCCATGCCATCCATATGGGGGGGCTCAGTGTCTAATTTTACAGGGATTCGTCTGTTTTCTCCAAATGAATCATGAGTCATAGCCTATCTTGGTATAAATATTAACTTTTAATCCTGAAATAATATCGCACTTTTAATCACTCTCCATGTGTGCATGAAGAAATCACCCCGAGCAGCATATCCAACTCTACAGACTTTTTTTAGCTACAAGAAACGTCAGCCACCGGCACAGTTGCGTGCAATTGGTCGGAACAGAACAGGGGCAGGCACATCCTTTCAACTCAGGATCTCATTGGCTATTCTAAACTGGGAACAGCGAATTGAAGGTCCTAAGTGTCTGTCAAAATGTCAGCGTGAAGCCGGCATTTCGATGTATCTCAGTTGAAAAAATGAAATTATCAAAATAAATCATTAGAGAAAACACAGCGTGGGGACTCTTGCTGATGCAGCAGGACCGACGAACGTTATGATGGAGAGAGGACAGTAAATCTTCAAATGGAAAGTCGAAAGACAGTAAAAATCATTGTTTCATTGTTGGTGGTCTGACAGATGTGGAGATTGTGGCTGCTGTGGCGGTTGAAATCTCATGCCTGCTGTGTTGTAAACAGGCATGTGTAATATTAACAGATTCTAGGGTTAGTCTTTAGTCCTGTGACACCACCTATTGTGTCTGAAGCGTTCTGGGGGCGGTTGGCAACTTCTATCGTCCACTAGCATTTCCGTTCACTTTGTCTGGACGCAGGAAAATAGTTCTTGTGAAGAACACATTTTCTGCAATGCAGTCCTGGATCGTATTGGTGGTCTGCTGACATGAACAGGCATCGATATTAAATACGGCTAACAATCCGACTTCTTCAGCTGCAAGTTGGACTGTAAACAAACACAATGCACAGAAAAATGGCCTTTACCACCAACTGGATCACCTTCAAAAATACCAGATGTGTTACGATATAGACCCAGAGGAGAAAATGACAAAAGGGCATCGCCAACAAACCGTCATTATATCCCTAACCTGGTTCACCAGAGCCAGAGGACATGGATCAAATGTTGAACCAGGACTACTTTAACTGACGGGCATTTTCTAAATCTTCTACTTCCACCATAAACCAGAGCTCCTCCTTTTAAGTTACTTTTTATTATTCTTATTATACTTTCTCAGTGAAACTCTTTGTTCATGATCAGAGAGCGGCTTGAAGGGAGCACATTTAAAAAGTGAAAGTTTAGGCTCAGTTAACTCTTTAAGTCCTTTCAATGAGCGAAAGTGTTCATCAAATGAGAAAAATGCTCCACATGAGTTTTTGTCTTTGCTCATTAAAATGTCTTCGTGTCAACATTGACTACTCTCTGTCTTCTAAGGTTTTTATTTTATTTTACCAAACAGACTAAATAGGATTGTGACCAAGACTTACTTCTTAATTCTGTTCTCTCAGGTTTGCTGCTTCAGACCAGAATGAACTTAAATCAAGCTGTTTTGTGGCCTTTCACTGAAACTGTCGCACCACCGTGACAACTGCAGCCCGCACTCAGAGTTCATTAGCTGTGTGTGTGTACAGCTGGACACACACACATGTAAGAGAGGACAATATAACAGCTGGGCCGCAGCCTGTAGAGCTGCAGAGGCGAGAGGTTAGAGACGCAGGTTTGAATCCACAGAAACCGCCAAGGAAAAAGGAAAGCTCTCTCCTCCCTGGATCAAAGCGGTCGCTGTGCCTTTGAGCAAAGTTTTAACTCCAGAATGTCGTGAGGAGTGCAACAACAGAGGACTGTGAAAACAAACAAACAAAAGGTGATGAGTGACAAATGATCAGGAGTGGTGCCGTGCACAGTCTTTGCACCTGTCCAGAGGAGGATACAGGTGCACAGCTAATTGGTGACAGTCGGGCGTGTACAGGCAGCGTTTGATTGGCAGCTCGTGTGCTACTTTAATCTAAATGGGCGGGACAACACGCACCTTCCTGACTCTGGAGTCAAGGCTGTTTGGTTTTATGAGGAGATCTGCTGCACGGCTCTGCCAACATAAATATATAAAGACAAAATATTGCTTCTTCCTTTCAGAGCATGTGTACTCTATTTTAAAAAAAATATCAAACTTTTAATTTTGAATATTATTTTTACTCACGTGAGAAAACAATCCAGTGCCATGTGCATCCACATTTATGAAGTTATGATAACGCAGATTAAGGAAAAGGACCACGCCTCTCCCACTGACTCATTTACCTGTGTCACATTAGCTCGTTCACCTGTGCCTCCATAAGTCCTTTACCTGTGCCTCCATAAGTCTTTTACCTGTGCCTCCATATGTCCTTTACCTGTGCCTCAATAAGTCCTTTACCTGTGCCTCAATAAGTCCTTTACCTGTGCCTCCATATGTCCTTTACCTGTGCCTCAATAAGTCCTTTACCTGTGCCTCAATAAGTCCTTTACCTGTGCCTCCATATGTCCTTTACCTGTGCCTCCATATGTCCTTTACCTGTGCCTCTATAAGTCTTTTACCTGTGCCTCCATATGTCCTTTACCTGTGCCTCAATAAGTCCTTTACCTGTGCCTCAATAAGTCCTTTACCTGTGCCTCCATATGTCCTTTACCTGTGCCTCAATAAGTCCTTTACCTGTGCCTCAATAAGTCCTTTACCTGTGCCTCCATATGTCCTTTACCTGTGCCTCAATAAGTCCTTTACCTGTGCCTCCATAAGTCTTTTACCTGTGCCTCAATAAGTCCTTTACCTGTGCCTCAATAAGTCCTTTACCTGTGCCTCCATAAGTCTTTTACCTGTGCCTCCATAAGTCCTTTACCTGTGCCTCAATAAGTCCTTTACCTGTGCCTCCATAAGTCCTTTACCTGTGCCTCCATAAGTCCTTTACCTGTGCCTCCATAAGTCCTTTACCTGTGCCTCCATAAGTCCTTTACCTGTGCCTCCATATGTCCTTTACCTGTGCCTCCATATGTCCTTTACCTGTGCCTCCATAAGTCCTTTATCTGTGCATGCGTATCGAAGCCTGCCTAACCCCTTGTCTCCATTCTCTAACCCCCCCCCAAACCCCTCTCTTCCTCTCTCCTCCTAACGCGGTCGTGTTAGTGAATTCCTATGTGATCCAGAAGAAGCTGATGGATATTTTTTAGTTTCGACTAAACATTTCTAATAAATTCCATTAAGAGTCCTGCTCTATTTTAACCCCATAATGATTTAAATGTGAAACTCTTCACATTCAATTGTTTTCTTTTCTATAGACACATCTCACAGATGTTTAAAGATGTAGCATCAGTATTTTTCAGACTTCTCCAGGAACTTCCCGGGAAATAATGAAAATCAAAGAGCACTTAGAGATGCAGACCTCCACCGAGGTGATGTTTTTAAACACGGGGTAGAAAAGAGTAGAAAGTAGTGAATAGTTTTGATGTAATCCTGCTGACAGAGGTTGTTTAGGAGCCTTGAAAGTGTTTCTGATCAGCAATGATGCGAGTGTTTCTAAAGGCTAAAGTCAGTGTGTCCTGATGAGGGATGACTGACAGTCTCAGACTGCCCCCCCACCACCACCACCACTCACTGACATGTCACAGAGGAATCTGAGGGTCCCTCTCACTTTCACTGACCTGTTACTGATGCTCATTTGTTTTTCCACCCCCTCAAATCAGAGACCCCCTGGCTAGAACCAATTAACACTCATCCACTCACCCACACACAGACGCACAGAAAAGCTACTACAGCACCCAGCTGGGGCAGATTAGTGACCCTCTACCTATTGTGCTAGGGGGGCAATTAGGAGGTACAAGTTAACACCCACACACACCCACGAGAGACAGAGAAGAATACCTCCTTTACTGTTTCTGTTGTTTCTGTTTGAAAGAAAGATTATCTGGGAAATGATGAACATACTGCAGTCACTAAACTTCAGATACTGATGTGATGCTTTCAATGAAGCCAGTGAAGTTTGTTTTGTTTTCTAAACTTCCTCTCAGAGCTCAGTCACAGCAACAGATCGCTCCTGATGCTCTGAATCCGCATTACAAATACATCCTGTCCTCACTCCTGTTGTGTGCAGTGCAGCAGTTTCCACTAAAAACAGAGACAAACAAGGCAGGACTGTGGAGGCAGGTCACTGGTGGACACGGCAGGATAGTATGGTTTGGCGCCTCTTGATGTCTTTAATGAGCCAAGTTGTGTTATGGACATATCCATCCTGTCTGTTCCTCCGTCAGACTGTTTTTATACCTTCCCAAAACCTTAAAATGGTTGTGGTCTGACGAGGGGGATGATGAAGAGGAGGAGGAGGAGGAGGCAGCTGGAGAGACGAAAAAAGGCGAGGGAAGGATTGAAGGCCAGAGGGGGGAGGCGGCCGCTGCAGGGGGATGAATGAGAGCTACTATGTCTGCTGGCTCAGGACTCTGTGCCCGTGTGTGTGTATGAGTGTGTGTGTATGAGTGTGTGTGTGTGTGTGTGTGTGTGTGTGTGTGTGTGTGTGTGTGTGTGTGTGTGTGGTTGAACGGGGCTCCTTGAGGAGAGCCTGACAGCCTCTCACGCTCAGGTAGACAAGCTTCACTTATTTTCACATTACTAGCTGAAAACAGGACACCGCACAGTTTGGACCATTGCAGACACCGTAGATTCTAATTCTTAATGATCGCTTCCTATGCAAATAAGAAGATAACATCATTACAATAAAGGACAGAACATCAACATATAGATAATCTTTTTGTTGTTGATAAGATTCTCGTGTCAGGTCAATGTGCGTAAAAAATGATTTTTCTTCTCGTGCTGAGAAAAGTGGTGAACAATGGATGAAATTAAACAAACTGGTTCCTTGATGCAGAATTCTTCCTAGACAGTGTGAAGCCTCTTTCACACAAACACTCCTGAAAATGTCTAGAAAATTTAGGACAGGTTCCCCCTGAAATCTTCCTGGGTTGCCTGTTCCCACATGTTCCTCACAGCCTAAAGATTAGTGATGGACGGGGGAGAGGGGGGGAGGGACTCAGGACATGTTGAAAAAAAAAGACACCACAAAGAAACAGAGTCCGAAGTGTTGATGAACATTTTAGGCTGTATATCAATGCTACGTGTTATTGAACGTATTCAGTTTCAATGGACGAATAAAAAAGGAAAATACCATCGAGCAGAAAAGAAGAATCAGCTTCACCACGTGCACAAAGGTCACACCAGTCGCGAACTGGACGTGTGACATCAACGTCATCACATCTGCAGACTTTTTTCTGACTTTAACCCGCTGCGTTCACACATTGGTTCATGCCCACTTCACGCAGACATTTCACTAGAGGGGCTGGCCGGAAAAGTTCCAGGTAAAGTCGGGAAAAAAATCGTCTGCTCACCCAGAAAAAGGAACTTTTCAGGAGTTTTGTTGATGTTTGAAAACATGAGATCAATCATGTTTTTTTCTTCCAGTACTTTGATACAAGTAAAGGAAGCATGCTGCTGTTTCCTGTGGGAACACTTTGATATGTAGATTAACCAGAATCAAAAAGTGTTTGACTGATCTGACTGTGCAGAGTAACCTGAGCAGACGTTTCAGTAAACACAAACAGAACTCTTAATAAAACTCTCTGCTGAATAATAAAGATAAAGATGAATATCAGGTTTTCAGGATCATTCATTTAATCAAGTCTGACTCTGTACCAGCTGCCTCAATAAACCACAACTTACTTCAGCGACAACATATCACAGTGAGTTAACGCATTTTTTAAACATTTAGCTCCAATCGTGCAGAAACAGAGCTTTCTCATGAACGTGTTCTCAGTCAGCAAAGATCCCATTGGGTTCCTGTTATGCATGTAAAGCAGCAACCTGTCACAAATGATCACCTCCACCTGACTAGATGAAACTTCAATGAAGAAAAAGTTGTTAAAACTTTAACTGGGTCAGAAGCTCACACTTGAAGTTAACAGGTAACTGAAAGTGAGTTTAAATGACTCATGGCTGCAACATTGAAGATGAGGACTCTTTTGCATGATACAAGCAGAGATAAGAGCATCAGTATCGTCTCTGTCTTAAAGAAAATGTCCTGAGGTGACAGGATGATCTATGACCCGTGCACAAAATACCTGAAAATCCCCTTTTTCTGAAAAACAAACACATAAAAAACTGTTAATGTAAGTCATACAGAAGTGTCTCTGACAGCGGAGCAGGATCAGTTAGCCAGTTAGCCCCCCGAGCTATCCTCCGCTTTATTTGAATAGTCATTATAGCCTGAAGGCATCTTTATTATCTCTCCTCCACCCCTCCAACACTAACCACAAGAGCCCCCTTCATCATCGAGCAACACGCAGACATAAGTATGAGTCAGAATATTCTTCACCCGCCCGGGTCAGAAGATTTGCATATTTGTATTGTTTTTGTAAAAGGAGCAGTAAAACATGCCTAAACTGTCTCTGCTGCCTCTTGCGAACTCTGTGGAGGAATGTGGGAGTCTGAAAAGCTTCCACCTTCTCCTCTCCGTCTCTTTCTGTCTCTCATCTCTCCATTTCTGTGTCTCTCTGTATCCCCTGACTCCCCTCTCCTCCCCCTCCACTCTCACTCCCTCCTGTCAAAATAAACACATTGAGAGCTGCCCTTCTTTTCATTCAGACGCTCTGAGCCCACAGCCTCATTTAGGGCCCCGCTGTCCTCCTGTGTGTGTGTCCAGTGTCCCCTCAATGTGTGTGTGTTTCTCTAAAGTATTTATAACACACATTGAAAAGCAACTTTTTTTAAACACCCTATCCCTCCCCCTCCTCCTCCTCCTCCTCCTCCTCCTCCTCCCCCGGCCCCGACGTGGTATCTGACATAACCGGCGCTGGGTTTCTCTCCATGGCGCTGCCTTCCTGGCAGATAGAGGGGCCGCCGACCGCCGCTGGGGGAACTTTCCTGGCTCAGGGAAGCCGTGGGACAATCACACCTTTCATGGGCCGGAGAGAACGCCGCCCGTCCAGCCGCTCCCAGGCCACGGCACGGGGAATTTCTCTCCCTCCCTGGACCCTCTCTGTCCTCATTTCTGTTTCTGTCTCTGACTTGTGTTTTGTGCCACTTGATCGTTTCTGCCACCAGCCTCTGATATCCAAAGTTTTAGAGCTTTGAGCATTGACAGGTTTTAATCACAGTCATTTCAACTTCAGGATATTTAAGCTTTGTTGGCTTTTTTAAAACAGGCAAATAAAAGGAGGGTCCCTGTCCAAAATACCAACATGGGACAGTGAAAAAAATGGTGAAACTGGCGCTTATGTGACAATCAATACAAGATATATCTGATTAAAAATAAATGATGTTTTTTGATGTCATAGGAACTTGGATGGAAAAAGTTTTTGGGATAAACTTTATAATCACTGAATGATTGTCTAAAACAAGTCAAAGCCATGTCCTCTTCCGCCGGCTTTACCTTCTCACACTCTGTTTTTCTTCCTCAGCCTCCCTCTCTCAACTTGCCTCCCCCCCTCTCCCTCTCTCCCCTCTGAAGCCACCTTGGGGTTTACAAAGCTACCTTTTTGAGGTTTAAATTTAGAATCACCTTCTTTTGGGGCACGACTCCTCCTGGAGGTTGTACTGAAGAGAGAGAGAGAGAGAGAGAGAGAGAGAGAGAGAGAGAGAGAGAGAGAGAGAGAGAGAGAGAGAGAGAGAGAGAGAGAGATGTTCTAAACTGGTCCCTGTAAATTGGCAGAATTTGTAAATACTTATTTGGAAATGCTGAGTTTGTTAGCATGAGGGGGCCGGTTGTGATGTTGTGCTGTGCGCTTCCCGTAAACGCGCTGAGAAGCTGGATTCAAAGAACTGCGGTAAAAAGGCCAAAAAAAGATCAAATCAACACGGAGGAAGCTCACAGGGACGCTCGGGTTTCTGTGCAGCAGAGGGGGCAACCTGGGACATGAACAGGGGGATAGAAAATACAGCTACAGAGAGCAAAGACATACAAGTAATTAATGAATGTATGTGCCATCTACAGAAACACCACTGAACTGATCACAGAGGAAGTAAAAACAGCGAGCACAAGTCATTCACTCAACTGTGGACGTGATGCTGAGCCGTCATGATTTGGAGACTACAGCATGCAAAGACTCGGTCAGATGATCACAGTTTCACAGTGTTTACTAAAATACTCATCAGGAGATAAAACAGACAATGTAATCCCTGACTGATTAGAAACAATAATAAAGTTTGATGTAAGGCACATATGTGCTTTGAGCTAAAGGTTACGATAATGCTAATATATGCTAATTGGTACCTGCCACAAATAGCACAAGGACACAATTGAAGCTGCATTTAATTGGACTGCCATGATTGGTTCTTGTTGTGGAAAATAGGAAATATTAATGCAATACGCACTACAAGAAAACAATTTCAGAAGTCAGGCTTCATTCTGCAGCAGGCGGCGTGAATATGTAATGCACAGTGAAGTAGCATGCATTGACTGTGGAGACATGTCACTCAGTGGAGGATCTACACACAACATCAAAGTGTCAAACGGATACAAACTCTGAAAGATTTTACAAAAACTTGAAACAGTCAGTCTGCAAAATCTAACTCACATTTACAGCGTGCAAAGGATTTCAGTTCTGCTTCCAACACTGTTCACACGTGCGCACAAGTCATTGTACAGAGCCATGGGATGAACACACACGCACGCGCACACGCACGCGCACACGCATGCACGCACGCACGCACACACACACACACACACACACACGCACACACACACACACACACACCAGAGGGGAGGGACCGGCTCTGCAGAGCAGTATTGCATCCTGGTGTCACGTCAGCCTTTTTAATTCCTTCCAGGAACCTGTGAGGATTTTCACTGAGCTAACAATGTGTACTCATGCTTGAGTCACAGACACACACAATCACACACAATCTCACACAATCTCACACACACACACACACACACATCTTTCTCCCTGTTCCCGTCTCTTCCTCTTTCTCCACCTCTCTGTGGATCTTAATTACCTGTGTGTGGTTGTTTTTGTGTGCATATGTGTGTCTGTGGGAGTGTTTTTCCCCAAGTGTTGCACGGATGTAAGTTTTGATCGTACACCTTCATCACTTTGACACACTCTGTTCCTGCTCAGTTGTCGTCCTGTCGGCTGCTCACACACTGATCCACACTGAGCTGCAGTGACTCCACTCTCTGTCCAACCTCCATCATCTCAGGCAATCACCAGCATCAATGTTTCTTTCATAAAAGCAGCATTTCACCTCATCGTAATTTCTCCTAAACCTCAGTTTGGTCTGAAGCGGCTCATTCAGGACAGAGCACGCAGCCACTCAGGGTATCACTGTCGCCATGCTAACACTGGGCTGCTGCAGAAAATGAAAGCTTTTCAGGATGAACAAAAGAATGCTGTTCCACTCGTGGGCATGTAGATGAACTCTTAAAAACTAGGTTTCTAGAGGGCTTACAGGTCATTACAGCTGCACATTATCTCTCCTGATTGAAATACGCTCTCTGTGAACACTTTACAGAGATTTACATATGAGCACGTTTTCCCTCTATGCACTTTAGCTGACGCTTTGCGACCGACTCAGGTCTTCATCAGGGCCACAGTCAGCCCTCAGCTAGTTTTAAACATATTCTACCGTATAAGATAAAGGGGTTCCAGTTCCACACAAATCCTACAGTGAGCCTTGGATTGTTTTTGAGGGACATTATCAGTTTGTATTTGTTGATTGATTTCATTATATACTCATAAAACTCCCTTCACAAGATGAATTAGACGTTGCAAAGTATCATGGGATCTCTAAACTTTTACGATGAAATCTTGACAAACTCAGAAATCATGTAGGTAATGTTTCATAAAAATATTGCAGGCAAATTAAAAGTGTCTTTGTTTCATCATTTTTGTTCCACATAAATAACTATAGCGTGACGTTAACAGCTAGTTTGCAGACTTCCTCGTTGGTGACCAAATGAACAGACTGTCACAGAGAATAGACTTAGAGATTTCTCTGTGTTTACATTTTATTGGAGACGTCGAGCATATTTTAAATACACAAACATGTAGTCTTATCCTGACATTTTAATGTTGAAACTTTATTAATACTGTCAAAAGGTAAGGTAAGTTTTCTTATTATGTTTATAAAATAAATGATGTGATGCAGGTTTCAGGTTTCTGTCATGAGGACTTACTGTCACATGTTTTAGAAGAGGGGGCTGAACGATTGAAGACTTTTACTTTGTAGATTCATCAGTCGTGTGACCAGCTGCATGTTAAAACAAAACAAAAACAGAAGTATTTTTTCAATCCTGAAACATTTAACCGTGATCTCTCTGTTCTTAAAGAAGATATAATATTCAAACTGTGAGAGAAGGTTTAAAGGTTGAGTGAAGCCGCGTGTTAACAGTCATGCAGAGCAGCGAGCGAGATGCTGGGGCAGAGCAAACAGAGCAGCACTGGGACAGAACTGGTCAGACTTGTTCTATGATGGTTAAGGGAAGGTGAAGGGATATCAAGGAGCCCTTCCCATCCATCAAAAATTTTCCATCCAAGAGTTTTATTAACTCCTCTGGTATCATCCAGGGAGGGGGGGGGCAGGTGGAGTATTCACAGAGAAGTTCATAAACACCTTTTCAAAATCCTTCAATCTGAACTTTATGAATATTAAATACATATTAATATGACCAACATTTATCACAGACATGTTTGTACATTCATAATGATGTCATTTCAAACTCACTTTTTAAATTATTACTCTTTGATGCAAAATATGAAAATAAATAATGTATATATTTTATAAACCGATCTGCCCCGTTTGCACTGAAACTACTACTATTACTTTTTAAATGTCTCATTACATTTAATGTGAGCAACATTTACCTGACAGGTCCAGAGAAACTTCCTGTTTCAACAGATCAGAGCTGAGGTGCTTTATTAAGTCCAAATATCTGCAGATGAAGGTGGCTTGTGTTAAGTGTAAAGAGATGTTTTTGGATATCACTTAGACTGTTTAGTTTTTGTAGTGTGGAGGAACTAAAAGATGAATTTAGGTACATAATTATCATCATTTGGCACTGACGTGAAAAGACAACACAAGAAGGTGAGCAGCAGTTAGAAATGAAGCGTTTATCAGCTGACAGGCAGCTGCCTCCCTTTTCCTCCATCTGGGCTTTGTTTGAAGTTGAATGAGGCTCACTGAAGCCAAATAAAAAGCTCCGGGGCTTGTTTGCCTGAACAGACAGTTAATTAAAGCTTGTCAATTTAAAACAATGAAATGACTTGTGAGAAGGTAGAGATAAAAAATGAAATGACTTGTGAGAAGGTAGAGATAAAAAATGAAATGACTTGTGAGAAGGTAGAAATAAAATATGAAATAAACACTCAGTCTCAGGTTTTTTAAATGTCTGAGGGGGAGATTTGTGAAAGCTCACAAAGAAGCTGAATCGACTGTTTAAAAATAAACTAAGCAGCATGATTATTCAGAGAAACAACACATCGATGGGACCTGTTATAGAAAGCAGTCTAGATTGAGTACCCTTCCATTGTTACCAGGAAAGGAAAGGCTAAACAATACGTAAAATGTAAAGATAAGACAGAAATAGAAACATTCTCATGAAAGGTTTACTAGTGTGTGTGCTTTGAATTTGGACTTAGCACTGACTTCATTTGGCAGCATTCAGCTGGATTGTAGCCAGAGATTCCTGGACAGATGCTACAACTGGCACAAATAGATTGTTCTACTCTGGATTCGAGAAATTCCCTGAGAAATCAATATGTTTTATGAAATGCTAAATCAGGCCTTTGTAGAAAAAGTTTAAACATTTATTAATCCTATTAAAAAGTTGTCGTTGCTTTTCAACCTTTGGATTGTCCTACTTTGTCACATCAACACGTGGATGATCACATGGAACAAAGATTGTTAATGTGGAGAGAAATATGTGGAATAGCCCACCAAGGACAACATATTAAAGATGGATGAGAAGACATGAATAAATAAATATATACGTATACAATACAATGGATGGATGGACAATGGGTTGACAATGGATGGATGGGTGGATGGATGGACGGACAATGGGTGGACAATGACAATGGATGGATGGATGGATGGATGGATGGACAACGGATGACAATGGATGGATGGATTGATGGATGGATGGATGGATTGATGGATGGATGGACGGGTGGATGGATGGACAATAGTTTGATTGGTGGATGGATGGATGGATGGATGGATGGATGGATGGATGGATGGATGGATGGATGGATGATGGATGGATGGACGGGTGGATGGACAATAGTTTGATGGATGGATGGATGGACGGACGGGTGGATGGATGGATGGACAATAGTTTGATGGATGGATGGATGGATGGATGGATGGATGGATGGATGGATGGACGGACGGACGGGTGGATGGATGGACAATAGTTTGATGGATGGATGGATGGCTGCTATATTTGTTTTAATATGGATAAAGAGGTCTGAAATGTAAAAAAAGTGAATGTAAGCACTGACCTGATAGGTCTGACATCTGTCAATAAAAAAAAAAACCTGTGTGTGAAGTATGTCTCAAGTGAAAACATAAATATATACTAAGCTTATGTTCATGTTTGTCATTATTTCAGCTGGATACTGAAGATGTAACACACGGCTGCTGAAATTCTGCTTCACACAGAGACGCAGGCCTGGAATCAACTTCTACCAAATACATACCCTACAAAGATAATACATTTTCTCACTTTTCCTCTTTCTCGTGCAAACTAACAATATTATCCACACATTTAAAGTTCACAAGATACACATTCTGTGTGCCTCTGGGTCTCTTCTCACACACACACACACACACAGGCTTGCTCTTTCAGTGGTTAACGGGACGGAATTAGTGATACGGCGGGTGATTTTTCAACGGTAAAGGAGCCAAACCAAATAAATAACACCACCTTTCATTCATTTTTCTTCACCACCAGTTTTCCTTTTACTGCTTTACACAGAGAAAACACACAAACACACACACACACACACACACACACACACACACACATGCACTGATAAAACAAACTAAAACAAGTGAAGAAGTAGACCCACAAACAGACAACACAGAGGCACAAGAGCAAACTTGCTTGTTTCTCAGGAACATCGATAGTACGTGTGTCGACACACACAAACTGAACTAGCAGACTGAGAGATATACAAATGTGCTAAACACACACACACACACACACACACACACACACACACACACACACACACACACACACACACACACAGTGAAAACACACACTGCTTGCCCACATTGGGACAGAAATAGCAGGATAAATAGAAAGGCGAGAGTCCGTTTTAAAAGGAGCTGGTTAAAGTGACCAGTTCTCAGACGCCTGAGAGAAACTCACACCTCAACTGACCTAAAGGAGTCTGCAGATATTCAACTGTCTTTGTACGGCATGATCCTCTTTAATGGGATTCAGGGTAAGCAAGTTTAATACAACTTTTTTTCAGGATAAGTCACATTATAGACAACAAAGCACCCAGACTGACAGTAGGGATGTTCCTTGGCTAGTCCACTTAGCTAAAGTTAATTTAATTTAGCACCATCTATTTAACAAGGCAAAAAACGGGATCAGCGTCTGCGAGTAAACCATTTCAAGTGAGGGCGTGGCTAACATTAGCAATGCTAGCACCACTAACCAGGTTAACTTCCACATGCCTGTGCTGGGCACGCATTGCTCCGGCCGGTGTGCCAGTTTCATTTGACACAGCCTACATACAATTTTATCTCCATTTTCTTGATCAAAATACTGACAAAACGGCTCCGTGCTACAAGATGCTTACAGTCGACTGTGCTTGTTTACATCAAGGTAGTAGAGCAGGGGGAGCAGGCCCTCTTGCTAGGGCTACAGCCCATCTGGCTACAGCCTCGACTAATGGCAGACTGCTGGGTTACAGTTATCATATGACCCGCATTACTGGCGTGAATTGAAAAGAATATTAATAATTACTTAAACGGATGAGTAATTGTGACGATGTTTAATCATTAGCCAGCTAATCGCACACGTCCTTGATAACAAGGCTGGTTTTTAAATGGTCATCTGTGATGTTGAAGCTCTTTCTCAAAGTAATGTAAAAACTTTTACCAAAGTAAAACATTTTCTTAGGAAATGAAGCTTTACAAGAGGAGGTAACGACAGTGCAAACAAACATGTCATCTATCCCACGTCAAAATAACAGACTGTAGAGTTACCATGAGAAGCTTGAGTTACATGCCCTGATGTTCCAGATGTGAAACATTATTTAAGTGATCCACAGACAGACACAGAGCTAGATTTTACAATGATACACAGAGTTGGCACATGCAGTTGTCAGGAGAAGGTAAAAAAGGAAAATGATTGTCCATGCAGTGAATGGATCTGAGTCAGCGTGCAGAAACTGGCAGAGATTCTGTCTGAGTGGAAGGAACGATTATCTCACCGCTGGGCAGACAGAGGAGTCGAGTTCTTCCTCATTCTCTCCGTTCATACTTTGAATAAATATGAAAGCAAACAGAAAACCAGCAACTGGAGTAAATATGAGAAAGTCCAGCTCCTTCAGTGTCATTTTCTCCATATCATTTTCTTTTTTTAGCACTCATGATACGTACATAACTCTTTGTACGGCTTCTGGTTATAAGAAAAGGTCTGGTGAAAATATGTTTGAGGGTACCACAAGTCCAACCTCTACAAAGGTGAAGGGTCTCCCCCCGTCTTTTGATTAAAGACATCAAATTAAGACAGAAGTGAAACGTACTGCTGTCATGTTTGTGTTGTTTGAGAAGCGGATATCTCTTTAAAAAAAACAATGAATCAAACAGTAACTTTATCAGACATGATGACAGATGCATCCCAGTAAGGTTTAAGATCATATACAATGCTGTTCCTGTAAGCTGAAATGCTAATAATGTTTCGTAAGAGAAACACAGTTATGGTGAGAGGGGCGAAACTTATCATCTTAAAGTCAAATAAATACATCATTTACTTGTTTTTAAGGCAGCAAGATATGAAAACTACACATTTCAAGTTGCTTTGAAGTGAAATTAAATCAATCAACTTAAATATATAAATAAGTTTATGATTCAAATACCAGAACAGTTGTTTTCGTCATTGAACAAAGGTTGTATTAATGTCCTTTTTAAAGGGATTTTATGAGTCTTTGTCTTCCATCATTTAACAAACTGTTGACATCCAAACTGAACCAAAATGTGTTTAAATCTAATCCTGACCTCTCGCTTAATAATATATTTGTTTGACCGAGACGAGGGCAAGCCGTAATGAGCGGGACATATTTGAAGTCGACTCAGTGTTACTGTGCCAGCGAGGTCTGCATGCAGAGACAGAGGGAACTTAAGTGTATCAATGGAGAGTGTGTGTCCTGCTGCAGGTACAGGTGAGCTTCAGTCCGAGCTGCACAGAACAGGTCCAGTTCAGCTCGGTAAAAAACACAGAGTGAGAGCAGCTACATCCTCAGACTGTTTCCCTCAAAACATCCGCTCCATGAATCACACATCTTATTTACAGAGTGCCCCCTCCTCCACCCCACTCCCTCTGCTCACCCCACCCGTCTCACCCGTCTCCCCCATGTCTCCTCCTCTGTCTCCTCTCACACGCCCACAGAGAGGAGGTCCTTTAAAGCTCTTTGGTAACGGCTGAGGTTCACTAATAAACCGCTGAGACTCAAAGAGCCCTCTGACTTCTGAACGGGAAAAAAAACTACAGATCAGAATAAATAAGCGTCTGTGGTTCTATAAGTTATTTATAGTCCTCGACTTCAGACCATTTCTCTCGTTTTAAGGTAAATTACAAGTATCACTTTCACCAGACATTGGTCTGATAATTTCTGAGTGTTGATAATCCCTAGAACATTGATTTCTCTGCTACACATGACTCAGTAACCGACACTATTTGTGTAGGTTTTAACCCGAGTGCCCGTCTAAATACGATTTTTGTTTATGATTGGGTGCCTGTTTTTCTTTTACTTCTTCTGCCCTCCCTGCAGGTGATTCAGTGCACATCCCAGTCAATAGATTTACATTATTTCAGTGGTCACTGGACAGCAGGGACTCCATCCTAAATGAACCTTAACCTGAAGTTCTCTTTGAAGTATGGACAGCCTATACTGTCCTCTCCTCGCGTCACAAGAACGACAGTCGTTTTTTCTTTCTTTTTTAGGCTTTTCCGAACACAGCAAGTATCACATACACAGCTTCCAATGCTATTGTTTATTTGTTTACAGTCTTCTTTCCATGTGTCGTCGAGCCCAGCCCTTCTTCCTTCTAATGTCATCAAGTCGGTCGTGATGCATCGTGTAGTCTGACATGTATGTTGGTTGAGTCTGGCTCTGTGATCACCTATTGACCACTGAAACGGACAAAAGGAGCATGTCGTAGGCTGACCTCGGCATTAGACCTCCTGTAAACATATGTGGTGTAGCGTGAGTAACACGTAAAGATAAAAGATACTGAGCACAAAAGTTTGTTTTCCGAAAATAATTCTGTAAAATAACAAGAAGCAGAGTTTTTGATAGTTTGAGGTTTAAATCTTGATTTTAGATTTCAGTCACAGTTATTACTGCTGTTAGCAGCTAAAGCTAATGATGCTACAGGAAACAGGTCATCTGAGGGGTTACTGTGTTTGATGTACAGTGTAAAGGGAAATCAAATATTTATCTACAACCACACTCACTTCATGTACAGCTTGATTAAAAAGCTCATCGTTTCTGTGAATGTGACGGTACTTTAAATCCAGTGTTGAAAAGCAGACACTTAGAATTAAAACATCTCTATTAGGATCATAATGAGAGTTAAACATTTACCTTATTTATGTGTTTTCTGAAGCAACATCATATTTTCATCTCTTGTTTTCTGCACACATTCTTTCACCGTCTTAAAGTCCTCGGGTGTTTCAGAAAGTAGAAATGTCCTCCTGATTATTTCACAGTCACAGTGTCATCGTCACTAAAGGGTGGACTAAAAATATCACTTCCTCTCAGTAAATCCTCCTCACCTCTCACACACACACACACATACACACACACACACACACCAGAGCACACGCTGCAATTAAAGTGCATTCAATTTTAGGCTCATCTGGCATGTTAGCCATACAAAGGTAGCAGTGTTAGCACGCGGGAACACACGGAGGTATTTATAGGAGAGAAGCAGAGAGCAGAGACGGAGGGAGGAGACGGCATCAGAAGGTGGAAGACGAGTGAAAAAGTTTAAAATAATAATAATAATAAAAATAACTGCTTGGACGTATATAGCACCTTTAAAGGGAACCAAAGAAGATTTACGTGACGTCACACCAACAAAAGACAAAACAAGCTCATGGAGAATAGAATAGTAAGATAAGAGGAGCTACTGAAGAGAGAAAAACCAAACACAAAGATCAACACTTTGTTACACATATTAACCAACCACATGCCTCATGCAGGACTATTTTACTTCAAGTGCCCTTTAAAAGAAAAAAGGTTGAAGCAAAGCTGATGGCCTATCAGTCAGGCCTCGCCCCATGTATGGAGGCTGTAGTACTGTCTTATCAAATGAAGGCAAAAAGCCCAGAAAATAAATCTTTTAAAAACCGTATCAGACACACATGAACAGGAACATGTTTGTCTTTAAATGTCTTACAGGGAATTTAAACCCAAGTTAATGGATCATTTTTTCGCAGTTGAAAGAAGTCGTGATGTAACAGTGTCGACACATCATGACCTTTTACGTTCACACGGCAAACATTTTCTTTATTTAGTTGATAAATGATCCTGTTACATTTTAATCTGTCAGAAGCAGTCTCTTTCTGTATTCACATAAACAGCTTTACATGTACACAAAGAAAGTAAAGCAAAGTGGGGATGGAACTTCAGCCTGCTGACGGAAAGTTTGGGTTTGCTTGTTTGACTCCGTTCACCTGATGTGTTCGATTGTTTGCAGAAATATCTTTCACAGGTGATTATGTGTTATGGAGAAAATAAAGAAGATGAAGAAGAAGACAGTTGTGTCTCAAACGACGACAACAATAAAAAGACCCACCTACCTAAAGTCATAGCTCATCAGCAGGAACGCGGTCATACGTGTTGTTTGAGTAACTGGTGATGTCAGAGCTCAGCGACACCTGTAGAGAGCAAAAACACACAACTATTGGACAGATGTGAGGAGATATAAAGACTTCTAGATGTTTCCAGTCCATCCCTTTCATGACACAATAAAGATGTAACATCCCATCAGAAGAGGGGCTGGGGGCTCATCTCAGTCAGTCAGAAGGAAACCCGTTTGTTTTTGTGTTTTTCAGGATCACACTTTTAGGCCTTTATTTATCAGTGTTATTCTCTTCCTATACAAGCTGTACCTTTCCTACTTTCTCTCCCCTCCCTCCCCCTCCCTCTCTGTTCATTGTTCCTGGTTCAGGTGCTGTGCGACCAGTTAATGGTTAACTCGGGCTCGGCCAGGGCGCAGAGCGAGGGGAGGAGGCGGCAGCCATGAAGGAACGGTGACATTTCACTGCCATTATTCATCCGTGCTTTGTTCCTGCAGCGCTGAGGAGTGTTTGCTCTGGGATGGAGTGCAGGGCGGAGGGATGCTGAGATGGGATGAATGGGGCAGGGTGTGGAGGGAGAGGAGGAGGGGGGGATGATCGGGGGGGTTTGAGAGGTGAAGAAGTCATGGGGTTAAAGTGTGAGGCACCTATGAGGAGAGGATAAGAGAGACAAAGGCCTCTGTGTTTCTGGATCACTATCTCTCACTTTTTATCCTCCAGATCTTTTCTCTTTCTTGTTTTATTTCTTTGAGTTTTTATGTTTTACTTTTCTTAATGTTCTCTCAGTTGTTCTCTCTCTTTCCCTAACACACACACACACACGAACTACATAGAGGCCACACAGGCTCATACACACGCATGCTCTCCCCAGCTGTTTACATGGTGTGTTTGCACAATATGGTGGCTCGGAGGAGGAGAGCGGTGAAGGAGGGGCAGGGATGTTAACCTCAGTCACGGATGTTCTCTCCAAACTGCTGCAGATAAACTCGTCAGCTGCTGCTCTTTTATTGGCTCATGATAGTCTCAGTCATCCTGAGTGAACCTCTGATTGTTGATATGTGAGGTAGAGTGATATACGTCTGTATCTGGAATACAGTCAAAGTTATATAACTAATATTATTCACGGGATAACCCACTTGAAGGAATGATTCAGTGCAGTCTCTGACAGAGAACTTACTGAGTATGAATATGAACTTATGTGGGACGTTTGTGAAACATTGTGGATTGTGCAGGACGACCAAACTGAATTTAAATGTCAGCTAAATTAACTACAATGTCTTTCTTCAAACTTTAACTTAAAGGTTACGACCCCTAACGCTGCATTTACATTTCTATAAAAATACACTCTTATTCCCCAAATGTCAATTCAACTTTCTGAGATCATCTGTAGGGACATTTCTGAGAGTGGGTCTTTGTATTTTCAATTCAACAATATATGCAGCATTTCACCAACAAAGACCGGACA
>CM036545.1:28328416-28585916 GCA_020745685.1 Tautogolabrus adspersus
GATCCATTGTTTTGTCAAGGTTAGAAGAATGAGGAAAGTGAAGTGTTGACATTTTGTCCTGTCGGCTGTCAGTGCATGACGTGTATTGTACTTGTGTTCAGGGTCATAATAGTAGACTACAGTTAAGGTAATGGTGAACCAGGCGAAGGTGAAGCTGTAAGTACACGGCTGTAAAAGTCAATGAAGGGCCTTAAATGTATAATAATGAGGTGTGCATGAACTGTACGTCTTTGCTTTTTGTTCCTGTACTTTAGGAGTGGGCAAGGTTTTGCTTGGGGCTAGTCATGAGGCTTTTATCTGTGTGAGAGAGAAAAAGACGTTAAATAGCAGTTGATGCATAGTTCTTGTGTGCACATGTACAAAAACGCTTGCATGTCTCTCCGTTTGCCACCCCAGGGCAGAGCAGGGCTTTGTGTTTCCTGGACAAGGGAAAGATTCACGAGCACGCTGTCCTGACTTGTTACCCAAAAGCTGGCACCCACCTCTGATGCCCCTGCTGGCACTCGTTTTACCTAGAAACACATCAGATACAGTCATAAACAGCTCCGGGGTTTTAATCATCTGGTCCACTGAGGCCAACTGAACCGTGCACGATTGGTATAAAATTAGGCGGGTTGATATTAGATGACCTATATTGGCCACAATGCCTCGCTGACGTGTGCTGTTTTGTAAATCCGCCAGCTTAAACCAACTGAAATGTGTTTGGAGTTTTGGGTGCAACAGCAGCCCAAAGGTCAGAGAAATGGGCCAGTTACACTGAGTCGTCCGGCTTAAATCCCTGAAGAGGTGATTGAGTTACCATCTGTTTGGCATTTACATTACTACCAAGGTACACATGAGCAGTGAACAGTTTGTAGCTCCATACCTAACAGTGGTTGGTGTTGGCAAACTGTCTGCATTGAGCAGATTCAGCTGCAAAAGTCTGAAAGTCTGAATGTGAAGCAGGTCAGTACTGGGAAAAGAGCTTAAGAGATTTGGCAGACCTTCCTGTAAATGGCTTGCTCAAGAGCGCAGCAGTGGGAGGTTTGGGAGAAATTAAGTATTTACTTTCCCTGCTCAGATTAGTATTGCTAACATAAGTACCATCTTACTTTCTCTCTGTTGTGTTTTTAGCATCACGCTTTTCAAATGACTTATCCGTCTGTGTGTCAGCTGTGGCTTCTTCCTCTTCTTTGGATTGTATAAAAAGAAGGTTTTAGCATCTTGACTTTTTTCACTTGTGCAGACGTTTTATCGATATTTATAAAGATGTTACAAAATAAAATTTAAAACATTAATTGTGTGTAAATACATATTAGTCCTTAAGAAATCCAGTTTAGACCTGTCTACAATTTGTATGTAAAAAAGATGACTGCTTATGAAATGAGCCAAGTTTCAAATGCCGGATAAAGAGGCCAAACTTTGTTTTCCTGACATCGATTCTAAGAGGTTAGTGAGCGACCAGTGCTGAACAGGTGGTGTTTCTCATGATCAGGCTACCATGTAAAGAATGAAAGTGTTCACAGACCCCTGCAGACAAACATATCATGCACACAATCAGAAAAAAAACGAACAGGCAGCAGAGAATAAAGGGCCCTCAGTCACTCACAGTCAGTGCACACAGTCGGTCTGTTGTGTTCAGCGTGTAATGGGGCTCTTCTGCTGTCGGCCTCTCAGGTGTCACCCTACCGAGCGTCTCCTCAGGCCTGAGCTGCTGCAGTTTAAGCCACGCGGATACATTTTCTTCTCTTCCTGTTCTCTTATGTATGTCTTCATCTTTAGTCTGCATCTATTTTCTTTGTCTTTTCGGCTCCTCGAAGCTCCTCTTCATGTGTGGATTTGTGAAGTAGCAGACGGGAAATATATACATTGCAAGTATTGTTTTCTCTAGTGGTTGAAAAAGGACATCTTCATCTCTCAGACATTTCTGCATTTGAATCCACAGATACATCTCTAAACTCTGTATGTCTGCATCTCCACACTATTTTATCCACAAGTGCAATCAACTTGTTTGCACTCATCACTGAACTGATGGACTGTTTGAATCTGCCGTCCGCTGTAAGCCGAGTTTGATAAAGGCAGTATCATTTGGTCTATTTAGTGTGTAGTATAATACTTGGTAACCAGAGGAATTTCTGCATGAGAAATGGCTGCCACTGGTTCTGTCCTGTGATGCAGATGGGAGATCTGTAACAGAATAAAGTGAAACAGAACCTGTGATTCGGTCATTAGACTTGCATCATCCAGTTGAGTCTTTCTTTACTAGACTGTGTAAGTGCTGTCGTCTGCTTTGTCACGACTTCCTCTTAACAGTTAGCGCTTCATAGTTTCCTGTTGCAGGCAGGCGTTAATCCAAAAGACAAACATCAGCAAAACCTTGTTGGTCAACAAAACCTTCAAGACGTTTGAGTTTTAAACCACATAAATAACTCCACACTTACAAACAATATCTCTGAACTAAAAATAAGAAACACAGGAATAGCTTGTATTACTTGCAAGTCTGGAGATCTGCACTGATCTTTGATCAGTAACACAAAAGCAACCAATTTTATATTTACTAAGTAGGTCAGGGTTCATTTTGGGTCTGCTGAAGTGGCAGACTGCAGAAAACTATGCCCCAATTTTATTTCTCTTCCCTAGCCCTACCCCTATGTTTGCCCTCGACTTCACTTTCCTTTCAGTGTTGGTACAAGGAACAAGGAAATCTTGCCTTAAGAAACGGGCCACTGCTTGTTATATCATATTTATTTAAGTTTCCTACCCTTGACATGTAAATAACTGTGCTGTCAATGATCCCAAATCCTTGTTTAAACACAGTTCTATTGACATCTGTGGCAATTATTCTGGAATCCCTGTACAACCTTTGCATGATAAACAAAGACATTGAAACATTTTTCTAAAACTTGTAACAATATTTGATTCTTTCCTTGCACATGTGGTCATGTTCAGTGTCACATTACCTTAGTTTGCAAAGCCTTGTGGGAGTCTGCAAACACTCCCTCTGGAACGCCATTCTTTCCCTCAGTCCCTAAAAGAAGAAGGACACACTAAGATGCAGCGTACAAAGCAGAGGGATAAAGCCAAGTGGGAGGATTGAGATTGGGTCACAGACTGTGAAGATAATGTTAAGGGAGCAGCAGTACAGTGCTGAGTTATGCATGTTGCATCATTTAGGAATGTTGTCATTAGAAATATCAGAAAAACTAATGAGGAATTAACAGTAATTTATGGCAGCTTGTCACCCTGGAAACATGAATCATGTGTCAGTTTGAATATGTTTGGACTGCAAAATGTATCTGAGCATGCAGTGACACAGCGTTTATGTAACGGATCAGAGAAAAGAACCAGTCTGTGTATAGAGACCAAGAGAGAACCCGAAGTCTAGCCAAGAAGTGAGTCAGCACTTTAATCCTCTGCTGTTGATCCTCACAGAATGATCTGACCCTTTACTCAGCCTGCACCGATGATCACAGTCCTGCAGTGAATGATATGCTGAGTAATGTGGCAGATCTTCAGAGGCTCACAGAAAGCAGCGTGCGTGTGTTTGTGTGTTTGTATGTGCGAGTGCGTGTGCGTGTGCTGTCTAGCACTGTCCACATTGAACAATCTAGTTACACTTTGCATATTTGAGCCAGATCATGTCTGACTGGGCGAGGGAGGACTGCTTTAACCAACATGCTAATGTTGTTCTCAGACTCATGTTGACAATGATAAGATGTAACTCACCATGATTGGCAGTTGTTGTCTTCTTTTCATGTGGTTTCGAGCTGAACTCAGGTGGCATCATGGTGCAGATATCCTGTCATTTATCAATGTCATATTCTTTAAAAAGATGTGGTATAGTTCGGTACTATAAACAGATCCGTTAAGAAAGAGCTTCCAGTTAGAACAGCTCAATTCAGCCTGCTCGGGGGAATATACAGTACACACCACATAGTGTACATGTCAGTGAGAGGAGCTATGGCCAAACTGGTCTGACTCTCTGTCTGGATAATGGTTATTGGAAGGAATTTAAATGTATCTGGCAGAGGCTGAAGAATGTCTATCAGCTGCTGCGTTGCTGTAGTTCTCTCTAATGGAGAAAAGACAGCAGCATCAGTAGCTCAAGAAGAAGACATTATAGCTATGGTAAATGTACTGATTGCTTATTTACATTGTTTAAGTAGTGGGAGGCTCATGTTCATTAATCACTATGTGACACAGTTGGAGTCGGGCTTGTGCTACAGTGTCCCGTTTGCACTCAATCTAAAACAAATTCAGTTTAGTCAGCAGCTTTTAAATGTTCGTTATTCACATTTTTGATCCGTTGTGATTTTCCTCTCCAACGTTTCCTGCGTCACTTTTTCTTCTGCTTGTACAACTGAACGTGTTATTTAACAGTCATGGAAACATCCTCTGTAAAAGATGATTTCCTGTGAGGAAAGTTAACCAAACATGATGGCAGTGTCAGTACTAAACTGGTGTTATCAAGAAGAAAGGCAAGTCTTAAACTCCAGAGATTGGTTCTGGCATCATCATATTTTCACGAGATGTTAGTTAGGGATTTTTTCTGTCTGTTGTAGAGGATGTGGATTTAAATGTTTATTCAGTATAACTACTATCCACAATTTTGTAGGATTTTGTTAGCTGAAGGAGTCTGAGCTCCAGAGAGCAGAGAGCCTCTCTGTCTCTGTCACTGACATGTTTTTCTGGCAGCTCCTGCTTCCTTATGGGGCCCGACAGGAAGTGCTATCTGAGTGTTGCTGGGCACATGTGACACGTCTGCTGCCATCACTGTGACATCTCCGTCTCTAGGACAGGAAGTGATGCAGGTTGATTTCTTGTAACTTCCTGCTCTTGACACAGACTCCTGATGGAAGACGGAGATGTGAGAGGTGGAGACAGGGCTGCTGAGTAACTGATAGGTTTGAATATTTAGCAGGAAAAGAACACAAGAACTGGTAGAAGCATAGCAGGGTGAGACAGTGGCGATGTGTAACATCAGAGAACAACGCTGTGTGTATGTGTGTGTGAATCCCACACTGGGACACCACCAGTATTGTGTTGTTGCAGAATTGTAATATGTAAAAGGCGGCTGGCACTCAGTACACGACTGATTATTCACTGGACATGACATTTCTCACATAATAGCTTGCCTCCTGCTCTTGTAGACTGCAGTAATATTATAAATGTAGATTATAACTGCAGGTTGCACAGTTGAGGTAAGCTTCCTGCAATACGTTAGTCATCTTTAGTTAACTGTGTTCAGTATCGTCTGATGCTGTTGATTTTCTTCATGCAAATGGTCACTTTTTACTGCCATAACTATCGCGCATGATAAGACCCAGCGTCATTGTTTCTATACGTCTGTTTTCTGGGAATACACAAAGCATATAAAACATAGCTTAGTGTTGACATAGCCAAAGATCCACTACGATGGCAGATGTAGTATAATGCAAATCCAAAGGGAGCTCCATGTTTTGATTTTTAAAAAGATCTATCTGTAGGTAAATGGGTATGTACTGCAGCTATATAAATATTAAGCCATGATGCGGCCCTGTAAATAAATGCCTCTTTTCAGCTGCTGTCAGTGGTTAACAAAAGCAAACGTTTGATTTTTAGGAAGGAGATGAATCTTTCACTTTGACCAGTTCTACACCAGAACTGGAACTTTGTGTATTCTTTGAATACTGCTCTGGAACATAATGATAAAATTAATCTCCTGACCCCTGAGCTAGATATCAGTGACCGCGCATCTTCAAGTTCATAAAGCTTGGATATATCTTTATTTGGTTTTTAAGTCAACTGAGCCACCAGGGAAACTGCTTCCTTTTTATTTTCCACCGTGTTATCTCTGTGTTGTGTTGCCTTATGTTTTGGCGACAATGTGTCTGCTGTGGTGAATGATATACGAGATGTGTGTGTGTGTGTGTGTCAGAACACACCGGCCTGAGGCCACAAGGCCGAGAGCCTCAGCAGCCCTAGAGAGGAAGAGGAAACTGGACTGACACTGTGGGTCAATGTTTGTATTTTTGGGGCTGAGGATGGCTCAAGGTTACGCCACTACCCTGCTGGGGACCAACGTCACACATCCGGTCTTTGCTCAATACCACCGCACCCAAACACACACACACACACCACACGCACACGCACGCACACACACACACACACACACACACACACACACACACACACACACACACACACACACACACACACACACACACAAATAGACACACACACAGACATACAGTACATCCAGACCGCAGCAGCAGGACACCTCCTGCAGGGCGTGGTCTTTTGTTTTGAAACATGTTTTTGTTTGTCATACTGTGAGTCTGGACGTTGCTGTTGTCTGGGCTTCCTTCACCATTTCTTTAGTTTAATTTCAAACTACGATAACAGAGCAAAGAAGAAGAACATTAAATGTACTACTTTTCAGTAGCAGAACAAGCTACTGCATCAGCAACATCATGCAAAGGCTGCAAGAGACATAAAAATACTACAATTGCTTGAAAATATTCATACATTGAAGCAACAAATAAATCAAAATAATACCAGTTTGACAAACTGATACAAACGTGTTGGATAGCTGCATTTTGTTAGACACAAAAGATGAGCAGAATCACCTTCAGCCAAATTAGGAAAGCTATTCAGAGTAGAAGAAGTGGGTTACAAGATTCACGAGTTTCCATTCATCCATTCACATGCATCACTATTGAGCTGTACGCCCACGCAGACTGGCACAGATAAGAGAGATAGCTGTCTGCTGTCCCGATGGAATCCCAGACATGCAAACAGACAACAAAACAACCCCATATTCAATCCAACAATCGAGACTAATTTATTCTAAAGAAGGTGAAAAAGGATAAATCACCTCTCAGGATTAGTTCCTTTAACTCAGATTAGGATGTGCATTTCGTTGTTTGAACTTAGTTAACACATTAGACGGGACCAGAGCTTTGCCATTGTTTTTGAAAGAAGTACCAAATTACTGTATTTAATATATTTGAGTGAATGTAATGTGTACGTTAATTTCATTCACATCAACGCGGTGTAACTGAAGTGTTCTCTGCTTTTGTAGTGTTGTTCCTGAAAGGTTATAAAGCTGTGTCAGAGGCGTGTCATCTCTCAGCCAAAGGCAACGCTTAAAGAAAGCCAGTTTTACAAAATCTTGAACTCTGACATTGATCATGTGAACTATGTGATGCAGCGATGATAATGCTGCTCTTGTTGACAGGTTTATTGTTTCGCGTCAGAGCCACCTGACTGACACGCGAACTTATTCCACGTATTGTTGTTGAAATGACGTCAAGCAAACAAGATATTTAAAGAAGAAGCCACCTCTTGATTTAGTTTGTCTAGCTTATGACAGACGCCGGCTTTGGGACAGTATTTCATCAGAGGTTCATGTGGATGGATTTACCCCTCAAATGGATCAAAGCTGTTAATTGCGTATCATAAAACTCCTCAAAAACAAAGAATGTTTTACCATTATTAATCTTTTGCCCGGATTTCCAAAATCCAAATGGTACTTAAACTTAACTGCTTACAAAAGAAAACTTGTATGATGCGATGTTCATTCTGTTGAGAAGAGCAGCTGTGAACATTTTAAAATCAATGTCAACACAAATTGTTAATCCAAAGCAGTAACAGTAAATGGGCTTCATCCATCAGCCCCGCACGCTTCACCAGCAGCAGGCTAACAAAGATCTTAGGAGCACAGAGAGCTGAGAGGTCGTTTCAAATTATTTGATTTCATTCACTTTGCAAGGACATGATGCTGCGTGTTTGCTGAATGTGCAAATCACATAGTTAGAGCCTGCAATACCCCCAACACACACACACACACACACACACACACACACACACACACACACACCTACACACACACACCTTACCATCCACCAGCCCTACAACCGTCTTTTACACAAAATGTCCCACTACGTGCATCATTATGTTGGGTTTCACCCCCCACCCCTCACTAAAACATGTCTGCCTTCAAACCTGCTGGCAATGGAGCCCCCATCAAACCTCAGGACCCCCCCCCCCCCCCCCAGACACACACACACACACACACACACACACACACACACACTGGCGGGGAGACCTAAATGAAACTGCATGGTAATCAGAAGGAGTGGTTGAATCGATGGACTAGGCTCCTTGAAAAGACGGTATATGGGACGGGGGAGGGGAGACGAAGGGCTGCGTGAGGCTCAATTGATGTGAGGTTGCTGAAAATGAAGATATGGGTGCAAGACAAAAGAGAGGGTGGGTCCAGGCATGGAGCAGAGAATAGAGGAGAAGGAGGAAAATTGATTCGTGTGGGGGATGGGATGAAGGGAGGGGAGAGAGGAGAAGGGGTGAATAAATGAGTGGGAGGTGTGATGAGGAGTTGAAAATGAAGTTGTTGGAATAAACTCAGAACTAAACATATTAGCTTGATGGCTATGATGCTATGATTACGTAATAGTAAGCTGCTTGTTGTTTTGTTTTTTGGTTGTTTTTTCAGTTTTGGTCGCTTTGCTTCTCTTCAAAGCTCAGAGATGATCGAGGGGGGATCCTTACTCGTTGTGTGTTGTCAACTTCCGATGCGCAATTTGGCATGACATGATTTAGTAAGAAACTCTTGTTGTTGGTAACACACACTGCTGTCCATTTTACTTAATTGTGATGCAAAAGTAGATTCACTTGTGTCGATTTGTGTCATTTTAGCATACCTTGATGGGACTTAAACACACCCTATAATAGCTACTGTTTATGACTGACCCAATCTGAATCAGTGCTGATGGACATCTGTCCAAATGAGAGCACACTGGCCTGGTTACTAACGCTTCAGATAATTCTTCCATAACAAACTGCAGGTATGAGCTGTGTACAAGTGTTGACCTGCTTTGTATATCGCTCTGTGACTTTTAAGATACGACATTAATGGTTGTGATAGTAAACTGTTTGGGTATTATTGGCGTGACTGTGCACGTTCTCATGTGTGAGCAGGATAATCATTATATCTTGTGATCGCACCATCATGTTTACCACACCGGGTGCATTTCAAAGTGACGTGGTTTTATCAGACCTCTGATCTATTCTGATCTGTGTGTGCTCTCGTTTGTTTGTAGTTCTCACATTGTGGAAATAAAGAGTTTCTTGTAGTGGGAGCTCGTCATGAGTCGCACAGTTTCACTCAAAGCTCTATTTGTCTCCTCACTTCCACTTTAAATAATCCTCAGTCTAATAGAGGCCTAATGCATATGGAGCACTGTGCAGAGAGCCGGCACTGGCTTTGTTTACATACTGATTAATTAGTTTCAGGCAAATGAGACGGCAACGATCTGAGAGAATGAGGTGGGATGATGTCCACATTGGTGTGTTTTGTGATTTTTAGAGTGTGGATTGTCTTTCATCAACATTTTCAAAAGGTTTCATAAGATGTCTCTCATTTGTTGAGGCAGTGTTGAGTTGTTAAACTCTCTGGAGCATGAGGAACATAATACCTTCACCACCAAATATTGGACCTAAATCTCCCATGTATCTGTTTTACTGAAGAACATACATCTGAGCCAACACCTTGTTTTCTTTGAACCTGACTGTTGGTCTCTGCTGCCTCCGGTTCTTTTTTTTATCCCTGTTTTTCATGTCATCTCCACTAGAGATGAAAAGTTCAAGCTAGTCTGTTTCCCTGGGATATTCATGTTTCCGCTCAGTGCTCGGAGGAGAGCAGATGGAGGGATTAGAGTTTGATGTTTATGCCGCGCGACCTCAGACCTCACTTGACATAAAGAGTTCAGGAGGGGCCAGACTGACGATTTCCAACCTCAGATGTCTCTGAAAAAGGGAAGTGGTTATGGAAACTGCATCAGAAAAAATAATGAAATCAAATTGAGAAGATGAAAACATCTCTGGAGTTAATTTAAGGATGTGCTTGATAAAGTGTTTTGTGCCTAAGAACATGAATGTCAGGTCTTTATCATGCTCTTCATTAAGAGCTATAAATGGTTTATTTGGGAAGAATCATCATATCACTGAGTTAATTGAAAATAATAACTTTATTGGAACAACGTTTTTTACAACAACTGTTTGATATATTGTAACTTCATCGTATCATATTTGAGTTCTCTGGCTTCCAGACATTTACTGGGGGCTCTGAATGCAACACTCTGAAGCAGTGGTTCTCAATGTGCGGTCTGGGGACCCCAATGGGTCCTTAATGGGATTCAGGGTTTCTACAATAATTTTGTTTTAACCGTTATTGCATCCTTGAAAAAAACAGAATGTAAAACAATTGAGGACCCTTGAAAGTGTCCTAGTTTGTTCTAAGTGAGGGGGTGTTAACAGTATGTTTTGAATGTGCATCAATTGAAATGTCAGTCAAACAATCATACTTTATATGAATTGGGTCTCTAAGTTATTTCTAAGTTATCACACACTGGGTCCAACCATCTGACATGGCTGACACACACACAGTGAAGAACTTTATAAATAAACATGTGGCTCACCACAGTGTCACTTATGTGTCATCACACATTAATGATTCATAGTTATGTCTGCTTGTTTACAGTTCATATATATATATATATATATAGATGGCCACAGCTTTAACGATCACCGTGACGAGGTGCTGCTGATGGATCGAATACATCATTTCAAATCTTTGTTTCTGAGCGTTTGCTTTGATCGTCATGCCGGGGTATCTGTGACTGCAGCAGCATCGCCTGTATGCTGTATGTTCACATATTACATGCAGCGGACCGGACACACACTCTGCATGCTCAGTGGTCAGTTCTCTGGCTTGTGATGGTGATATCAGATAGACTTGATTGAAGATTAGTCATGGAAACAAAAAAACGGGCAACAACAAGTGGCAGCATCACTTATTCGTGACTATTGTCCTGATTTGTCCTCCTGCTAATCTCTTTGAGTAGTTAGGAAACACTGAATCACAGGCAGACTGTTAATGCTGAGCTCCAGGTTAAGAGAGTTTGAAATCAGAGATTTCCATGAGTGTGTGAAGAGTTTTGGGTGTTGAGTGTAGGTCAACTAATGTCGCACAGCCACAGCAACACGTGTTTAACACCAGTGACCTCACAGACGTACATGAATGAGAGGAATGCAGACTATGAGGGGTCAGATGAGATTCATAGGTGGCCTGGTTACACTCGCTGTACACCTCTGGGTGTCTGGTACAACCTGAGCTTCACTCACATGACCACAGGACCAGAGTCAGAATCACAAGGTGTTGTTCAGTCTGCTCTGATGACGATGTGGAGGGAGGTTCTTTGCAGACTGAATCTCTCCTTCACCCAGTTATCATATGTTATCTGCTACTGATGCAGAAACAGAATATTCTTTATAAACACTGAACTAACAAACCTTTGATTCTCTGTCAGTAATATCTAGCAAATAATAAAAGAAAATACAGACACCATTCTATAATATCAGGGGTAAAAGTTGTATAAATAATCTTAAGTTAAATTGTAGTATATGTTGCTCTGATTCGTTGACATATTTATTGGAAATGGTCTGAAATTGTGTGTAACAAGTTTTTAGTCATGTTTTACCCAATCAGCAGCAGCGTGCATACAAACACCTCTTTATCATAAAAACAGAGTATGTAATGTTCAGAATGATGCAAAAAAAGTTTAGTTGAACTTAAATGTACAAAGTAAAAACAATATGATGTGTTGTTATACTAGTGGTTTAATCTCTACCCCTCTCTGTCTCTGTCTCTCCTCAGCATGCCTCCCTGTCAGCCAGCCGCTCAGAGAAGGGTACTGGCTGGTCCAGCCGTTCGCTTGGTGCCCGATGTCGTAACTCCATTGCCTTGTGTTCAGATGAGCAGCCACACATCGGAAACTACAGGCTGCTCAAAACCATCGGCAAAGGCAACTTCGCCAAAGTCAAACTGGCACGGCACATACTGACCGGCAGAGAGGTGAGTTCAGAAAAAGGACAGAAGAAAAACAACTTATTGTAAAAAGAGATCTCGTCTGCACTGGATGCTGGGAGTTATTAAGCCTGAAAATAAGGGTGGACTGCTGGCTAGATCCCACAACAGACCAATACACTATTAATGCTTTCACACTTGCACAAAACTCCTAAAAAACTGATATTTGCAGGAGGAGCTGTATGTGTGACACGAATAGCCACATCTTTCACTCTGACTTTATCCGGAGTTTCTCCTGTAAGCCCCCTAGTAAAAGTCAAACTGAGCTGATGTGAGAACACAGCAGGATATAGTCAGGAAAATTCACCTCGAGCAAGTGGGAGGGGGTGGCGACATTTATTCCCTGCGATCGTTGCATGACCATAGACTGTCTGCACGAGACCGGTACGATCCCCCTGAATGAGATTAAACTGCTGCATTTTGTTTTTCCGTGTTTTATGTTCTTCTCTGACCTTTTGTTGAAATCTTGATTCTGTCAAACTACACGTAGAATTGTTATAAAGGCAAATATTCTCACTATAGAGTTGTATAACGGACTCTGCCACTTCAGCATAGTTCTTTTTAAATAATGTCTTGCCTCAGGAGACCCCTGCCCCCCTTCCCTTCTGATAGGGATAGTCTCTCGCTGGGAGGTGCATATGTGAACAACCAGGTCATGAGGATTTCAGGGGCAGTCCTCCTGAAAACAGGTGTCGTTTCAAAGGGCTGTCCTGCAGGATTCAGAGCATCTTCATCTAGCTCACAGCCAGCCAAAACAGCCTGGTCTCACAGCGCGGCCACTTCCTTAAACCCTTTGAAGAGAGACAGTTATTACTCTGTTGTGTGGGTGTATGTTTGTGTGTTTTAGTCCACACTAGTCTCTCTTCTCATAAAACCCTGACCTACATTATCTGAGTTGATTGCTCTATAGACTCAGTAGAAACTTTGTGTGTGCTGCGGTCCATCATGTGAGAGATGTTGTGTTTCACTCACATAAAGCAGAAGATGTTCACATGTAGTGGTTTACAGTCGTAGTTTGACCGGGTCACCACATGTTGTTAAGCTTCTGTGTTGCATGCTGTAAACCATTCGTCCTCACTCATGTGTGGATTGATTATCCAACTCTTTTAAACTCTGAATAATAATGATGATGATTATGAAGCTGTAAATGTTGTTTATTTGGTCCAAAGCTTGAATGCAGCAACACATTCCTCAGCAGCCACCGATAAAGACAAAGAAATACAGTTTGGAGACTGCAAAAGTTCAAAACGAATACAGAACAAATCAGATTTTTTAAAGAATATATTTCATAAAAAATGAATCATTTTTGACAACATTTCTTCAGATTCAAATGTTTTGCTGCCGTTCTTTGTCTTGAATTCTAGTTCACTCAGTTAATGTCGGCTGGACAATGAAAGATGTTTGAGTACATAACCTTGTGCTTTAGGAATCCTGAAATACACGCGCTTTAACTCACTTTATTATTGATGTTTAATATTCACTGAGATCGTATGAGGCAGAAGTTTAGCTGCACTACGTACTTTCTTTAGTGTGAAATTATTGTGTTTTCTGTTTAATTCATTTTTTTCTTTTGTTTCTCAGGTTGCAATTAAGATCATAGACAAAACACAACTGAACCCGACCAGCCTTCAGAAGGTGAGTGACATCTTACGCTATATCTGAGTGCTTTTTTACGTGTCGAGGCTTTTGTGCAAGGTATACAAATATTCAGCTGTCCCAGGACCTTAGAACTCTATGACGATCTCAGCCCTACAAGCTTATCTCTTTGACCTCTATAACTAAATACTCATTGTGAACATTAAGACCCAAACGGTGTCTTAAGTTTGCAGTCTCGCGTGTGTGTATTTCCATTTGTGTTGCACCAGGGAGGGACAGTCGCTGAGCACAGGAGCTTCTTCACATGTTGTATTTGCCTCAGGTTTTAACCCTCAGATGACCCATGAACACAGCAGTTGTCTGAACTTTGACCTCTTGGTCACAGTTGCAGGCGATGTAAAAGGCTCTTTTAAACTTGTCAGGTTTTTTTACAGACATAACAGAGGTTTGGGAAGCATCATCTTCTTCCGTGTGTGTAATGTAACCATAGTTTGTCACCTTAATCTAACTAGAACTAACTGGGTTAAGTGTGTGTGTACGTTGATGTGTGCTTGTCTAGTCAACCTCTGGGGTCATGTAGAAACTGCATATGTGGCATTCATGGCCTTAATGAGATTAAGCGCTCTCTCCTGTCTGAACTTGGCCTGCTGCAGCTATTTGTGTGTGTGTGTGTGCGTGCGATGCATGTGTTCATTGAGGGTGATCTAATGAAACAAAATTGAGTAAAAACATAGCCTCAAGCCTGCTAAATCTTTTCCATCAGTTAAAGTTGCAGCTTTTTCCCTCCCCGCCCCGTTAGTGGAACTTTCACCTTCGATAATGAAGCACTATCATCATGGCAGGTACAAAATCTCTGGTTTTAACCTGCATTAATATGTAACTCTTCACATCTTCAGAAGTGGAAGTTGTGGCTATAGTCCTTTTATTAGCCTCCTAATTCAGGGGGAGGTTTTCCCTTCTACTGTCTGCTTGGTAGTGTTTGCAAAATCCTACAACTACAAACAAGACCATTAGCATGAAGCTTGACTGTTTTAATTAACCGAAAATTGAGTGTATGACGTAACTTTTTTTTGCTAAGAATTATTTTTGGGCTTTTTATGCCTTTATTTGAATTTTATTTTAGAGGTATGACAGTGGATAGAATCAGAAACTGGGCAGAGAGAAAGTGGGGCACGACATGCGAGAAAGGAGCCACAGGTCGGATTCGAACACGAGCCGCCCGCTCTCGAGGACTTGCGCCTCTGTACATGGGGCGTGCCACACTACCCGCAACCTTTGCCCCATATAGGATGCATTTTTTATACCTATTATTTTATGTTAAAGGAGAGTTAAAACCTTTTTATCCTTCTGGGAGACAGACCTTGTCTTATATGAGACTTACGTTCCAGATTGTAGATGTTTTTTTTAATGCATGAAACAGCTGCCGGGTCGGTGTCATGAAAAGTGCTTAGCTTCACGCTGTAGAAACAGCCTTTTTATTTTGAAGTGTTCCACAGCAAAGAATCTAGATGAGTGATACATTTGACTGTCAGAAAAAAGCAGGGCATTTTTATTTTTCTGTTAAAAACACTATTTACATTATGTACAAGTGAGAAAAAACTGTTAGCAGATAAAGTGTTCAGCTTTGTCCACAGATGTTAACACAATCGGAGCATACCCAAAGTCCCTCAGAGGAGCTTTAATGAAGTTGAAACTTTGTGTTGTGCAATGAAGCAAGTCTTTCAATTTATACCCTTACATCTTCTATCTTTAGGATTTTACCCCTTGAATGTCTCTTAATGTGAATACACTACTTTCTTTTGCAGATTTAGCCATTTTAATGCTTCGTCTATTGTAAGTGCTTCATAAATCTTCTCTAATGGTGCAAGTGCTCCGATAAAACAAATTCCCCTCTGACGCTTTTTTTGCAGAGACAAAGCTGCTGCGTCCTCGGCATAGCGCTGCCTAGGTCGATTGGTTTACAGGAACCCAAACAACACGCTGCGTGAATAATCATGTTGGCTCCAGCTGACCCCATTTCAGCTCTGGCACAGCACAGTGTGGAGTTAGGTCAGCTATGTGAGACCACCAAAGAACAAACCCACACAATAGCCAAAAGACAAATGTGTGTGTGCAATGACGGATGTGTAGAGGGATGCAACAGCTCTCAAATATATTCTTTATACAAAAATAGCACAAACATATGTTTAACATCTCTGTTAGTTTAGATAACAGTTGCATCCTTTCTCACATCTGGCACCAGATCTCTGCCGTTGGGCCCTCTGTCATTCACAGAGAGTTTGACCTTGTATGTGGTTAGTTAGTGTGATGGATTCTGTTCACACAGGACACACAAGTCTCTCTTTGTTCAAACTCTGGCCTTGTCTGCTTCTTTATCATACTTTCACTGTAACAAATACACTCCCTCACCTCACGTCATTGAGATCAATACTGCAACACAAACACATCCCCACACAGCTATCCCATTGATGTACACTAATACCAGTCCAGGCTGTGGTTGGACTCCATGGAGAACATAGATATAGCTTATTGATGGTGTCTGGCTCTGTGTGAAGACCTGGCCTAGATACTGAGGGTGACCACAGATTTATCACTCTGCTGTTCTGATTGATTAAAAACAGAAGTTCTTGATATCATAATAAACACATACGATGCTTAAGATACACATAAGTGTACTTTCTCATTTCTATTTGTTCTTAGTATCAGTTCCAGCTGTAATCCGGCATCACAATCCCCTAATGAGCCGATGAGGGGCCTCTTTTGACCCTTCAGTCCCATTTATAGCAGCCGTTGTTATTTCTTTGCAATTTAACACATTTTGAAAAGTAACACGTAGTAATCTGTTACGGTGCAGTCCAGCCTCTTTTCTAAAGGTTGCACCCGGTTTTGTTCCCGGTCAGGACTCTGTTTCAGTACAAATACCAGCATGAGTATTTCTGTGTGACCAAGAAAATGTCTAATCTTAGTTCAGCTAAAAGTAAAGAAGGATAACGTTTTTCACAACCAGGCGTTGGATTGAGTTGATACCAGCTTAGTTAAGTCTAGGTCAATCTCAGAAGGAGTTTCACTTCAGGCTGACGTCTGAGAAAATCCAGGGCTTTGAAACCAAAAACAGGAAAGCAGGCAAACAAGGAATTTTGATGCCTGCAAAAAATCCCTAAAACTTTAGTTAGTATTAGACCGAGATCTACATAGACCTGCAACATTACACTGAATTGTTTTTAGCTCTTGTGCATAAAATAAGTTTACATGCACGGTTGAGTCAAGCTACGATAATATCTCGATTAGGCCTTTTAATTGGACTGCTGTCCTTGTCCCAGTATACAAGCACAGAGGGAGAAGAGAAGGAAGTACTGTATGTCCGACTCTGCTGCTGCAGGTGGCGATATGTCCCCTGTCAGATAGTTACTATTAGATCTTCTTCTGCTTGATCTATTGCCTCACATACCAAAAAATCAGAAATCACCTTTCTGCATTTCCTTCAATTCTTGTTAAAGCTGAAATGTTGTTATCGCAATATAATCGTGCACAAATTGTTTGATTTTCTGTATTCCCAGAATCACAATACTGTATATATATATATTTTTATTTTATTTTATTTTATATACTTTATAATCCCCGAGGGGAAATTCTGGTTCGCACTCTGTCTGTTATTTAGAGACATGCTTCTCACACACACAGGCCTGTATCACACACATGCACAACGAGACCTGTGGACATGCATTAATGGAGAGATGTCAGAGTGCGGTGGCAGCCCCCACGGGAGGCGCCCCCTGAGCTGGTGGGGGTTCGGTGCCTTGCTCAAGGGCACCTCGGCAGTGCTCGAGAAGTGGTCTGGCACCTCTCCAGCTACCAGACCAACTTCCATATTTTGGAAAACCAAGTTGAACCGGCAACCCTCCGGTTCCCAACCCAAGTCCCTACGGACTGAGCTACTGCCGCCCCAAATAAAGGCCAACAGGCTGCATACAACCAAGTTGATGATTTAATCTCTGAAGTTAACTTTAAGCACTTTTTGGACTGATTCAATCTCGTAAAGGAACATCAACACGTCACTGATGCCTTTGTGCTTTGCTCCACAGTAAACATCCAGTCAGTGTTATCACCAGTTGATAAACTATTGACTCTTCTTTAACTGAGGTGATGGAGGGTCATTTGTGCATTTGTGTGTCTGCATTGTCCGCCTGTGGGAATCACACATTTACTTCTCAGATCTTGATTGGCCTTGTGTCCCAACAGGGAGATGCTTAAATCTGCTCAGCTTGATCTGCCCTAAAAATCTGAGCTAACACACCACGATCGTAATGAGGCGAGTAAAGTGGTGTGTGTCTGTGTGTGTGTGTGTGTGTGTGTGTGTGTGTGTGTAGTTTCTGCAGTAGGGTGGTGGTGGTCGAATGCCGCATAGTGCAGCGCTGTGGCTGGGTTGCTGTCCTGTCCTGTCAGCAGTATTGTAGTTAGGCTTAGGACACGATGCATGCAGCCAGGTGACACTATCTCTCTTTGTCTGTCTCTCTATTTAATTATCCCACTGCCTTCAATGTCGGTATAATCTCAAACTGGAACGTTTAGTCAATATACATCAAATAAGCACATTTTTACCAATCAACTAATTCCTTTGAAGTCTGTATGTTGTTAGAAAGTCACCTGTCTGTCCACCTATTTACAAGAGGAGTTAATACCCTAAACACAGATGTGCGTTTTATTTTTCTCAGTAAATTAAAGCACGTAACCTGGAAACATGTGAAGCAAGTTCTAAAAGTCACAAGAGTTAGAAATCACTGATTTCATCCGACCGAGACTCCAAACTCTAAAATATTGTTTCTACTAGAGATTTAAAGAGGACATATTCTCCCCCTTTCCCACCTTTTCAAACAGTCCCCTGTGGTCTAAATGAAACATCTGTGCTGTGCTTTGGTCAAAATATAACATGAATCAAGCACCAGAGGAGGTTTGTGACCCTGTAGAAACCAGCTCTCTCAGAATGCTCCGTTTTGGTGTGTGTGTCTCTTTAAATGCAATGACCCCCCCCTGAGTTTTCCCGGTAGACATCACTCTTTTGTAGCGAGAATAAAAATGGCAGACCTGCTCAAAAATTTGCTCTAGGCTGGGGGTGGAGTCCATGGGTGGAGATACCAGGGGAGGGGAGGGGATTTTCTTACCAGAATCCAACTTGTGACGTCACAAGTTGAAACAGAAACGTGTTTTCCACCTTTACCTCGACTTTTCTCTTTCAGGGCAGGCTGATTTATTTGCTTCTGTCGACAAATGGAAATGCACATAATTTGCATTGTAATTTCACAACATTAATATTCATGAGACATAGTTTTTACAACTGGGAGATAGAAACACACAGCAGCTTCTGTCGACTTTCTAATTCTCGGTGTAGAATCTCCCCGCTTCCTCTCACGTTGTGTTTCGCCTCAGATTACCCCAACCCCTCTTTCTCGTCCTCTCCTCTCCTTTACTCTCTCTCTTCTCTTTCTCTACCCTTTCCTCCAGTCTCTTTACTCTCTTCAGTTCTGTGTCCCACTTTTCTCTGCTTTCTCCCCAGGGGTTTCACCGTTGTTAGAGCTGTACTGTAATCAGGACTGTGCTCTTTACTGTCAGTAGCACTACACTCTGTCTCCTGACACAATATCAGGGACGTAGAAACTGAGTTGTTAGTGTTTTAAGAAGTGCAAAAGTTTCCAGGGAAGCCAGATATTCCAAATGTTTACTTCTTTCAAAAGCAAAAAATCACCACCTACATCCTGCGACCGGCACACGACCATGAGCGTCCAGTGCAATCAATGCATGTGATGAAACTGCTTCGATATGTTTTCTGTTCAACGCACTTTTGATGTTACTGTGAATTTGTCAAACTAAACTAAGCACTGATATACTTGGAGGAAAAGGCAAAAACTGTTGTCATAGTGTCAGACTCTTTTGATTTTGCACTTTTTTGCCTTGAATTCAATCGTTGTCCTCTTCGTCTTCTTCACTCTCCTCGATTCCGTCACACAACCTTGACACCTTTGAATCGATTTATCACGATTAATCTTTACATCCCAATCAGCTAGCATTTGCTTGACTGTAATGTCTCATCATGCAAAGGTGTCTAAATCATCAACCCTTAATCCTATGTAAACGGCTGATTAAGATTTGCCTTTGGGTTTGATTGTCTGAGAGAATAGTATACATTTGCAGAAAGTTTCTTGCAGAGTTTGAATTCCTGTTAAATTCTGCGTTTGAGTTTATCTTGTCAGAAAATGTAAACTAATTTGTAAGCTCACTCTCGGTTGAATTGAAATCGTAACTAAATTATGTTGATGTCATTTTTTGATGTCTTAAACACGTCCTGGCTGTAACAGCACCAAAGTGAAGAGTTTTGTGGTGCACTCTTCCCTGCAGTGTGTGTTGTTAGATAATCTGCCTTACTACGCAGGGCCCCATCCAAAGCCTGGTGTTACTTTGGGAACAGGAGAATTTTGTCGGCTGCCATCCAATATTGTGTATGTGCACAAAAGAGAAGTGTATGTGTGTGCATGCAGGAAAGTGCCTGGGCCACCATCTAATGCTGTGAAGTGTGTTTTGTCCCTCACTCAGGCCCCTCAGCCACGGGAGCTGAATTCCAGACAGGCAAACAAAAGGGGTGACCGAGTCAGGGTGAGGTGGGGGTGTTGTTGGGGCCTTGGCAGAGGAGCAGGGACCCTGAGAAAGAGAAGATACAGAGCAGAACCAGAGGACAGACAGAGTGTGTTTTTGTGTGTGTGTGTAGACCTACATATGTGATAAAAGGAGGATAAACTCTTAGCCGACACGGTCTCTGCTCTGCCTTTGTATGCACGTGTAATGCCTTTATCTGCATTGTTATTGTGCAGCATATTGTCCCTGTGTGGGTGTCTGCATAATCATATTGTTGCTGCTGTATGCATTGTTGTTATTGTGTCGGTGTGCAAAAAGAATAATTAGACAATAAAGGGACAAGAGGGCAGACAGACCGACAGCAGAAGGTTTCCCACAAGTTCATCTTCAAAGCAACAAGAATAGAAGAGTAGAAGAAGAGTGTTGTGATGCCCAAACATCCTCCCTCTCTCGCCTTCTTCTCTTCTTTATTTAGCCAACATCTTTAAAACTATATTTAATCCTCCTCCTTATCTAATGAGGCTGAGTCAGGCGTTACGATCTGGGTCAAACAGACTATACAAGGCCTGAATTAAACTCTGGCTACTCTTCATTAATGATTCAGCTCCTTTCATCCACAGGCCTGAGAGCTCCCATTAGTGCTGTACATTAAGAAAATGGAGGGATTGGGAGGAGGTGTTCATATATATTAGACCTTTTACTCTGTTAATGTAGAAGGGCAGCTCTCCCAGCAACAGGCAACAAAAGGAGAAACAGGGTCAAAAGTCTATTCAAATGTCCCCTCCCCGGGCGACAAGCAGAAGAACGGAGGAAAATCCTTGAGTAATGTTTCTCATTAGACAGTCACAAAACACTGGGCAGGAGACTGACCGTTCACTTCATGGCTCGCTGCTTTTAACCCTGCGTTGGCATACGCTTACATGGCTCCAAGATAGAAATGCACGTTTGAAATGTTTCTGACGTAAAGTAACAGATTGCTTTTTCATAACTCAGATATCTCTGGGAGTTGTTTGGGCTGGCTACATTTTATTATAGAGAACAAATAAGTAAAAGCTGCTGTGAAGAACTTTGACTGTGTGTTAATCTTGACGACTCCTGTGAGAAAGTGGTACCTCTTATTTCTTCTTATCTTGATCCTATCACCACTTATCCTGTACATGCGTAATCACTGAGTTCCAATGAGAAATGTTTTTACAGTTAAATGCAGCGACAGTCTGTACAAATGGGCTATAAGGGCTGAGCCTCCCTTTCTTATACAAAAGAGTGAGAAAATTATACGTCAAAAAACGTACTCCATCCATCCATCATCATCTATACCAGAGATTCTCAACTGATCTAGCCGAAGGACACACCACTGACTCCTTTATGAATAATCAATAAGATTTATTTCATAAAAAGTTGTGCAGTGTGGACCTCAGACGGTACGAAACATGTGACAGAAAAAAGAAACGGAACAAAACAAAAACCGCGTCACATACTTTTCGACACAAATTTTTTTCCAGGCACACCTTCATGACCCACTGACAACGGCTCTGCGACCAACTTTTGGGTCCAGAACCGCCAATTGAGAACCACTAATCTATACCACTGTTTCCATTGGGGGTTGCGGGTGGCTGGAGATGATCCCAGCTGTCATTGGGTGAAAGGGGGGGACACCCAAGACTGGATGTCAGACAATTTGAAGAATGAATCATTCAAGATGGAATATGCCAAATGCTTTGGTCTCGTGAAAAATTAGGTCTTGGGTACTTCTCCCATGTTTACCATGAGACTTTGTTCTGACAGTCAGACACACGCACACACACACACACACACACACACACACACACACACACACACACACACACACACAAACAGAGGGTTATTCACAAGAAGCACTCTGACGTGGGAGAGGAGAGAAAGGCCTGTGTGTTCAATAAGGCCTCTCATTCGTTCTTTGTCTTTCACTGTCTTCTCCCCTTTTTTCTGTGAATTTCTCTGGTCTCATGATTGGCTGCAGCTGATAAGGAAGTGTGTTTCTTATTGTGTGAAGTACTGTAGTGTTTTAGACTGTGTGTCGGGCTGTCTAAATACATCTGCTAGACAAGCATTATCATTTCCTCATTTCACAATTTCAACATCATTGTGTCTTTCTGCGACATCTCTCTCTCTCTCTCTCTCTCTCTCTCTCTCTCTCTCTCTCTCTCTCTCTCTCTCTCTCTCTCTCTCTCTCTCTGTCTTTCTTTGTGTGTGTGTTTGTGTGAGTGTACTTTTGAGCAAACACTTGGATAAACGGGTCAAATGTCAACAGACTGGCAGGCCAGACACATGAATCAAACCTTTGCTTCTCTGCTCTTAAAGTAAGAAAGAGAAAAGAGGTGTGGGAGGGGAGGACCTTGACTTTGGGTCATTAAGGTGCTTTGTGTAAATCCTTGTCGAAAAGGAGCAGGAGCTCTGACTTAGCAGTTGATTAATAATTCCTGGCAGAGGATGTTAATGCTCCAAAGTTGACTAATGCTGGCTGAGAGGCGAGGGGGGGAGAGGATGAAAGAGAAGGGGAGAGGAAAGTGAAAGATTCCTGAAAAGGACGCACCACAGTTAGAAAATGAAGTCTTTTCTGGAACTGAGAAATGCTGTAGCTCAGAAATGTTTGTTTTGTTTCAAGAGTTAAGAGCATTCTCCAAATCAAAGAGTTGAAATACACAATCACATTTAGGCTTTTTGTACCACTTGAATACACAGTTCTACATATTTTCTTTTATTCTACATTAGGGTTGTCATGTTACCAGATATTGAAACTTCGATCAGATCCCAGTAACAATGAAACGATACAGATACCTGTTGAAATACAACGGCATCAAAAACACTAGTCCTGCACACTGTCTAAGGTTGACAGTGTTTGGATACCAAAACGTTACCTGTGTATTTGTGCTACTTCCACAGTGCTCTCTCTTTCACACAACGCAGCTTTGATTAAGAAATGCCTGAAGATCAGATTTGTTTCTAAAGCTTTGGTACTTATCCATACTATCGATCATTAAGATAACGGAGATTGTTTCATTCGTCATCAAAAACTATCAAACAACCTTATTTTACATATCACACAGCAGCAGTGTCTGAGTGTGGCTGCTTTCATGCATTTGCTGTTCCATAACTTCCTTCAACCCCCTCCGCTCCGGCCCCAGGGATTAATACCTGGGTTGGCATGGCAACTGTGACGCGGGCCATTGCCAAGGGAGAGAAGCAGGAAGAGAGATTGAAAAAAAAGGAAGGGGAGAGAGTGAAGTTATTCTGTCGAATCATTGGACCAATGCTGCATCCAGACGGGATGAAAAAGCAGACAGACCTAAAAGTGTAATAAAAAAAAGTTATTATTGCCTCACAGCACAACATTACAGCTTTGATGAGTCGAAGATTGATTGGACTGTTGATCAATACCGGTGACTCAACAATTTCCTGGCCAGCTGCTGACGTGTCTGCCTCTGAAGTCTCTTCTCATCACCGCGCTGTCTTGGAAACAGTGCCCAGCTGTTATTTTTGTCTCTAAATCTGTAACATCTCCATGTCACAGATTGAATTTCTCAGTTATCGGGATAAGTAGTCAGGAAAAAGGAGAGACATGTGGGAGAAAAAGAGGTGAATGAACATGGAGAGAGGGGGGGAGAGCAACAGAGAGGTAAATGAGTGTTTCGGACAGAGGTGAGGGAGGAAAGGCTAAGCCGATAATTCTTCTTAAAGCTCAGATGAACAGCTGATGCATCATGCACTTAATTCAATTACACACACTCCCAAAGGACCTGCGTGTGTATTTATGACAATGCAGCTTCCTGTTTCCAGAGCTGAAGAAAAAATGGACAACAAAAGAACAGAAGCCAGACAGAGATTGAATTGGTGGTTAATGTGTCGGTGTTTTTCAGCAGAACATCTGAAATCTTATTTGAGGTTTTAAAAATGACTAAATCACTGCAGCTGTACACATCTGCCTTGTTCTCTGTGGAGCTTGTCTTGCTGCAAATAATAGTTTTCAATCGTTTCATATCAATGAGTCATGGTGCTTTCGCATATTCACACAACTCCTGAAAACTCTGCATGTGAGAATGCAAACAGACAAATTTAATCACTCAGACTTTACCCAAAATGTTTCTTGCCAGTCCCCTAGTAAATGTTCTGTGTGAAATCAGGATGAGCTGATGTGAGAACACATCACACACCTGCTAGTGAGCTTAAGGGGGTGGAGACTATATCCTGCAATCAGCGCATGACTATAGACTGTATGCGTGACCGATGCGATGTCCATGCACGTGTTATGTTGTTATGTTTTTACTGTTTGCCATCTGTGGCTGATTGGAGAACAGAGAGGCTTGAGTTCAGTGGTCAACTGAGGTGACATGTTCTGGTTAGTGCATTGCGTGTGATGGTAGTGTCGATGAAGGCTCGGAGGCTGGCTGTCAGGAGATCAATGATTTTAGAGGCATTGTTCCTGCTGCTGACGGTGAGCATGGTGGGAGGTAGAGCTGAACTATTTGATAAAAATACTCACTGTGCTGTTACATTGTTCAGTATTGTCATAATGTGTGACGTTCAATTACTTAAAAACAATATTAAAGAGCGTATTAGCTTTAACTCAGTTTCTGAGAAGCATTTTTTCCACTACTAAATTGTCACTTATTAATCTGAGGATAACTGGTAGTTACTTCAAGCTTCATCTGCTTACATCAAAGATGCATTAAAGCATCGTATAGATCAAATGTGCACAGGCTGAGTAAGAAAGCAGTGGGTTTTTTCTTATTTACTGCAACAAAGTCAGACTATTGCAATGTGTATTTTCAAAATGCTCATGTTGTGATGATGAAGAAATTGAGTTTAATTGTACAGCCCTAGTGGACAGTTAATAGAAGGTCAAATTGGCCCTTGTCAGGAGTTCACACTCCTAATCATGGCACAGATCTGTGATTGTTGTGCATTGCAGCACTGCCAAGTCACTGTGTGTGTGTGTGTGTGTGCAGTTGTTGAAAGACGTGGTCCTTTTCCCTCTGGGCTCATTGAAAACCAGGAATCTGTCTCAGGTGATATCAGTGAAAACATGCACACATCGCCTCGGGCCACTGTAAAGTCATGTCATCATGACAGTGTTGTTACTACACTGTGAAAAGCAAATTCCTGGCACATGTGACTCAAAGGAAACTCACATGTTTGTTTTATGCAGGAAGACACACTTTGTTTAGTTCAGTTTGGTGCTGCTGCCACACATGGCAATAAACACATTATAGAATTGGATCATGAGGTGTAATCTGAGCGCTGTGCATTGAGGAGTAATAGGATGGCAGCAAATGTTCTTCAGTGCTAGAAAATATTCAACAAAATAAGGAGTATAAAAATAAGGAGGTGAGGGTTACATGAGTACAACTTCAAAAAGAAACTCAAAAACATCAGTTATTTCACTTCACCCTCTACCCCTCCTGTCTTATTGTTTTCTTGTCTTTTCCTCCCTCCACTCCCCTCAATTCCTGTGCATTGTTAATTTGCCTCATTTTCTATTTCTGTTTTGGTTTCCTGCTCACACACACACACACACACACACACACACACACACACACACACACACACACACACACACAGCTTTTGTAACACACACATTTTGTTCTTTGTCCTTCACCTGTCACGCACACTCTTCCAAGTAAAGTCACATTTCCCCTCGAGGGTCAGAATGTCTCACTTTGTCACTAATAGCCAAACCCAAACAACTAATGATGGATGAGTGGCTTCATTGCATTACTTAAACACTTTACAGAGGCTTTAAAAAAACCCTGTGGAATTAATTGGCAAATCCCCAATCTGTGATACATATGCTTTGCAGCTTTTCATTTACTTATAATGTTGTTACTTTATCCGGTTCTTATAAATTCCTCTGGATAAATCAAGGTTCAATTTGCAGTTTTTCCAGCTGATGTTATGTCATAAGCGCCCATCAGCGTGTTCCACTGTGATAGATCCAGTGCTGGCTCGTCCGCTCTGTAATCTTTTAAAATGGAGTTCACAGACAAATACATTACTTTAATTAGACGGACAGAGAAAGACAGGCACGATGAGGCAGCAGTCTGGAGCTCAGTGATGGATGGGAGAGGAGCGGTGGGGGTGGCGGAGGCGGAGGCGGTGCACACCCAGGGGAGGAGGCTCCGCTGTCAGCCTAGTACCTATCACACATCCCTTGGGTGGTCCCAGGTCTAGGGTGCTTGTAGAAATGAGTGGGGGGATGTTCAGGGAGCCAGTTGGGAAATGAAGAATTAATTTGATGAATGGATGATAAAGCACAAAGGCAAAAACACTTCCTTAAAACCATCTTAGATGTATTACTCCACACTAGTAGTGGTGCATGATACGTAAATATTAGTCATTTAAATCCACATTATTTGCTTGATATTCTGACATGATAAGATGTTATGATGACACTGATCTTATAGAAACGAATCTGTAACTGTACTCTACCATGCTGACGTTTTATTCAACCTGTGATATTTTCTGAGACCGCTATCATCACAATAAGAGAACTGATACAGGACTAGAATATGTAATGTTATGATCTGTTTGTGTTGACTTTATATTGACTGTAAACAAACTGCTGACAGGATCAAATCTGCTGTTTGCATTAGATGCTGACTCAGTACAAACAGCAGTTTAAATTCAATGCCGTAGTCCTTTCAAGTTATCGTTCTTATCAGGTGTCTTTTAAATATTTGCTGTACACTGAGTAGAATGATATCACTGAGCCTTTTAAAAAGAAAATGTGTCCTGACTTTTTTGTTTTCTCCTTTTTTTAAATAATTTCTCAGCTGTTTCGAGAGGTACGCATCATGAAAACCCTCAACCATCCCAACATAGGTGAGTTATACCTCAGATAACCGTTGTGTGTGTGTGTGTGTGTGTGTGTGTCCGTGTGAGTGCATGTGAGTGTGTGTGTGTCCGTGTGTATGTGTGTGTGTGTCCGTGTGAGTCCGTGTGAGTGCGTGTGTTGGCCTCTGTGCTGAACTCTCTTCCTTTGTGTATTGCAGTTCAATTGTTTGAGGTGATTGAGACTGAGAAGACTCTTTACCTGATTATGGAGTATGCCAGCGGAGGTGAGTGACACATCCACCACTCACACCAAGTACTTAAAGCCACAAATTACACTGATTACTTTGCCTGAACTATGCACATTAGACAATTCATGGAGGTTTATCAAGGTCAGTCCCTTTGCCTTGTTCACAGAGGCAGCGACCTCACTAATGAAAATATGCGTCAATCTTTTCTCTTCTTTTCCTCCAATATCATCCTGCTCTTCCACCTCATTCTTCTTTCCTCTCTCCTCATGATGCCTTAATCTCTCTCTGCTTGCTCTTTATGTTGTGTAATCTCTTCTTATGCCTAATAAGGAGGCAGCATCTTACCAGCTGACACGCTGCTCTGTTGAACTCAACCTTGTAGGTTGAGTGCACAAATGCACACACAGATATGTATAGAGACTTACACACAGGAGCCTTTAAAACTTTGAATGTCTGGAGTAAGATTTACTTTAATGGACTTAAAGATCATTTAAAGCCACAAATGATTATCGGCCCTTATATGAGGTTTTAACCCTTTAAATAATTGTTTTAACTTCTGCTCTTTAAAGCAAGAAAGCTTACTTATACAGGCTTAACACAGACCTGATTCTGAACTCATAAAACCCTGGCAGAGAGTTATGGATTTTATTACTTTAAACACGCACACAAACACATCCTGAGGGAAAAGACGCTCTGAATTCACATCACTGTGTGCAGTAAGAAACCACAACTAAACTATTAAGAACAACCTAGCATTTACTGACAGTTTCTAGTCATGTATAATTTGCAGGTGAATAAAATAAGTGACTATTAAACAACGTCCCTGACTGCATGTCTTCATACCCTTTTGTTTTTCCTCCAGGCGAAGTGTTCGACTACCTCGTGGCTCACGGCAGAATGAAGGAGAAAGAGGCCAGAGCCAAGTTCAGACAGGTCAGTTTGACCTCATACCTGACCTCACCTGTTTGACTGTCCCTACACAGCTAATAGCTGCTTTTATATTTACTGCCTGATGGAAACTTGGAGAAGGGAGGAGAGAAAGATCCATCAATCCAATCACCAAAACAAAGCCTGGTTTATTCAAGGCACTGAGAGCCTTACCAGTCTGGCCTGCTAAAATCAGCAGCAAGTTTTTCAGCAGCTGAACTCTGGGTTCCCTCAGCGCTGATGATGTGACTTATTGTTTATAGTCTCTCTTTAGCTTGTGTCAGGGTCATGTTAGCCTAAAGCAGACCAGTTCAGGAATGGTATCCAGTAAAATTTACAGGAGGTGTCAATACACTGCCAGACACAAAATCATTTAATTGTATTCATATTGTTGCATTAGAGTATCATTGGTGCAGGAGGGCATGTGAAAAAGGAGCAGGTAGTTTAGCTGCCTGTTATTTGTGTTCCAGTGTTTGATGTATTTTTTCCTTTCTCACTTCTCAGATCGTCTCAGCGGTGCACTACTGTCATCAGAAGAACATTGTTCACAGAGACTTGAAGGTGATTACTCAATGTTGGAGGGAACAGAATAAAAAGGGTCTCTGAACGTTTTGCATGCCACTGAAAATCTGACAAAGTGTTCTTCATCTTAGTCATAACCCTTTTATATAGACTGTTATAATGATTGAACTTATATTGGCATGTATGAATCATTACTGTCATTAAGTAATAACAACCATCGCCAAAATGTCTCATCAATTGCACATGCAGAAAAGCATCACTTCCAGTATACCAGTTCTGAAAGCTGTTATGGACTTCAGCTTTAATTTGCATGAATCTTTTTCAGCACTCAGTATTTCAGTAACGCTGCATGAGTCCAGTTTACCTGTCTTCTAACAGCCTCACTCTCTGTGTTGATACATGCAGGCAGAGAATTTGCTATTAGACGCTGACGCCAACATCAAAATAGCCGACTTTGGCTTCAGTAATGAGTTCTCGGCGGGCAGTAAACTGGACACGTTCTGCGGCTCCCCGCCGTATGCAGCCCCGGAGCTGTTCCAGGGGAAAAAGTACGACGGTCCAGAGGTGGACATCTGGAGCCTGGGTGTCATCTTGTACACGCTGGTCAGCGGGTCCTTGCCCTTCGATGGACAGAACCTAAAGGTGACATGGAGGCTACAAAAGACAAAAAACTAATCTTCTATTGATTCCCTGCAGCAGAAACTCACCAAACATAAATGTGTGTTTTTGTTCAGGAGCTCCGGGAGCGTGTTTTAAGGGGGAAATATCGTGTACCCTTCTACATGTCTACAGACTGTGAGGGAATCCTGCGCCGTTTCCTGGTTCTGAATCCTACCAAGCGAAGCTCACTGGAGGTGAGGAGGAAGCATGACAAGAACATGAATACGACGGTCAAACAGCCCTTTCTTACTCATGTTCACAGTGACCACAGTGATGTCAGCTGCACGATGCAATCTGTTTGATCATTAAACATTCATGGTGTGTATGTTAGTAAGAGCACAAAACAATAAGAATATTAAGTAAAGGATGAACATGAAGAAAAAAGGTAAAACTTGGATTTGTGGATGAATAACATCAAAATGGATTCCTGTTTCTTTATACTGTGATGCTGAAGTTATATTTCTCTTCTTTTCTCTCTTCACTAGCAAATAATGAAAGATAAGTGGATCAATGTCGGCTATGACAGCGAGGAGCTGAAGCCCCACTCAGAGCCGGTGGAGGACTTAAACGATACCAGCCGTATCGGTGAGTAACAGCTTTTATACCTTTATGCTAACATTACTGTGGAGAACGTCACCCTGCTTTCCTGTAAAATAATCGACAGTTTAAGAAATGTCTTTCATTCCATTTTCTCCGACTCCAGATGTTATGGTTGGGATGGGCTTCACCAGAGATGAAGTCCGAGATTCACTGGTCAGTCAAAAGTATAACGAGGTCACTGCCACATACCTGCTGCTGGCACGCAAAAATGAGGTGAGGTCAAAGGTTAGCCTTTTGTTTTGTGTTTCCTTTTTATCCTCTAAGCAGCGGTGTACCAGGTGTTGTTGTTTTTCTAACCCATTTCTGTTGATAGTTAGATAAGATCATGAACTATATAAAGCGATCGCGACAGACAGACTCGCCTCAGTGTCGGAGATTGTCAGATACAGAATGGAGGGATTGTCTTTTGTGTTTTCAGCAGATACAAAGTCTAATCGTAGATTGTTTATAACTGTTCTTTGTGGATCATTCGTTTGCAAGCACAGTCAGAAACAGACAAACATTTTAAAACTAAAGGATCTATCTTTCTGTTTGAAGAAGTTCTTTTCCTAGTTTGACAAGTTTGAGACATGAATTCAACCCGATCTTCTTTCAGTATTAACTGCACCAGACTAACGCGGTCTAGGTTCTGACGCTGGATTGCTGCTTCAAATAAACAACCTTAAAGATGCCTAACTCCAGTCTTATTGTGATTGTAAAATCAAGAACATACGTTGCATGCTGTCTGTTTTTATGGGTCTCTCAGGGGGAAAATCGTTTATACTGTATTCCTGCCTGATGATTTCCATCGCATTAAGCAAAGTCTAAAGCGTGCAGTTTCTGTACAGTTTCTGTGCAGCTGTGTAGCTCTTTGTGGCGTTGTCTATTTCCACCATGTGGTGATTGCAAGCCTACTAGCTTGCAGGGTGATGGAGGCGGCAGCACTTAAGGTCATAACTAGTGTGTAGGACACAGCCCACTTTTTAGATGACAGGAAAGTATTTAAATGGAATCTTATACACTGAAATTTACGGAGCATCCTTTTTCTTCTTTCTGTGTCTGTTTGTCGGTCAGACGGAGGGCAGTGAATCTCGGACGGGCAGCAGTCTGAGTCTAGCTCGAGTCCGACCCAGCACCATGACCAACGGGACCAGCAAACACACCACCTCATCATCTGGTGCCACTTCTTCCTCCTCTGGCCACAAGACACAGCGCAGTGCCTCCACTTACCACCGGCAGAGACGACACTCCGACTTCTGTAAGACAAAACTCAGCGGCATACTGCGTTTCTCATGCATGTATTTGTATCAAATGGTTACAGAAATCTTCCTCACTGAGAAACGCTATTCTGTATCTCTCAGGTGGTCCAGCAGTTCCAGGGTCAACGCATCCAAAGCGGAGTCCCAGTGGTACGGGTGAAGGGGCGGGGCTTAAGGAGGAGCGGCTGTCTATCCGGAAGCCGAGCACAAATGCTGTGGGATCCCGTAGCATCCCAACCCCATCTAGTCCCATGGTCAGCTCTGCTCACAACCCAAATAAAGCCGAGATACCTGACCGACGCAAGGAAGCTAACTCAACCACGGTACAGAAACATTTAGTGAGTGTTCATTGTAACCAATCCTTACATTTCATACCTCATCAATGTGCAGATGGCAGAGTCCTCTGAGTCGTTCTAATCCCATTTCCCCAGATTACAGCGTGTTGAGGCTGCTCTGACACAGATATTATAGAGACTGCCTTCACAGCTTAGAGAAGAGAAGACACTTGAATACCTTGAGATGAACAACAAACTGCAGATTTGCCCACCAGGGGCTAATATGCAGATTGTGGTTGTTCAGTAAGATTAGCACGACAGATAGATGTGGAGTTTTGGAGATTGCTGAGAGTTGAAGACTGCAGCCGGATTAACCTGAGATTATCTCTTTAATGTTCTACACAACAGAGCGTAAGACAGTCTGAGGTCAAACACTGAAGGAAAGCGGGGCAGGGGAGTCAATTGGTTTTATTTGAACCTGGTTGGAGGTTTACTCAATTAGAGCTTTAAATGATACAGACAACATTTTTCAGGCATAGAAAAGGAAAGTAAATGGCTGTAAATATTCTCCCTACATTGTGTTTTGTGGTGAACACATTCTCCTATCACATGGCGTTAACAGTAGAAATGTTTGTCATAAATTATCGATGTAAAGTCATGGGATGTTTATTGTTTCTCCTTCTTTTCGCAGAATAATATCCCTGCTAGTGCCATGACTCGGAGGAACACGTATGTGTGTACGGACCGATCCAACACTGAACGAAACTCACTGCTGCAAAATGGCAAAGAAAACAGGTGAGAGGGGCGTGTGTGTGTGTAACTGACATTGTGATTTGTATTACTTTATTTGTGGACATTCTGACCTCAGCCAGACACCATGGAGAAAAGGCAGAGATACTGAAAGTTTAGCATAGCAGCCTGTGTTCCAGGACAGAGGTGTACCTACCAATGACTATCCAATCTCATCCATAATGGCCACTCAAAACCAGTACAGATTTATGGTTAAGATTAGCATATGGGTTGGTATGTAAGAAACAGACTCAGTTTGAAGGTGAGGTTAGACTTTAAACTGGCTGTAACTGCTGGTTACGTTCAGGGAGGTGATCATGGACAAGGTGGAATAAATGACACAATCGAACTTGAATAAACCTGAAGTATGTCATGTAACATATTTTATTATAGTAAATCCAGCTTGAATAGAGACTGGTTCCACTGGTACAGCTTGTCTCTTTCTGCACAGAGCTCAGAGGGTGTTTGGCCTGGGGTGTTAGTCTCACATACAGCTTGTCTCTTCAAGAGGAGATAAAGGGCTTAAAGTGTGCATGAGTGGTTTCGTCTGTGTGTGTGTGTGTGTGTGTGTGTGTGCGTGCGTGTATGTGTGTGTGTTTTATGTACCAGTGTGGATTGTCTGTTGTTGTGACAGATGGTTGTCTGCTCGTCACTCTCAGAGTAGGCATGAATCATTTCTTCATCTCCTCTCTCTCCTCCTCTATCCCCAATAATCACTCTCTCACTCGCTCTCTTTTATTCCAGCTGACCTGTTTTCCACCTCTCTCTCTCTCTCTCTCTCTCTCTCTCTCTCTCTCTCTCTCTCTTTCTCTCTCTTTCTCTCTCTCTCTTTCTTTATCAATCTGTGATGTTTACTCTCGGTGGGAGAGCCAGAAAGTTTCTGTGGGTCACCTGAACTCGAGTTAATGTTTCCTGTTCAGAATTATACGCTGAAGTCAGACAAGGGGTGACTCCAATGTAGCAAGTTTAAAAAGCTAATCTTTCACTTAAAGCAATACAAAGACTTTGGTTAAATGGATAAACAAATAAATATATTTGTATTTAGTTGACGTAAAAAGAACATTGACCAAACACCCTACACTGTTACATAAAGGCATCACAATGAGCCTTTATTCTCTGGTGCAGCTCCAAAGAGTGACAGGTGAAGGAGGGGAGGATGACAGGATGAGGAGGGGATGGGGCAGGAGGGGGAAAAGAGGAGGTAAGCGGGAGAGCTGCAGGATGAAGTGATGACTGGCTTTGTGCCCACATGAGCCGCAGATCGGCTCGGAGGCCTTGTCAATGTGATGCCATGCCAGAGTGGTTGATGAATCCAACACGTGTGCATCACACACACACAGTCACATTATGTTGACAAAAGTACAGCAGCATGTGTGTGCAGTATAATTAATCATATCTGTTTATAAAGCATAGAGCTCCTTATGTTAAGCACATGTTACTATGAGTATACACTGACACTAATATATGATGACACTGGAAGCTGAGTGAACTCATGCCAAGACTGACGGACGTAAACACACATCCTGAAGGACACATTCATGTCCTTGGGACAACAATTCTTGCTATTACTTCCTGTTACTGAAATAACTTAAGTGCACTTATTGAAGATTACATTACATACAGTTACATGTGATTTTATGTAGATAACTTTAAACTCTGTTATTCCTAAAAGCATCATCATCTTTATTGACGCACTCAGGTGTCCATACAGACGTAAAACTAAGATTAACACAAGGTGAGAACAAACAATGTAAAGACGAACAAACAAAACACCACCAATAATATCAGAACTAACAGTTATTTAATAGATAAGTACTGTACAAGTAATATTTGTTATCTTCAGCTAGAATATGAGCAGAGGTTTACAAAGATGACTTTAACAGAAATCATGTCCTTAGTCGTGTAACACTACTTCCAAGCATTACTCTGTATCAGAAGAAACATTTCAAACAGAAGTGTTGAAGAATGTCTGAGTGAATCGGTAACATCAACGGTGGCTCTTCCCCTTTCTACGCTGTTCTCCCTGTGTCAGCACCAATTCAACCTTTATCTCCTTTATCCTCCTCCTCACTGTTGTTCAGTCTTTAACACAATCCTCTCCACTTTCTCCCTCCCTCTCCTTCCTCGGTCCCCGGTGTGCACCCCTGCAGTGAGCTGCAGTAGGTAGCTAGTTCACATCGACGTTAAACGATTTTGCTCTGCAGCGGCTGCGCTTCAACTTAACTCGTCTAATGGTCATGCCCTACTTGAGCCCTGTGTGTGGGTGTTATCTAGAGCGTTATGAAAAGCAGCCTTGGGCCACCAGCCAGCAAGAGAGTCAGGGGATGAGAGGTGTGTGTGTGTACATGTGTGTGTGTACGTGTGTGTAGGTGTGACAAAGCAGGGAACTGAATGAGAGGTACAGTAAGGGGCAGGCATGAAAATCTGAATGGTCCAGTTGGGAGAGTCAGTCTCTACAAAGTCTCTAAAAATACCATGTTTCAAAGAGCAGCTTGCTCTCACTCTGTTTTATCTTTTCGTTGGTTAATTAAGCCTCCAGGAAAGGAAAGAAAATATTCTAAATGATTCCAGTGTCATACAAAAATATTTGTAACCATGTGTCCCATAGACTGTATATACAAATGGACAACATGCCTCAACCTCCTCCTGTTGAACAGGAGGAAGCCAAAGTATCCTGCGACAGGTGCTGACATAGCAAATTTGCATCCAGGGTCTGCACATTAGGGATCGGCTGGGAGAGCCATGGTATTTACATGACGCCACTTCGGCTAACAAAAACACTCATTTGACTTAATGATCAAACATCACAGATCCCTCAGGTGGGTACAGTCCACTGCGGATCAGATTCTTGTGTTGGTTTAAAACAGAAACACATGGTTATGGAAGTTCAGTGACTCCTCGCTGTTTCTGCCAGTTTTTACCCTTGCCATATTTGAAATGATCTGTAGCCACTAACTAGAATTTGTTTCTCCTCCTTCCTCCAGTTCCATATCCCACCGCCTCCCCCCTGCCTCGCCCTCAACCCACAGCATAGGTGGTGCCTCTGGCGTCTCCTCCACGTCCTCCACGCCCTCCTCCCGCCTCTCCAGGGGTACCACAGTGAGGAGCACTTTCCACGGTGGGCAGATTAGAGACCGTCGGCCTCCCTCTCACGCTCCCCCAGCTTCCCCTACACTGTCTCATGATTCCAGCCCGCTGCCCCATGCCAGGACTCGGGCCACAACCAACCTGCTTAGCAAACTCACCTCCAAGCTGACCCGCAGGTAAGGGGAGAAGCTGGGAGAAGGACTTTGACTCCACTGATTGTTTAGCCTTAAAGAGGATACGTTTAGCTTTAGTTTAGAGATGTGATTATAAACAGAAAGAGAAAGATTGTATGTGTTTGATGATAACTGCTGATGTGGTGACGCTGACTGCCTGTATGTTTTTTTTTGGCTTGTAACTGGACAGAAATAAACCTGTACATGAAGATCACTGAGCTAACCTTGCTGCCTCTCACCGTCTCTTCCTTAACCAGCACTAACTAACCTTCTTTCTCTAACAACACATCTTTACAGGCTTTAGAAGTTGTCCTCCTTAAAGTCAAACCTGGGTCTAATAGAGTTTAAACATTATTTCAACTATTTGTAGTTGCATTAATAAACGTCTGTTTGAAGTTTCAGTCCCTCGCCTGACAGCTGCTCGCTAAAACTCTCCAGTTAATCAATAGTGCAGAGAGTTGTATTACATGACTTTGAAAAGCTTTAGCAGTAGTAATAGTGTATGAAACTACTGATCACCCAAAAACAATTGATAACCTATTGGACCCAGGTCTGCTGCTCAGGGGGGCAGACTGTACGTCTTTCACTGTTGATTTATCTCTGCTGCTTATTGTTGCTTTTATCTGTTGGTTTGTTTCAACTTTTGCTTTTCCTTGCCAGTCACCTGCCTTTCTTCGACCCTCCTTTCTCCTTTCTCCAGAACTACAGAACATACAGTTGAATTTGTTCTTCTCTGCCTCTCCTCTACCTGTGCTTTTTACTCTCATCTCTACGTTGCCTTCCCCCCTTTTTACTTTCTTTGTCTTCCGTTCGATGTCTCTCTGACTCTCTGCTGTTAATTTTTCCTTTATTTTCCATTCGTCTCATCCTCTCTTCATCTCCTTCTCTTCTTCCTCTCTTCTCCTAGGGTCACTCTTGACCCTTCTAAACGTCAGAGCTCAAACAAGTCCATGTCAGGCTGCACCCTCCCACAGGGGACAAAAACAGTTAGTAAGTCTTCCTTTCCCATGTTTTCTGGCTGCTTCTGTCTGTCTGACTGTCTGTCTGACTGTCTGCCTGCTTGCCAGTGCTCTGTCATCCCCTCTACTTGTCATGATGTCTGCCAGGTTAGAGTTCAGTTATGCAAACGTTTGTCTGAAGTAAAGTAACTCTCCAGGCAGGATTTCAGGCAGTGTTCATGGTGAGTTTAAATTCAGGATTCCGGCTTCATGAAAAATCTGTCTCACCTCAGACTTACTTTCCTCTACAAATACAAGTTAATTCTCCATATTTCACATGAAACTTGGATCTCTGTGGAACTATCTTCAAACATTAAAGATGAGAGCGAGGTTATCTTGAACAAAGGGATCTCAAAAGTAGTGGGGGCCTATGAAATGAGGTTGTCTAAATTTGGGATACTTCAATTCTTCTCGATATCACTAGTTTTGAAACGATACAATCTCAGACATTTTAATGATTGATGGTATCAAGTAGTACCAAAGCTGCAAGAAAACTTCAAACCCTCAGTCAGTTTCAACCAAAAGCTGCAACAAGAGAGAGAGAGGAAAAGAGCATTGACTAAAATACGATACACTTTACTGTCCCCTCGGGGAAATTTGTCTTGGACTCAACGTGCTGCCAAACATTCAGCTGCTTCCACTAATAAATAAAAATAAAAAACACATCCACATGTAAACAGAAAGGCACATACTAATGCAAAACAACACAGCACATATTGCACATTACACAAATTGCAGAAAAACATTGACAACATTTGTATCCGTGCGACTGAGACCGTGTGCAGGACTTTGATTCTTTCTCTCCTGGTATCCAAACAGATCTTAAAAATGTTAGAAGTATCTTATCCAATCTCAAATACCTCGTAGAAATCAAACTATCAGTGCATGTCCCATAAAACTGTAATTAGTTTATAGATGAGAAAAACAGATTTTTCTTCTGATGGCTGATTGAACACAGTAAATAAAATACTTGAGTACAGAAGGTTATTTACAGGTCAGTGAAAGTTAAGTTCAGTTTCCTCAAAGACTGAAGCCCTAACAAGTCTTTACATTGATTTACACAAGCTTCGGGCTTTGGGAGAATATGCTTGGATCATGGGGATGTTGTTTTGAGCTGCAGGAGGCTGCACATAGTTCTTGTTGAGTCTTCACCGTCAGACCTTCAGCCAACACTGTTGCTGAAAACGGGAGCTCCTTCTCTAATACTGGGAAAGTTTCTCGTTAATAAACTTTGATTCAAGATTCAAATTTCAAGTTTAAAGAAGTTTTCAAAATGTCAGATACTTTGATTCTTTTTCGAGGGCACGTGTGTTGAAACCATTAATTCTGTTATTTTAATGATCGATAATATCAAAAAGCACCAAAGCTTTTAAAAACTTAAGATCTTCAATCATATTTTAAAAATAGCGGACGCGTGCAGAGAGTGAGCAACTTGGAGCATTCAAATGAACTCTTCTGCAAACAGTGAGCAGAGGAGGTGACGCTGTCTTAATGAAACAAATACATACGGAGACGTTGCCAACATTTAGGCAGTGTGCATTAAAGGTGGCTTGACGTTTTTGGTAATTAAAAACTAGACATCAACGACTACTGTATCAGGGCTTCAATCTATTGTTGTTGTTGTGATATCAAACCCGGTCTCAATCATTATTAGGATCATATCTAAGTTTAAACTCTGGTAGTGAAACAACCCGTCTGACAAGAGTGGTATAATCACTAATAGTTTCTCCTGAGTGTTTTATCATTTATATCTGACGTGTTGACGCTCAGCTTCAGCGGTTCAGACTAACTCGTGCCACCAGGTCGACTCTGTAAACACAAATTCAAACTTTCTGTCTCCAGTTTCTGACAAAGGAGGAATAGTGTAAGAAGGTCCAAACAATAAAGCGTCTTTACAGAGACATAGACTGAGGTTTGAATCTGACTCAGGACGTTTAAACCCGTATTACCTCCGACCAAAATCCAGGAACCTTGAGTCCCCGAGTCTGTGGACAATAAACATTTCTTTTATGTGCGGTTCTGTTTGTTTATATGACTAAATCTCTAATCAGCAGCTGCCTGCCTGAATGTCTGTCTGTCTGTCTGTCTGGACTGCTTGCGTCTCTGCTGGCTGGGCTTTGCTCTGTAGCTCCCACTAGAGGCTGTAGGTGGCACTGCACAATTACCTGCTTCCAAAAAAAACAGTGTTGGTTTTCTGGAACAATAAGGGGTGGATTTGGTGATAGTTTGATTTTAAGCTGGATTTCATGTTTGTCTTTATTGCTGGATCAAAGAGTGAATTTAAGCGTTAGACATAAGAGAGGCGTTACCTGTAAGTTCATGGAGGCAAAAATCCAGTTAGACACAAACAAAGAAACAGAGAAAAGTGTGTGTGTCCGCTTGAGTATGTGAGTTTATTGCATCTCCACTGTACTCGTCTGAGTCATGTAATCAACACCATATGTTTGTCCATGCTGTTAACAAATCAGCAGCTCTGCAGCAGGGCTGAGGGATCTCTGTGAGCGGTGGACAGACAGGAAAGGGGAGGAGGGGAGGTGTTTGGATGTTTCCAACAACAGGATAGGGGGGTGAAGGATTCAGAGGAGTTCTGGTAATGAAGCCTTCATCACTTCTTTTAGGTGAAAAGTTTCATTTCCATTCCTGTGTGTGAATCTTCACTGAACAAAGACGTCATTGCAGCACATTTTTTTTAGACTTTTAAATAATCACATGTAGATTTATTTCTTCTGGTCAGTCTTTCACTTCCTGACTTTCTAGAGAAAGCCGTCCGCAGTCTAACAGAAGGACACGTGTGGTTAAACAGGTGTAAGAGCACCGTTTCATTTAACTTATTAGAACCGTTTCAGTCAACATCCAGAGTTAAAAGTCATTTTGGAGAATCAAGAGAATTCAGAAGTGAGAGGTTTGCAGCTTGAATGATTGTGAAGACTGAACAAAGTTAAGAATAATACTTCATAATTTCTTTTTCCAGTGCTTTGTGTTTACCAAGGTTAATCCTCCCTTATCCGTCAATCTTTTTTTCTCATTAAAGTCACTATATCATTTTTTATATATGAGACGTTTAAATGGTTTAAAATGTCAAAATAGTTTAAAAGCTTCTAAGTTGAACGAGGCTAAGGCCAAATCGTGTTTCGTCAGAACAATTCAGAGCCAATAAATGTTCATTTGAATTTGTAGAAGTTGAAAGAAACCAGAATAATTCACATATGAGGAGCTGGGATCAGATATTTCCTTCTTCTAAGTCGTATATTTCTGAAACAAGACGAGGAGTTCTTCGACTCGTCTGAAGAAAGAAAGTTCCTCCCACATTTGGAGAAGGGAAATTGTTTTAATGAGTGAGGGAGGTGAACCTTATTAAATCATAATAATCATGTTTATTTGTATTGCATTTATAAGAAACAACATTTTTAAAGTTCTTTAGCAAACATAAAACCCAACATCAAATAGACAAAAATGAAGGAATCAAAGAGGAGCTTTGATTTAACGGTTTCAGTGCTGACATGTTGACAATAACACAAAGAACACTGTGCACCCTTAAATGATCTTTCCTTCAAAACTGTGACGTGATAAAGATTCACGTCTGGGTTGATTATGTGCAGTGGGTAGCCAGAGTTTAGTCTGCATCATTAAAACTTCAAACCTGTGACATTTAAAGTGCACAGCATATGTGTGAACCCTCCCCAGCAGCAGATTGTTGTAAGAAGCCTGCACCAGTCATCCCGACTGACCGAGCGAGCGTCACTGTCGTTTTAAATCAGGATTAGTTATGTAACCAGGATTTATCCTTCTCTTCTCAGCAAGTCCCTCAAGATACAAGCAGATTGTCCTGTTACACTGCCGCCAGCTGCTCTGTCTGTCTCCTGCTCTCCGTCTCTCCCTCCGTCACTTTCTGCTCTTCTCGTTCCTTCACTTTCAGCCTCTCTGTCTCTCTCTCAGCTCGCAGCGTACAGGGTACTCAATCTGCTACACACACTGTAGAGATAATACACAAATACTCACTAAGTCAGTGATTAGTCAGTCATATGTTGCTCTGCGAAAAACTTTTATTGTTTATTTATTTGTTCCCAAGGGAGTAGAAAGTGTGTAAGACATTTGCATCACCCAGACAGGAAGGGCAAGGTCTGAATCTAGCTGCAGAACCTCCTTTGCTTTAGTAACAAAGAAGTCACATAGTTACCGCTGAACAACCAAGCACAGGCATGGACTGATGCAGGATTTTAACGACGAATTATGAGGAAAAAAAGTAGTCGGACATTTGCCCAATTGCTTATTTGTCGAGTGTTTAGTACAGAGACGGTGGAGTGAAGTCTAGTGTCCTGGATCCAACAGGAGTTACTCTCCATGTACCAGCTTGATCACTGTTTGAATAGCATTCATTGGTAAATCCTGAGGTGTGTTTGTGTGGATTAGCAGGGAATCTTTTTGTACAGGGAGGAGGCTCATTCTTCTGCAGAGTTAAAGAGCTGTGACATGCATCTAATTACCTGTTGAGAAACGAAACAGCTCGTCAGTCAGAGCCAGGGGCCACATTAGAGAAGTTTCAGGTGATCTCACAGAACTACTTCAAATGACCTTGAACTCTTCACACAGCATTAAGCCGTGGTGGTGGCACATAATGGGTTAACATGGCGTGCAAGCACCACAAAACAAAGCCAACTAAATGCATTTGTGAGAAGAAGAAAGCCTTTTATAACAAGTGTGTTAATAGTGTTACAGTCGAGCTTCTGTTACGTTTTAGCTCCAAGGTTTCTTTGTTAGTAAAAAAAATAATTATATTTTTTTTACCCCGTATCAATGAAATCCCCCGGCTCAATCCCCCCCACCACCCCAGTAGAATAGAGATCAGGTTGTCATATTGGTAGGGAAGAAAACCATGATGTTCACAAACAAAATAGCAACCCTGCCCCCTGGTGGCCGTGAAGTGGAAGTGCAACAAGCGGCCTCAAACTTAAAACCGGCCTTAGTCATCCTGCATGTGTGGCCCTTTAATGTAGCATGTCACGATCCAATATCTGATCTCTGAGTCATGATAGGTTAGAATGAGTATTTACGTATTTTAAGTTTTTTTTAAAGTAGTTACATTTTCAATACTTACTTTAAATGCAATGAGCCCCCCCCGACTTTTCCCGGTAGACATCACTCCTCTGTAGCGAGATTAATAATGTCAGACCTGCACAAAAGTTTTGCTCTAGGCTGGGGGTGGAGTCCATGGGTGGAGATACCAGGGGAGGGGAGGGGATTTTTTTACCAGAATCCAACTTGTGATGTCGGAAGTTGAGAACATTTGAAACGGAGCATTTTTCTCTGTGTTGTAAGACTTATGCAGACCACAGACAAAGGACTGGATGGGTTTATTTCACATTTTGTGGGTCGGTTGACACTCAGGTTACCCAAATAAATGTTCAAAAACACTGTAAAAGTGGATTTTTCATAATATGTCCCCTTTAAGCTACAGATCTTCAGTCGTATTTTAACCAAAAGCTTCCTCAAGCAGAAGAGATAGACGACAGGAGTGTACAGGAGTTTGCTTGCAATTTTTGGTAGATAAAAACAAGAAATTACCCAACACTGGGGTGGCTAGCACTCGTATGTCTGCTGCCATGGTAACCATACTGATATCCATGTTGTGGCAACCCTAGCCTCAGGAAGAAGTTAGGCCCGCACACTTGCTCAAAGACCACAAAAAGTTTTATCTCATCACAATGTTTCGACCAGAGGTCTTCTTCAGGCGATCATTTTTTACACTAGTCTCTCCAACAAAAACTGGAGAGGACTTTTTTTTTGCACAGTAAACACACAAAACGTGATATAATGCTCACCATGAAACTGACGCAGGAACCAAAGTAATGAGTTGCCGGTTCAAAGACTGAGAGACTCTCATAAAATCTCAGCAGAGATGTGTTGTAATCATTTATTGCAGATCCAGGGTCAGCTGATCACAGGTTATGAATATTGGACATTCAGATCTTTTTGGAAGAATTGATTGTGCATACAGCTTGTGCAGATATAATTATACAAACATTATCATTTTACATCTTGAAAATCTTGTAAACTGAATCAGTTACCAAACAAAACAATTTAACACAAACCTTTAAACTGATATTCTGTGGTGCACATCTCCGCTGTGGAGGCGGTTTATAACGAGCACAGACAGAAGCTGAATGATTTCGCCTGAATGACGCTGGTTTCTAGTTTATCTAGATTGTTGTATTCGTGCAGCACGTTGTATTTTCAGTCTGCTCAGAGCCAGATCCTCGACTGTATTTTTGCACCTTCTATATTTGTGTTTCCCTCCCGTCATGTTGTCGTTTCACATCCATCCAGTGTTCCAGTGTAGTGAGTGTAAGTTGGTGATGATTCATCCGTGATTTAAAAACCAGTTGTCGTGTTTTGTGTTGTGATCACTGGATTGGTTGATGTTGATTCACTGACCATAACCATTCTGAGGCGGGGCGGGGGGGCATGCTGGGGGGGGGGATTGTTGTGGGAGCCTTGTTGGCCGATTGATTCCTAACAGATGCGTTTGTCTTCTTCTTGAGGGTCACAGACGAACCTGAGAGAATCGGCAGATCTCCGGTCACAAGGTGAGTACAAAGATGAATCTTTTTCACGACGATGACCTTTAGTAAACTCCTCTTTGAGTAACAGCTGATGTTAAAGACTGGTGTCATAATTAAATGTTTACGCTCCTTATGGATTAAACAAACAGTATACATCTTAAGTAGTGAGCTTTGGAGAAACTGTGCGGAGGTTATTCATCACCTCTTTACTTCTGGCGCGCTGTGTCGAGGTGTTAAAGTATTTCTGCTGAGCTCAGCTTTCCTGTTCAAGCTTCGACTTCATGTTTACTGTACAAACAAACAATCAGCAAGATAAGCATGTTTCCAAAAGTGTCAAGATATTCTGTAAACGTCGGATTTTTTCTTTAGAGAAGAAGACTTGACTTGTTGAGCTTACATTTATTTCCTTTCACCCAAAAACACATTGAAGCGGAGTCCTACTGTGTTGACTTCTCAGCTGTGAATCAGTTTCTAAACATCAGACGTCGACATTGAGTCAAACTTTCTCATGATTCGACGTGAGAACAGGATTACCTTTTAAATATCCAGCAGAGATCTAGAACCAAGCCTTCACTCGACACTTGTACAAGCTTTTTGTTCCCTTTGTGATGATTTTAAAAACTTTCATAACGCGAGGAAGTACAGACAAAAAGAGATGTGAAAGTGCTTTACGTTTATTTAAATCTTAAAGTAATTATGAACATAAAAAGCATTTCTGTGTCATGTTAGACCTCTACAACTATTATGAGATTGTATAATAACTCTTTGTGTTTTCATGCTGTTACTAAAGGTTATGTGTACTCTCTCTCAGCCTCAGCCGCTTCAGCCCAGTCTCAGTCTCAGTGTCAGTCTCAGGGTAAAAGCAGCAGGTAAAGCAGCAGGTTAACGTTAGCGAAGAGACTGTGATGTGGCTGTAGATGCTGAACATGGCTCCTTGTGGTAGATAATCCCCTGTGGGTAGAACCCTGACCTTTCTATGTGAAGAGAAGAAAGAAAAGTGTTTTCATTACGTCAGCGTCATCGTCCCTGAAACGTCTCTCCCTCCCTCCCTCCCTCCCTCCCTCACCTGCAGCCCAGTGCTTGAGATAATGTTCGTCTCGGGTGGTGTTAATGTGTGATAGTGAAAATGCTACGAGAGAGGAACTGTGTGACAGAAACAAGAAGACAGTTAGTTAGTATTTTAAGTATATTTAGTTGTGAGGTCATATTTTAGAGCCGAATAAAAAATGGTATGAATCCCATCCTGACCCAAATCCTTCACATGAACATTTACTTAAGGTGGGTTTCATTTGTGTGTCCATTTTCTGTAATGCATCCACTGTATGGCATAAAAAGTGATGTTGTTAGACTAGATAAAAAACCCTCACTTATCTGAGACCCTGGAAGTATTGTGTAATATCAAAATGGAAAAAGGATGATTCTAATATTTCTTCTTCTCCTCCTCCTTTCCCCAACCTCTCATACATTCACATTCATTCAACCACTCTCACCTTCATCACGCCCACACCTTCCACCTCAACTCAAATACCAATAATCATTCCCATTGATCCCTGAATCTGGTCATCCATATCGGATCTTGTGCTCTTGTGCCTCTCCTACTCCTCCCATTTATATTTTTACAAACCAAAACTTACCCCTCCTCCTTCTTCAAACATCAACCCTGCCCTGTCCATTTTTTTAAATTATTTCCCATCCACATCCATCCTGTCTTTGCATGACTCTTGCACCTCCCCTTCCAGTCGCCATCTATCTGGGCATCAGAAAGCGGCCGAGCCCCGGACCCCCCGATGCGGCTGGGATGTGAGGGTGCGGAGCCCCCGTGACCCGGCCGAGGTGGTGCTAGCGCTGCGTGAGGCGGCTCAGGGCTGCGGATGCCAGGTCCACCTTGCAGGGCCTTTCCTCCTGTCCTGCACCCACGGAGCAGCCGGCGCTCGCGTAGCCTTCGAGGCTGAGGTCTGCCAGCTGCCCAGCGGGCTGGGCCAGAGCAGTGGTGTGAGGTTCAAGCGCCTGTGGGGGGCACCGTTAGCCTTTAGAGACATTGCCACCAAAGTGTCCAAGGAGCTGGAGCTCTGAGGGCGACAGGAGGCGGGGCAGATTGATGACAGGCAGGACAAGTTGACGACTGAGGAGGGCTGAGGAGGAGGAGGAGAAACCATTGACTCCTCCTCTTCCTCCCTGGGCTCCACCTCATCTGTTGTGGCTAGTGATGCCTCGCCTCCGCCAAAGACCCTCTTCTCCTGATGCCACCAATCACAGCCAGACCAACAGATGCGCAGACACGTAGACCGGCATCGGCAGACTTATGACCATCCTTGACCTTGGAGCTGTCAGTGACCTACATCTCCTGCTTAGAACCTCCGTACTGTGTGAGCCCACAGAGTCACCGTTTTGTTTTTTATAATTCATGTTTGATGATGATAAGGATGGTGTTGTTGAGAGTGATGGAGAGTGATGATTTCTTGTTGTTGTTGTAATTCCTATTCGATCTTATTTGTCATCATTCCTTTTTAAAGAGCTGCTATTTAAAGATACTTTTAAATTTGTTTGTGTTTTAAATTTATTTTCTCTCTTTGAATGCTTTTAAATGGGCAGAAGTTTGACATCTGTTGTCATTCTTGGAAGCCAGTGTTGCATATTAAAGAAGTTAGGGCGTAGTGTGACCCCAGGCCTCTAGAGGGAGACATGCAGAAATGCAGAGACTTGTCACAGACTTAAAGGAGCATCATGGCCTTTCTGCCCATCATTTGAAATCACTAAATGTACTGCTCAGTTCGGTATTTGGTGTTTGTTGCCTCTGTCCCGGCTCTTCTTACTGAATTCAATACTCTGGACTGAGACGAGCAAAGCAGGATGTAAAATAAGTCCCAGCTAATATACATCACCAAATGTTTTATCCACGACCTTCACCAACGAGAAAAAGTCCTTTAGAAAATAAACAATAACATATATCTAAGTTAACAGCTGACTTGATCTGTACCAGGAATCATGATTTGATTGATTTGAGACGGACTTGAACCTCGACGTCTCTTTCCAGCACGTTTAGTTTTTGCTTTTTATTTTTATTTTCAAAAAGCAGGTTTTTTCAGTTAATAAGAATGCCCTATTCTCAGACCACCATGCACCATATTAACTATCAGTACAAGGTAATTAACCACATATTTCCCCCTCTAAATTTAGAAGATTAAATTGTTGCTCAGCACATATCGCATGCTTTCACTGAGTGCCCTGCATCATTTTCTGGTCTGATACATTTCGACACAGCAGCGGTGGTCCAGTCCAAATCACAGGTCGGCAAATACTGACCTTTCTCAAGTCCTTGTGGCGTCTCATAAATATACAAAAGTAACGTGACGTCTCTTGCAGACAGACACAGAGCAGAGGAGATGACAGTGTCTCAATTAAGCGAATAAAATTGCAATGTTGCCTTTGTATTTGTGTGCAGGAGTTGGTACTTAAAAACAAAGAATTTACCCAACATTGGGGGCCCAGGAATTCTTATTCATATTGTTGTATTTGTATTTTTACTAGAATCGTATCAAAGTGTAAAAGGCTGGTATCATGGCAGCACAGTATCCAGACAACTAGTAAGATTCTCCCTGTTTGATTTCTGACAAACAGGTTTTTATTTCCCTCAGCTTGTCCTTGTTTTTATCTGATATAATCAGATGTGTTCATGCAAACCACAAACCTGATCCAACATGACACTAAAGAAGCCATCATTGTTGGTCTAAAGCTTTGAATCCCAGTAAAGAGCAGCTGATTGTTATGCAGGTGCATCAAGTTGTTTAAATTGATCTAATCTTTAGAATTTATTTTGGTAAACACGACTACAGTAGCTCATGCTGTTGTGTAGTAAACAGAGGAGTATGTTTTAGTAACAAACAGCTGTTGCTTTGGCAGCTCTCTGGCATCACAGTCTGCAATGACTGTCCTCAAACAACGTGCAATACAGCCACAAAGCTGAGACTTGAATACGCATTCATTTAGACTCGACAGGGCTCTGTGATTGATTCTTGATTATGTTGATTTGTTGTTTAAATTCATTGAGCACTTTTCTGCTTTTAGCCAGGCTGGCCTTGTACTGAACTGGCACCTTTTTTTTGTTTTATTCATCTGTAATTTGTTTTGTACAGTTTTAAAAATGTCGACGTCTCACATGATTAAAGCCGACACAAGTGAATAGCTGAAATTTAAATGCCTTTACTCACATGAACCTACCTACAACAGCTTCTTGAAATCATTCACTTTCCACAGTAATCCTACTCCAAGTACCCTCGGAAAATTCAACATTCGACCTTTCTCTGTTACTCAAACCTTGTTACTCAGTTTTGTTCTGGTCCAATGATGCATTTAGTTTGTGTTCCTAAGCTCAGTAACACTTCTGATTTTTAAAATCTGTAGAGCTCCCCTCGCTGGTCGATCCGGCGGCAGCACCACTGAGACATGTAGGACTGTTGACAAGCAATTATTACTGTAAGAGTTCAGACTGTTACCATCACTCCACTCTCCACTGTTTCATCAAAGCATGCCATGTTTGAGGTGATAGTTTAAGATGAGAATGTGACCTTACATGACTTTGAGAAATTAGATGTTGTTGTTTTTTTTTGTCCTGAGTCCAGCGACGGCTGCGTTGACTCCAAAATCAAAAGGTTGTTGTTCTTGTATTGTTACTCTCTCAAGCAAACAAACGTGTACCTCTGAGGTGTGCAACTTTTAACGAAACACTGATATGTAAAAGGATGTTTGATGGTACAGCAGATTAGATATCTTTATGGCTGTAAAGATTTCACCTTCAAAACAGGAGCAGGTATGGACCCACTGTTCAACATGTGAAGATGTGATTTAGGGCTAATCCTTGGAAAATTCTTTTTCTGAACAACAGGCCTCTCTCTCTCTCTGAACTTGTTCTGTAGATACAGTTAGAGCCACGCTTTAAGGCTACAGTTCTGTTGTAAAGTGTGTTTGAAGACGTTGCTGTTATCAACAAAAGTTAACTTATGGGCTGAAATTACCTAAATGATCGACCTGCAATCCTGCATGTCTCCTAGGAAGATAAAGTGTGACACAAAAATAAAGACTTCAACCTCTTTCATATTTCATGTCTTTGTTTTTGTTATGAGTGGCTGCAGCAGATCCAAGTGTTTCAACGTAAAGAAAACATGAAGAACAAGGTTTGATTGTTACATGGGGCAGAGTTTTAATTGTCCAGATATATATATTACAACCAAAAAAAAAAGTTTCGGTACATTACATAGCCATGACCAGACTATGCATGGATTGATCCCAGGATGTTAGAGATGGTGGGAAGAGATGTTTAAAGTGACAGGAAATTAGAAAGAGGAAAGAAAGTAAAAGCAGGGAAAGAAAAGATGGTTACCAGAAGTCAGTAGAGTAGCAGAGAGAAAAGTGGAGCGTCTTCTTGTTGGAAAGAAGTAATCAGGAAGTAGCCAGTCGGCCGAGACCAGTAAAATAACTTTACAACAAGGCTACCCGTTCATTTTTTATAAAATAAAAAAAACAAACACAGACAGTCAGTCATTGGTTGTCTGTCCACTTTACTTCTGGGCGGGGATCATGCCATCGATGGCCTCTCCCTTCTCGAGCTTCTTCTCCATCTCAACCATCAGCTTGACACCATCAACCACCAGCTGGACCTGGTCCACCTCGGAGGAGCCCAGACGGTCAGCGTTGGAGATGTCGAACACACCACCCACGGAGGCTGTGTCCACACCACCTGGAGGGAGAAGAAGGGGGAGATTTAGGGCCTCTGTCAAAAGTAGCAGTAGGGAACATTAGAGGCTCAAAGCTGGGATTTTATAGCTATTAACGGTTAATCCACTCACTTCTTTTCTACGTTAGACTGTCAGCTATGCTGCTGCTAATTGATTTAACATTGAATATCTTCCTAGAACACTTAATGCGCCATATTTCCAACTAAAACTTAATTCTTACACAACGATTGGAGGAGGCTGTGACTAATCCTTTTTACTTTATTGTTTGTTGTCAAGTACCTGTGCCACGCTTCTGCAGACGCAGCCTGGTCAGGATCTCCTCAAACTTGGCATGTGTGCTGAGCTTGGGCAGCTTGACGTGCACGCCACCGCGCAGGCCGGTTCCCAGGTTGGAGGGGCAGGTCAGGATGTAGCCCAGATGCTCGCTCCAACTGAAGCCGTGGTTGTGCTTCTTGAAGATCTCCTCAATCTGACCAGTGGAGAGCGAAAAAATGCATGAGAGAATGGCTAAATATAAAGCTTGAATAAGCTTTCACTTGTGTTCACATGTGCCTACTTGAATCTTGCAAACTCATGTGTTAAAGTATCTGTGCATGTTAGATAGATAGATACTTTATTGATCCTGAGGGAAATTCAAAGCATCCAGTAGCAGCTTACAAAGACGTACATGACATGAAATGTTAATGTGTTACCTTCTGCAGGCCAACGCAGAAGCGTCTGAAGACCTCCTTCATGTTGCCTCCCTTTTGCATGGAGATGACACGCAGGTGATCCTCTTCGTTCACCCAGACCAGGAAGGTCTTGTTGTCGTTGTGCCTGAAGGAAGAAAACCAGGCTCAGTGTCAATTGATTTACAAAGAGGACAAAATGCTCCCAAGCAAGTTTTTGATACTAACATGTTGCATGAAAACCGCTTGCAGATTTGTGGTTGGTTTCTCACAGAAATATCAAACCCTGACAACCATGCTAACCCTGATCTGTGAATTATCTGAGCTGCACAGTATCAGATTTACAGTATGTCATTGTAAGGGGCAGTGTATGCTGCGGCCTATCACACTTATTCACGACACACTTGTTTAAAAGCAGGCGCCATCAGGATTCTCATATAAGAGTTGTATCTGAGAGAGACAGATAGTGGCAGTTTTAAAGGTTGACTTGGGATGGGTAGATGGGAGATTTTAGCTTAAAGGGTGGTTGTTTGCATGATTGTATTAGCTGGCAGTTGATTATAGCACAAATCTGAACATCTTTCAGAGTTTCACTAAAGTGAAAGTAGTGGTCACATTTTGTTTACACTCTGTGTCTGTTTGTCTCTCACCAGATGCCTCTGCCGTCGGGCCAGTCACGGGCCATTCCGGCGCAGGTCAGCAGGGGGGACACAGGCTTGTCAAACAGGAAGTGATCAGCGATCAGCTGATCCTGCTCGGCATCGGTCATGCCGGACAGGGGGTAGTACTTTCCCTTCAACTCACCATCCAGGTTGGCCAGGGCTGAGAGGAAAGAACAAAGGGAGTCAGTGTCTAATGGTTACATCCACCTTTACACAAAAGATTTACATGTTGGGTTATTGTTATAAGTTTGGCATTCACCCTCAATGGACAGTTTCTCAATGCCTCTGCGCTCTCCACGGCTGTTGTGGGGGGGCAGGGTGAATCCCTTGATGCTGCGGCCAGTACGGACACGGCTGGACAGCACATAGTTGGGGTCCAGGTCATCACCACCCTGAGAGAAGCGGGCAGAACAGAACAAAGATTATTATTGTACTGGAGCCAGTGTTTTTCAGGACTCGTTTGTATAAAAGAATGTGAGAGAATGGCTAAATATTATGCAGCTTGTTGCTTCAGAAAGTCAGTTTCAAGGCATGTTGGGGAGAATTTAATATGTTAAATAAGTAACCAGCCAAGTTATCAAAACAGTTAATACATTAAACGTTTCCTTTCTTTGTTTGTCATTTGCTTCTTACCTTCAGGTTCTCGAAGTTCAGGTCGGTCTTGTGCTTGTCGGTGGGCTTGTATCCACCGTGACGGTCGGAGATGATGGGGTCCAGCAGGTCCTTGAAGACCTCGTAGCACTCCTCATCACCGGCAACGCAACCAACAGTCATGATGAAGGGGTGACCTGTGGGATAAAGAGGAATGATGACAACGTTGGTAGCTAGCTCTGCTTAAAATACTTAATTTTTTTTATATCTCACCAAAACGAGACAATGAACTCCTTGATATAAAAAATAACCATGAACTGAAACTTGTCAGAATTTTAGCCCAAAGCCCAAAAATTAGATAAAGGTCTTGAGTCACCAGTTAGCAGGACAGATGGACGCTAACCTTTTCAGGTTCAGATCATAACTCATATTTAACTACATATAGTGTTTGCGTTGGTCAATTAGACTTTCCTATCTTTACTGGTTTGTGTTCATCTCTATGTTGATTACTTCCACTTTCTTACCAGGGTTGTCAACACCAGTCTGGATGACGTCATCCACGGTGAAGCCGCTGGGGGTGGACTTTCCCCTCAGCTTGGCATAGATCTCCTTGGTCAGCACCTACAGCAGATGAGACCCAGTACTGGTCAGTGATACATTCATGTGATTTCCAGTTTCTGTGACATTTAAGTATCTTAACACCTCCAAAATATCTCTGCCTCCATCAGGATAAGTAGAGATTTAAAGAGAACAAAGCAGTGTCATGCTGAAAGTTATTGGTGCCTGTCAAAGGAATGTTTTTTTCTGGCTCAGTGGCCATGGATACACATGTGTGAGCACAGTTTTATACCTTGGCCATGTGGTTGTTGTGCAGAGAGAGATCGGGGAACTCCTCGTCCACAGAGAACTTCATCTTCAGGTCATTGTGGCAGTTCTTTGCCATGGTTGCGATTCTTACTCCGCCTGAAAAGTTCAGAAAAAAAAAGAATTATTAGTGTGATTTTTCTGAATCTACAATTCTTGTAAACTTATTTGCTGGGACTGCAAAAACAAAGAGAAGCTTTTGGAGTTATCTTGTGCACTTTTATTAACAAGCTACACAAAATGAGTTCTTGATGTTATTTGTTGCAGTGATGTAACAAAGCAACCCGAACCACAACACGGTAATCTGATGAATACCGTTTTTCCTTTCAGGAATTTCTCCAAGTTTTTCAAGAGTCCTGTCTATGAGTCTTCTGGTAAAGAAGAGACACCTTTTCATTTCTCTCTCTCTCTCTTTCTTGCAGCTGTCTTCATGCTCTCCCCCCTGCTGTTCTGCCTTCCTAGCGTACTCACCACCTGCCCCCTCTCTACCCAACAGCACAGGTTATTTATAGTATGGCCGTGCCCCCTCTTGTCATGCACACCTCCCTTCTCTGCAGGGAGCCACAATACAGTAATGAAAGATTTCTCCTCTCTCTTACGTCATCTATAGCCTCAGACTAATGCAATCTTAGTTTCCAAGCTACTATGCTGTTTGTAGGTAGCAGAGAAAGTACTAAAAGTAGTTAAGAGTTGAAAAGAGGAACTCTGGTTTATCTGGGTAGGTAGAGCAGGCACCTTGTGTCAGCCCCACTCTTTCCTCCCTGTCTCTCTACAGTTATCCTATTAATAAAGACAATAGGCAAACAAATCAAATGCAAGATTTGAAAGAAATGGAATGAGTAAAACTACAGTTGTATTTGTCTGTCTACCTTTACATCATTCTGTATCTGTAAACGATAAGATCCCTCCATTCATCTCTCAGAGGTCAGAACTCAACCTGTTGCTCGAGTTGATGATGACCCCTGGTACACTTAAAGGTCAAAGCATTGCATGCCTCTTAGATGGCTCCATATGTTCCATGACTAAATCAAGCGCTCCTAAACTATTCAGAGACACACTGGAAACCTGTCCTGCTAGCGTCAGCAACAGCTGACAGATAGTCACAGCTGTTTGGGTGACACCATGCTGCCATAGACTTAGACTAGTGCTACCAATACCCCCTAAAAAACAACAGTGTCAAGTCTTTCAATGAAAAGTCTCACTACACTAAGAGAAACATAAATTGCAAAGATTTGAGTAGTTTCCATATCAGGAAAAAAAATGCAAAGCATTGAAGGAATCCAAGAAAAAATACAAGAAGAGAAAACGTTTTTTCAATCCCAGAGTTCAGAAAGGAAGGAATCTGTCAAATTGTTTCCCTAAAATGTTTATGGTCCATGCTTCTAAGAAGAAAAAAATCCCCACAATCATTTCCACGGATATCTAAAAAAACTGACTAAAACATGATTCTGTCTTTTTACCTGCTTTGGAGAAAAGAAAGAGTTACAGATCCTGGGATCAGATCCTGTTCACCAACTTTAGGGGTTGCCCAACTTTGCCAGCTGATGGACTTAAGCATTTATACCCTGACCCTTGTCCCTATTGGCTGACTACAGCCAGGGTCCCCTATTTTGATTGGTCACAGGGGGTCTTCTGTGCCCGGTTGAGTTTCTAAAAGGCAAGAACAAACTTCACACAGCACTCGAGATGAGAGACAAGGCAACAGCTGCAGTCATCCAGTTCAACCTCTCACCTCCTGCCAGCTAGTCGCAGCTTGAGCCTGCAGGAGAGAAAGGTGGTGGACATTATTCACCTTTATACATTAATCGGTGTGCATTATTACATTTTGTTCGAGAAAGACAGTTTAAACTGCAAATAATTTCATTTTGCAGAGATTCACAGAATCGTTGGTGTAGACGCTCAACAATGTTTTGTGATTGACGATGAGAGTCACTTTAAAATTGATTAAATTCTTTAAGCAACATCAGAATGAATAAATGACATCATGCAAATCTTAAAGAATATGACAAGTTGTTTTATTCTTTGTAATAAAACCCAACACTCCCTGTCCACACTTTTTTGTTAAAAACACTGTTTGGGCTATACTTTTTATCTGATTTTATGAGCAACAACAAAAACAACAAGAAAACAACTTGAAGGCTGGAGTGGGTGAAGAATCCCAAATTTTTCTCTGACCATGCAACCCCCACCCCAGCCATCACTGAGCAAAGACAAACAGCCCGCCTAATAACAAAAAACAGCACAAAAGTATACTGGTCAGTACAATAGAAACCTTTGTGTTAACTGTAGTAAGAATATGATGTGAATTACTTTCAGCGTGGAGGGTGACATTGCTCAGCTTCATGCTGAAAGTGTACAAAGATTTCCATCTGTTTTTCATCAGCTGCTGCAGAGCAGATGGTGCTGAGGGTTTTGACTCTTAGTGCACATGTTCTGTACTGAATCTCTCCCTCATGTTTCATAAGTGTCCCCGATGAGCAGAGTAATAGAGTCATCATATGCAGTAAAAATAAAAACTTTGTGTTAGATTACATTATGGCGATATCAATGATTACAGATTGGGTTTCATTGCGCTGCGGCCCTCTCACCTACCAATTTGTTAAGTGGAAGTGTCTGCTTGTGTAAGTTTAAGATATGTTATCGCTCCCTGTGTGAAAGTCATGTAGTGACGCATAGTGTCGGGCTGTCCAAACTTGAGACAAGTCAGAGGAGGAAAAATAATTCTAGCTCCTTTTTCAGTTGAATTAAACATGTGAGGATTTGTCTGTGTACATAATGTGTGCGTGTGTGTATGTGCTTTTTTCAGAAGTTTCAAGTTCATCCATGGTATTCAGTTTCCTGCATGATGAGTTTTTGGTTACCTTATGCAATGCAAAGGCCATTAGTTCAAGCTTTCAGAAGGTTATGCTCAAAGTAAGGTTTGGCACATAGTGTAAAACCTTATGTCCAGCTCTTTACTCTACCTGTGCCAACGTCATGACCCCCCACTGGTAATGTGATAGACCTCCGTAATCTAACCGCCGACAGATATTAAATCACACCCACATCATGTGACAAATTGTGGGGTGGAGCCCAGGGACTTCATGACGCAGACAGCAGTCTTAAATAAGATCCAGGTACCGCCAAAACACAACTGGGAACTACAAGTCCAATGTTTGGAGCAGATATTCAGATGTATTTACCAAACCAGAAATGATCTGCATTTAAAAGTGAAATGGTCGACATTCCTGTTTGTACTCTCTTGTGTTAAGTACATGAAAACAGAAAAAACACAATCTTTAAGGTGACTATTGTGTTCATGCAGTTTCAAAGCTGGCCTGTCCATACAATTAGGCAGATTAGCCTTCCTCACATATCAGCTGTGATACTTAATATGAACTCAATCACATGCACAAGAACGCACAAACTCAAAGGTTGTGCTGCGCGTCTTCTTACCATACACACCAGTTAGTTTGTGGGAATGTAGCCCACCATGGCACAGATACAGTTTCCCAGTTTAGACTGTCATTTTATCCAGCAGTGCTCCCTTCCCACACACACATGTACCCATACCACCAGCACCCCCGCAGCCCCAGAACCCTGCAGCTGCCCCAGGGAAGCAGGCACCAAGGACAGTTATGTAACTAGGAACTCTGTATGAATCAATGATAATGATTATATCTGATTCTCATGAGCAGGGGGTGCAATTAATCATTCGGTGGAACACTTTTGTGGCCTTTGCGCATACTATTAATGACACAAAGTTAAATGGATTTTTCTTTCTTTCTGATGTTTGAGGAAATATCATTACAGAAGATGCAGAGTAGTTCTTAAACCATTTAAAGCTGCAGGATGAGGGAGGCTATGGTTGCACAACTTGATGTATTTTACATGTCACAAATTAGAGAATTAAAGGATGCATTTTGACATTTGCAAAATGTGTTTTCTAGGGTGGTGAAAGGATAAACACATTTTTGTCCAGAACGTTCACAGAACTGATTGGAGAAAACAAGGCACTCACACATGGCAGTATCCACACCCCAATTCAGATATGGGGTAATGCTCGTAGCTGTTTGCCTACCACTTTTAAACAACAAACGCAGAAGAAGAAGAAGCAGATGCAACGACCAGTCTGCGTCTTTAAATCAGCTGTGTAGTGAAACTTCAGGCTCACAGTCATTAGAAAACACATCAACTTGGTTACTACTCTTGGTTCAAAAATGAATTAGAGAACTGCTCATGCACTTAGGAATTGTTGTCGCTTTTTTCCTGTTGTACTTAACTAATTCTGAACCGTGACCCCTAAACTGAGGCTTGAACCGAACCGTGACCTCTGTGTCACATAAAAAAGGAACTCTCTGGAGCTGATATTCTTTTTTCTTTGTTGAAATTAATTAATTCAACTTTTTAGATTTTTTAAAAAGTTGATCTTGTTAATGTGTCTGGCCTTGTACAAGATTAAAACACATAAAGAGTGTATTTCTGATAGAGTTAAAGACTGCACTTGTGTTGTCTGTATTTTTTGTGTTTCAGTGCTTCTTTTGGTCCTCTGATCTCTCACAGGCTGGAGTGGTTGAGACATATATCTGTATGAACCTTGTTTGAGCAGGCTGCAGGCCTTTAGTCTGATAGCATATTCTTATTCACAGAAGAGGCCTGAGGGAGCTGTAGAGGGTTACAAGCATTCACACATTCACACATGGGCGTTGCCAGGAACAACTGGCAGTCTTGGACGCTAACGCACATTTCTATATCAAACATCAACTTCACTCTCAGGGTTTCTTTGACAGGGAAACAAAACATACAAAACAGAAAACTGGTTTAATGTGAAACGAGAGGATGTAAGATGAGTTCAAGGTTTGATCTTTTTCCTGATTTGTAAGTGTATTCGATGATGTTACATTGCTTTTCACTGATTAAATAAAAATGGTTTTAAACTTTAGCTGAAACAAAATTGCCTCTAAACTCCACATACAAAGCCATAATAGTGCATGTTACTCATGTAAGAGAATGCAGATCTCAGGGAGCTGCATGTGCCCTCGTTCTTTCTTTGGATTCCTCAGATGTGACCTGAACGGTGTTTCAGACACACAAGTCCGGATCCAGAGCAGGAAAAACTCCTGTTAACAGTTCGAGGCGCCCACAAATAGACCCAGGAATTTGTAAGACGACTCTGTCAACGAATGTATGTTAAGTCTGTCACACGGTGAAAAGTGCTGGAGTGAAGCCAGCGTAGCTAGATGAGAAGGAGCGAAGGTGTTTGGCCAATGAGAGGTGAGGCTTTGTGATTGGTTGAGGATGTCACTGAAAACATCATAGGAGAAGGAAATGTGTCTACTTTCTTTCTGTGTGTGTGGGGTTGGGGGGTGGGGTGGGGAAATGTTGGAAAGAGAGAGTGGCAGTCGATATGCAGCAAAGGGCTGAGGTGTGCTTGAGCCCGGGCTGCTGCAGCGAGGACTATAGCTCGGGTACATGGGGCATGCAACACAACCTCAGGCTATCCAGTGCAGCATGTTAACATGATTTACTTTTCAAAAGAAGAATGACACAAACTGAATGACGTGTCCAGACTTTTTTGACTGGGCTGACCCAACAGGCACACTGCAATAACTTAATCTTCTATTATTATTCTAAGCGTTATTCTTTAAGGACTCAAAAAGAAGATGCATGTCCAAAGTCAACATTTGAAGTGCTTTAAAAAATCGCATGCATATCCTGCACACTGTCTTACTTGCAGCACAAAACAAAAACAAACAAAAACACATCAAATGTAAATTTTTCAGTCGTGAAACATTTCTAGTTGATTCATTGCAAGTTCGACAGTGAGCAAGAGTAAGCAAGCAATTTTTCTATGGACTCATTCCTCTACCTATGTCTTAAGAAATGGATGTGCAAAATATTTGGCCAATCATATTTCAAATGTGGCCCATGTCCCATACCCCTGGACACCCCTTTGGATTTCCCTGCTTACGACAGTAAAAATGTTTACTATGGACACTGACACTAACAGTTGTTTGGTTATTTTTATACCTAAAAACAGGTTTTATAACATTTTAGTCGGGATACAGATCAGACTCAGGAACAAGGCCTTGGTGGAGGTCTGCTCTTTCTTAGAGACCCTCTACTTTTAAATCTTTACTCATCGTGTTGATAAAAAACAATCTGTGTTCCAATCGGTTTCAGCAAAATACATTCACTAACTTAAAATACGTTCACATAGTTTTGATATGTATTGGGATGTTAATCGGATGTGTTACATTCATGGTTGCTGAAACAGGTTTTCAACCATCTCAACTGAGCAACACTGTTTTTTAAAAATGCAGTTGTCGGATTATGTAACTCATTTATCGTGTTTTCCCTGAAGGTGACAGTGGCGAATTCTATCTGAAACATGAGCGACCTGTGTAACTCGTGAGGGGGGAGAGGGACATTGGGAGGGGGGGTGAACTGAAGGTTTCTATCTTTAGTCCCGCTTCACCAGGTCATCCCATCTCCAATACCAGCTCTCCCGATTGAATTGCATCGACTCAGCTGACAGTCTGTCTGTCCCTCCTTCCATCCCTCCGTCCATTCATCAGTTCATCCTCCTTCCTTCCTTTATTGCCAAATGAAAAGATAGCAGAAAAAAGCTGGGATTTTAATCTATAACTACCAGTAGAGAGCTGATACACTGCATCAAGTAGTAGCTCACATGATTTGTTCTGTGTTCCTTCAGATTTATCTTTTTGTAACTGTCGACTTTATGTCTCACTCCGTCTCTAATGTCATACACAAAAAAGCCCACGTAAAAATCATGCTTGGCTGTTAACAGGAAGCTCTTAGGAAATGTTGCTCATGTCGCTTAAATCAGTTATGATCAAGTTTTGCTTTATTTGTCTTTATTCTGATGCATCATGTTTTGGGTTGTCGGTCCATGCAACCCTTTTCTATTGAGGGGAATATCTGTGTAAAGACAATATCTTTACGGAATATTTTCAAATTTGGTGCACTGAACTGGTTGGGGTGGCAGGAGCTCAGTCTGTAGGGACTTGGGTTGGATCCTGGTGCGGACCAAAGTATGGAAGTTGGTCTGCTGGCTGGAGAGGTGCGAGGTCACTTCCCGAGTACTGCAGAGGTTCCCTTGAGCAAGGCACCAAACCCCCAACAGCTCTGGCGGCACGCTCCCTGTGTAGCAGTGTGTAGCAGCCCCACTCTGACATCTCTCCACTAATGCATGTCCACAGGTCCTGTTTGTGCAGGTGTGTGATTCGGGACCTATGTGTGTGTTAGAAAATAACATTTTGAAAGGATTAGAAATTAAAATTGGAAGTTGGTAGTAAAAGAGCCACTTATTATGCCAATATCTAATTTACAAAAACAAAGATAAATAAATGATAGTTTTGACATTTGTATCCAAGGGCAGGACATCCTTTTGTCCTGTGATTGACTGGCGGCCAGCAGGTTGTACCCGCCTGTCGCCCAATGACAGCTGGGATCTGCTCCACCCCCCACCCCACCCCCCCGTGACCCCAAATGGGACGAGAGGTATAGATCCTGGGTGGATGGAAAGATCCCTTTGTCCTGAATTTTTTTTTCTAGTTTTTATTCTAAGCTGTAACTCAGGAAGGGATTAGAGATAGTGAAACTGTTACTGTTTTTGGTGATTGTCAGTGAACTTACACAACTGCAACTTGTTAGCAGAGGCACAATCGAAGGGTTGACAACACTAGTTCTTTGTCACGTCTACCCTGTGTGTGTGTGTGTGTGTGTGTGTGTGTGTGTGTGTGTGTGTGTGTGTGTGTGTGTGTGTGTGTGTGTGTGTGTGTGTGTGTGTGCGTGTGTGTGTGTGTGTGTGTGTGAGAGCGTGTGTGAGCGTGTGTGTGTGTGATAAAAACAGCTGTGACACTATAACTGTACAGCTCTTATGTATACATTATATAAACGTTATGTCCACCATGCACACCTGTGTTCTTTTTTAAATCCATGTGCATATATATAGTTACACACTCACCGCAGAGTGTGTGCTCTTTCCTTCCTGCTGTCTGATGGACATGAGCTGCTGTATGACCAGTGTGGCGTCCCACTGCCCGTCTTATTACACAGCTGAGCACATTTTCTGTGCTTATCAGCTGAAAAAAGACATAAGAGAAATGGAGTTAAAAGACAAAACAGGGGAGAAGGAGTAACAGATAAATAGGCAGCATTGGGAAATGCTCGCGGCGCCGGCCGTACATGGGGGGCATCCTGGCACCCGAAATGAGTGAGGAAGAAAAGTTGAAGATAACAAGAAGAAAAAGGAGGAAACTTGTGTTTAACTTTCACTTAATGTTATTATATCTAATGTAATTTTCATGCTATTATTCGGCAATATAACAAAAGAAGCCAAGAAAACATAAATATTACAACTGTTCTGACAAAATAATCCACGTTTCATGACCAAAGATAAGATACTTTTTATCTCACCTATTTAAAAAAAAGCCCTGCAACACCGCTGCTCGTTACCTGCTCTTTGTGGGGGAGGAGGGCAGACGAGTTATCAGAAGTGAGTGACACTGACCGTACGGATAAATATCAGGTTTAAATGAAGAAAATCTCTAAAACATAAAGCTGTATGCCACTTTTCTTTAAGTGTTTGAACATTTTAATTGGTGGTGGAATTGGTTCCAATACAAAGGGGACCAGCTAAAATGTGTGTGTGTGTGTGTGTGTGTGTGTGTGTGTGTGTGTGTGTGTGTGTGTGTGTGTGTGTGTGTGTGTGTGTGTGTGCGTGCATGCGTGCGTGCGTGAGTGCGTGCGTGCGTGCGCGTGTGTGTGTGAGAGATTTAAAGAACAAAAGGTTATTCTGTTCATGAAAGTGTGAAACTACAAATACTAAATGAAACATCTCACGTCTTTAATAACTGTCAGAACTTTTATAAAAGATGACTACACAGATTTTTTTCAGAGCACAAAAGTGAGCAAAGCAATCAAACGTGATATCATGAAATCAAGTGAACCTCTGCAACCAAAGACAGTTCACAGTTATAATAAAGGTCAGCGGGGTTTCTGAAGAGATTTAAAAGGCTGAAGTGACTTATCCAGGCTTAGCTTTTCACTTAACAGTTTATGTCCCCCTCAGTCCCCACACATGGAAACACATTACAGTGTTGTTGTCAGCATTAGAAAACAATTCAAATGTGCTAAAAGGCATAAGAAGAAAATACACAATGAAAAGAATGCAGCTGTATCACAGAGGTCCAGTTCAGTGCCAAAGCTCATATTTCTGTTCATTAATAGACGACATAATAGATATTTTAAGGTAACACAAATATTTTTATTGCAACAGATAAAGTGTTGTCTATTTTCTGCAGCAGGGTCAAAGGTGGAGGTAGAATGAACTCTGACCCATTGACATTAACGGGAAAGTTTTGGTGTCTCTGCACATTTCAACGACACAAGAGAGGAGAGTTCTCTGACTTTAGTTTGTTTTCAAAATGGGAAATGTTTATTTTTGTGTCCAAACACTCTTTGGGTCCCTCAAGGTAGAACATACCCTACACTGTTACAGTATATACACAAATCAATACAAAGTGTATTCTTTGAATCTTAAACACTGTGCTTCTAAACGTTAACGTGGGCTATGAAGAGAAAAACATTGTTCTTCATGCTTGAAGTGACATCACAAGTTAAGAGGTCTTTTGAATGCTAATATTTCACTTCAGACATTTTAACAGTTTGTAAAACATGCTTCATATTCAGAGCAAATTATGAACAATTGATTATACTTCAATTTCTTACTGAAAGCTCCTGTGAGGAACTTTCAGTTTGTGGCGATTTTTGGCGCCCCCTTTGGTAAAGCAGCACGTCTGGTCTCTTCGTTGATCTTGTCCTGTACTGTAGGTCGTTTTTTGTGTTTTTTGACAAAAGTTTCGTCCCTTCTTTTAACAGTCAAATGTTTCAAGATTCAAGATGAACTTTATTGTCTCACAAAGTGAGACATTTCTCTTGGGCTCCTTACCCATGCTGCAGCCATAAAAAGACAACCGTCCGCCTCATTCACATCAAACAGAAAACAATAAACATTGTTAAAAAAAACAATATCCCCCAAAAATTAAGAATATTAAAAACATCAGGTTCTTAAAATACCAGTGCAAACATGCAAAGACAAATTATAGTCCAGTGCCTATCCTGCCTTATTTGCCACTATTTAAAAGCCTTAAGACACTACAGGGATAAACACATTTCGAAACCTGTTCAGTCTACAACGGGGAACTCTGAAGCTCTTACAGAGGGCAGCAGCTCGTACTCTGTATGTAGAACATGGGATGGGTCACTGACAATCGTATCGGCTTGCCTCAGAGTAGCCTGTTCAAAAACAGTGTGCAGGGGTGTGTGATAGCTCCCATCATTTTCCATGCAGTCTGAATCAATGTATCACTCATTGTAAAGGTTTGCTGTGTAAAATATAAAAAAGGCTGTTTCTTTAGCATGCTGTGAATCATCTCGTCTTAAACCCAGAGGCAGCGGCGTCAGGTGTTAAAGCTGACAACAGTCTATGTTGTCAGTGCTGGTCTTGTTTTCTTTTGTATCAGTTTCTCTGTTGTGTTGTAACACTATTAACAAAAACACTTCTTTCACCACTAAATGAATGAGAAAAGTGTAGTAATGATTTAATGACCCAAAAACTCACTTTCCCATAATCCTCTTTATCTTATATCGGATATCGGATGTATATGATCATATCTGAAAAAGGCCTGCTGTTTGTGTATCAGTTTCTTTTTGTCCATCAGTGACACATGTTAGTGACTGTTTGAATTATTGCCTTCATCAATGATAATAAGTATTTTTTAAATATCCAAAACGTGTTGCAGTGAACAGCTGATATGCTGCTTGTTTAATATCAGTGCCAATTATGGAACTTTTGTCTCCTGCAGACATGAACAAGGTGGAACAAAACAGTTCTGTTGTAGCATCAACAACTGTCAGGTAACAACTTTGAGGAGCCAAGTCACTTTCATTTATCATTTTAAGTTTGTTTTGTTTTGTTTAAGAGAATTTCTAATCATTTGGTTTAACACCATAAACTACATCGAGTTAACGCCTTTTTCTGTTGTGTTTCTAAAGGCTAAAGGTTAAGATGACCGTTTTTAAATTCAGGAAAGATTGAGAGAGAAAACAACATGTATCACTGCTTGTTAAGCTCCAGTTTCAAAGTGTGCAGGATGTGCTCTCCTCCTACTCCCTGAACCTTTCAAACATCTGCAGAGCTTCTTTCGATCAGCTGCTCTGATACAGGGAGGGATTTTTTCAGACCTTTCATGAGCCTGAGCATTTGACCCCCTGACCCTGATCCCAAACCTGAACCTTGGTGGGTGTGTGCGTGTTGAGCAGCAGGAGGGTTGGACTACAGATGCCTGGAGGAGTTTCCCCGGGGACCGATGACTTTATATGGCAGTACCCTGCCTGCACAGCCACCATGTCAGTTGTTGGTGCTTCTCTGCGTACCTGACAGCTGAGCCATCCATCAACCTGCTCATATAACTGTCACAGACAGGCACATGCAGCACTACGCACACACACACACACACACACGCACGCACGCACGCACGCACGCACGCACGCACGCACGCACACACACACACACACACACACACACGCACGCACGCACGCACGCACGCACGCACGCACGCACGCACGCACGCACGCACGCACACACACACACACACACACACACACACACACACACAGACAGACAGACAGACAGACAGACAGACAGACAGACAGACAGACGTTTCCTCCCTCTTGTATCCTTCTTAATTCCTTTAATTTTTAAGTGGTTCTGACTTTTTGTGAGGCACGTCTTCTTGAACATTTGCATTCAGTGCACTGAAAGCCTTAAGTTAGAATAACTCTAGAGTTAAAAGCGTGAGCCCTGTCACTGAATGCATAAAGGAGACAGCGCCATCTACAGAAAGTTTTTGCTTGTGACCTCACTCAGAGTTTTGAATTTTGTAATATCTACCAACTAAACCTGTGGTGCAGGAAATATAAAGTGAATTTGCACAAGTATCTGGCTCTGCGGCCCCTGTCTCTCATATTAATCAGTTTAATAGCATATAAGTACTATATTTATACATAGCCTGCCTGCCAGTCACAGGACTACTGACTCCAAAAGATCTTGAACCCCCCCACTCCCAAAAAAATTGTAGAACAACAACAAATAAGACAGCTGCAACACCCGCAGCATACATTTAAAAATGGAAAATAGTTCATATTTATTTGCTTTGTCTCTACTACAATAAAGTGTTTTTCCCCTCATCTCTACGGTGCTATAAACTGTGATCCTCTCTCTACACGTACTCCAACATGCAGTGTGTTTTCTTTAGATCTCCTGTGTTTGCAGTCGCCTCATGTTAAGCTGTTGTAATAACTTCTTAGTGTGACTTAAGTTCATTGTTTACCCAAACCCTCCTCCTGCACAGGCTGAGCTGATGGGACATTAATAAGCCTCATGCTTGTTCCACACTGAAACCTCTCGGCCACACATGGACCACCCAGTTATTCCCACTGCATGCACATCTTAACATTTGACAACAACACAGCAGAAGGAAACAATTGGCTAAGTTTACAAAGATATTATTTACAAAAATATTTAAAATGTCTTTTTATTAAAGGAGTTAAACACACCAGTTTTAAGTGATTATTATTATTAATGAATACAGAATAAATCATTTGCATGTTTAGAAAAGACAGATAAGTTATAGCCTGTAGTGTATGAATATAATTACAATAGAAAAGGCCATTCATTTTGACTATTACGTTAAAATGAATGAATATTTCTATAAATGAATTTAATATCGTAGTTTGTATCCAATATTTATTACAAATGATCTTAAAGAAGGATGATGCATAAGATAATGTATTATGATACCGTTGTGAACTACTGATGACATGTCATAAATAATCTGTCAGTAATAATCATAGACTGTAAATATTGGTAATATTCCGTTTCTGCTCCCGGAAGGAAGTTCACCTCTTCCACAGATAGGTGGCCTTGTCCCGGGACGGACAGCCCCGGTACAGTACAGCCCCGTTGGCGCAGTGCATGGTGGGAATTATGGGATCAGGTAAGCCCTTCAGCTGCATCAAGCCACGGGGACAAAACTGTATAAAACCAGGAAGTCGGGCGATTTGGCCTTCAGCATAAAAGCATCCCGTTTTACTTCAAAGTGAAGACATTTCGACACTTAAAAAGTTGAACTTCATATCTGGCTATTGAACCCAGAATAATGAGTATGTGATTCATTAGATGTGAAGAACAAAAATATAACTTTAACCTGATGAAAGTTTCTAAGTAATTAGGGTGTGGATGATGTTCTTGAAATACATTAAACACAGCACTTTGCGTCCTATGAAGTAATTTAAAAGTACAATATTTGCCAATGAAATGACAAACAGTAGAAATAAAAGATCCATAGAAATAATTAGATCGTGATAATAACCTCTGTGCAGTACTTGGGTGAATATTTTTTAACTTCTCAGTATGCTGAGAAGTATAGTTCACGTGTAACCCATTCTTAGAACTGAACACTCTTGTTATTTATGATATTTACATTATTTACTTTTATTAAGCACATCTGCTGTGTTCTTGTTGTCGGTGTGAGTATGTTTACGTGTGTCGTCGCCTAGTTTATTTAATGTTGTTTTATTATCATGTGTTTAAATGGTTACCTGCCAGATGAAAACTACCTTTATTGAAAAATGGTAAACTATAAGTTTATATTGTAAATCGTCCCTTTACAACTAAAATAAAACAAATAGATACACATATGTCCTGGGAGCGTTTGTACACACATTGACGGCCTCTAAAAGGCTTTTACTTTGAAAGCGAGAACCGGATGTCTGATGTCACTGCTGCGAGCTTGAAGCTAATGAATCTGTAATGACAGGAGGAGCTGAGAGCCGAGGAGGCAGCAGGTGAATCATTTACAGCTTCTACTTTTTACCGTCCCACCTGTTCAGCAACGATTCATAAACACAAAGATATCGAGAGCCGAAATGTCGAGCTGTTTATTACAGGTTCCACTTTTTATATGAAAATAAAAACATCCGGTCAGATTGGAGAATAAGACGGAACCACGCCGCCGGAGCCTGGACTTAGCAGGTAGGCTATAAATAACTTTGTGTTGATGTGTCTGTCTGTGTTTACATCCTGTCGGTGAGCTTCATTAGCAACCAAAACATATCGTACAAATAAATGCAGCAACCATCGATTTGTGTTGTGAATAATATTTCCTTTCCCCCCCTGGCCTGTTGCGCTCACAGTGATTACTGTCACATTAAACTCCCGGAAAGAGAGTCATAAATATGACTACTAATCTTATTCATAATGTCTGGTTACTAGGGATGTAACGATTCACTAAACTCACGATACGATTCTCTCACGATTTATTTTACAAATTGAGACTGTAGACAAATGATGAGTGAGAAAGATTCCTTTAGGGGCTGCTAACCTGCTTGTCAGTGTGGTTTGACCTTTTAATGTTTTTCTTCTCTCAACAAGGGGAGGTGATTGGAGCTTCTCATTGTGCTGTGCATTAAATGCTGCATCATGTTGGTTGTGCTATTTGTGTCTTCTTGCAATATTTGCACACAGTTTTTGTCTTGTCTGTTATCTTCTCATGTAAAGTGATGTTATTTTGTATCTTATTCACACAGATTTGGCCTCTCCTTATTCTTTATGAATGGACCAAATACAAATATTCATTCATCACAGTATATAGTCCGTGTAATTTAAAGGGTTAATGTTCTCCTCAGCTGCCTGAACTGACTGAAAAAGAGAGAAAATTCAAAATACTGTATGTGTGTCATTTAACAACAACCTTCCTCTCTGTCCCTTGGTTGACAGATTTTTCTTCTCATATTCATTTTGTTATTTTTGTGTTCCTCCGTGTTTATACTTAAGTCCGATTTTGAGTGTTTTGTATTTGAAAAAGTGAATTTGCACGAGTGAAATATCGGCATGTTACTGTAGGTAATGAACTACTTCTGTGTTTAGCTCTTTATGCCATCTTCAGCTGTCAGACTTTTTGCTTCAAACAGGCAAAAAACAGGAAGCTGAAAACCAGTATGTGTTTGCTGACAGTTCAAATTACTGTTCTCAGCTCTAGTATTACTTCTACTGCTACTGTCACTTTTACTGTTATTGTGCAGCTTCAACCCACGCTCTTTTTATTCTGCTACTTTTAACTTATACCTCAATGACTGGCAGCTATTTTACTGCTACTTCTACTTCTAGCAACTGAACCTACTAGTATTTTTTATTTGCCACTGCTTGTAGTTGCTGCTCTTAGTTATTCAAGTACTACTGACCATTTCACGAACACAAGGAGATTACTAAAGACTTTGTTCTACCCTTCATGTTTTTTCTTTTTATGGTGCTCCCAGGTCATTTCTTGCGAGAGGAGGAACCTCAGAATAGGAACCATGTTGTCGTCAGACGAGATTCTGTGCAGCACGCAGCAGGTGATCGCAGGTTTAGAGGCGCTGAGAGGGGAGAACTGCAGCCTGCTGGAGAGCCTTCAGGAGCCGGTAGAGAGCCGGACAGCGTTGGAGAGTGGCAGCGTGGAGCAGGAGAAGACCAGCATCATCCGCCAATCACTGGAGAGGATAGAGCTGGGGCTGAGTGAGGCTCAGGTGAGAACAGAAGAGGAAAAAAGAGGCCAAACAATAATGTGTTTATCCTCTATTTTTGAGTCCTATTTACATAAAACATCTCTAAAAAGTCTTTTTGGGAATGGGAGTGTCGTGAAACGTACAGAGAATTATCACTGACTGCAGCTTTTTGGAGCAATATAACCTCTCTTAGCTTCTTGTTTTGGTTTTTCATTTCTGCTACTAATTGTTTTAAGAACAGAAGACAGAAGACTTACATTATCTGACATTATCAGGGACAAAGAACCACGACTCATGCAAACATGCAACCTTTTCTCACAAAAGAAACACTTATACATTTGGCTTAAAGGAAGACTAGCACAACAATAATATAAACATGTCTTAGAACTGAATTATCCTGCACAGAAATCTTCCCTTAAGAAGAGACATGAAGTTAAAGAAGGTGCATTAAAAGCAAAGGGTACAGAAATGAACATGCATACAATATGCATTTTGTAGATAAGCTCTAAAGTCTCTTCTTCTTTTAAACATTTGTACTTCATCCATGTTTGGTTGTCCTTTTTTTACACCTGAGGGTATTTCTCATGTTATAACGAGCGTCTCGTCCCTCCAGGTGATGATGGCGTTATCGGCTCACCTGGGTTCTCTTGAGGCGGAGAAACAGAAGCTACGTGCTCAGGTTAGTTTCTGCAAGAAATGTATATAAAAAAAGGAGAGTAACAAGATGTCTGCCAAGTATTCTCTTTAGCTTTTTGTAAATGTTGATCATGCAGCATAACTGACTCCACAGTTCAACCTGTTAAATCCTTGTTATGTTTTTATCTCCTCCTTGTTCTTTTGTCTTTACACTCTGACTCCGTTTATTCTGTCTCTTCCTTCCTCCATCTCAAAACTACTCATCCCTCTCCTCTTCATCTGTTCCTCTCTGCTGTCCTCCTCCTGTGTTGCTATTTCTACCTTTTTTTCCCTTCCTGTTTCTATTTCCCCAAATCTATCCTCTTCTCCCTTTCCTGTCCTTCTCCTTGCCCCCCCATCTCTCCCTTATTCTTTTGCTCAACGATCCTTCTCACCCCCTCCTCAGGTACGTCGTTTATGTCAGGAGAACCAGTGGTTGAGGGACGAGCTGGCTGGTGCTCAGCAGCGGCTGCAGGACAGGGAGCAGGAGGTAGTCACCCTGGAGGAGCAGAACAAACACCTGCAGTTCATGTCCTCCATACGCAAATATGACCTGGAGGAGCCGCAGCTGGTGAGGAGACGACAAACGAACTGAACAAAAACACAAATATTTGTGTGTGTTTGTTTAAGAAGAGTTTGCTATCAGTAGTTAACCAGCACACTAGGAGTTGAGGTAACTGATGATAAAATTAGGGGGAATAAAACTTGGCAGGAAGTTGAGCTCCATGAAGAGTCGGCTTTTAAAAAAACCTTAAACACAGCGACTTCACCTGATGCCGTGTATTTATTGAGGAAACCAGGCTGAAGTATAATCTCTGATCAATTTAAAGAGTGAGACAGGTTTGTTCTGATCCATCTGAACTTAAGCCGTCATTGAGACTGGTTCTTAAATGTAGGAATCTGGTTTGGTACTAAGACAAACATAGAGCTGTTCCGCCCTCTCCTCTTCGACAACATGCATCTGTTGACAAACAGAGCGTGTGAAGCCGGCAAAGAAGAAGCTGAACAACCGATTGACAGTGTAGAGTGATATTACTGGATTCTACGCAAATATGACTCTGCGAGCGTCTTCAGCCCGTTGTTTGCAAACTGTTTGCATGTAGAGTATGTGGATGTTTATTCAGCTGTTACCATGACGACTATAGGCCGTGGCTAAATGGCTACGTTGGAGAGGATAATTTATTAAAAGCTAGTTGAGATGAGGTTTTTAATGTTCTAAACTTTTAAAGCTAACTTGAAGATAAACGAGGAAAGAGACAGCTTTTTGGCGTAGATGTATTTATTTATTTATTTGTATCAAACCTGAGACATAACTTGTGTTAGACGACTTTCTGCAGCAGGTTAAGCTGCTAAACTTGAGACAACGGTGACAGTACAGCCTAACGTAACGTCACAATCTGTAATGACCTGCAGGGATGTACACTCTGCCTCTTGCTCAGCCACTCTCTCTTTTCCTCTTCTTTAGCCTCAGTCATTTTATGAAACAGCAATGAGACTTAAAAACTGAAGGCTGGTGGATGAACTAGTTCCATACTGGTACGCCACACACTTCTCACGAGATGACCTCGGCCCGCTGCCAAGGTTACATAGTGCAGTAATCAGGCGATCAGGCCTTGAGAGAGACGCCATTCTCCCTGTTGAAAGTCACCATGCTGTTAAATCAACCTTTGAAACTACTATCGTAAGGTGGACAAGTTACATGTCGTTACCTTAAAGCCGCAGTAACGGCTTTATGGCATGATATGGACTCCTGATAGTTTATTTGTTTATTTGGCTGCTGATTGCTCAGTTTGGTTCTCGACAGAAAGCATAAAGTGTTTCTCAGAGTGGGCTCTAAAATCAAATCTGTTGCTTTAAAAGCTACATAATGATGAAGAGTCGATGGTTATTCTTTGGTCGTGTTTGGTGAGACAGCCATTCATTACAGATTGTTAAAGACTGATGATTAGTCGAGCTGTAAAAAGATGCTAACAGGCCTCAAGTGTTTATTTACATCTGCTATAATTTAAACACATTGATTCATGTTGAGAATACATTGAGATGATACAGATGCACTTTAATCTTTACTGAGTGTGGCTGTCTCTCTTTTCAGGAGGATAAAGACACTTCTGCTAACAAGGAGTCTCTGGACGACCTCTTTCCCACAGAGGACGAGGAGCAGTCACAGAGTAAGGTCACACTGTCGGTTCTTCATGTGTGAGCGACACTTTAAAATCTCTCTGCCTGAAATCACAAATTAAATTCAGTTGCTTTGATTTCTTCAGGAGGTTTGTGGGTGAATTCATCAGAACTGAGAAACAGGATTGCATTCTGTTTCCGAACTGTTGAAAAAGTCTCCACGACTCTGTTGTTGTTCCTGCTGCACATATTTTGAGTTGCCACTTTTTCACACACAGCAAAGACATTTCAAGCTGTGATGTTACATTTCCATCTCCTAAATCACATGCAGTGATAATGAGCCGAATGCACATGAGGGGAAAGTCAGATTCAGGGATGCTTTTACAGTTATGTAAGTTACGCTTACGTTGAATTTGTCTTTACATCTCTGCACTTGTCTTTTTGTCGATGTTCAGTGTCACAGCCTCATCACAGCAGTGCAGCAGCTGCAGCCCAGCAGGGCGGCTACGAAATCCCTGCCCGGCTCAGAACACTCCACAACCTGGTCATCCAGTACGCGTCCCAGGGACGGTATGAGGTGGCTGTACCACTCTGCAAACAGGTGAGAGAGGCGTCCCCTCACAGTGTTGCTCTTTAAGTCTCAAATACACAACAGAGGTGGTGATGGATCCATCTCTCAGGATGTACATGCATGTAATAAACGTCATGTCAACATATTTAAAGGAGCAACATGTAAAATATCTACTGAAACAGCCAGTATGCCCTCCTTCTAAGTTTAGATTCTGGTCCTGAATGGTCTGGATTTGTTTGGACAAGAGAAGATAGGCGGTTTTAAGGCACCCCCACACGGCTGTTTTAGACGCCCCTTGGCTCGCCAGGCAAACGTCAAACCAACAGGTGTTGCAGCGATGGAAGCGGGCAAGAGAACTGGTTCAGATTGAAGTGATTGTACCCGACCTAAAAAGCCTCTGCATGTTTCTAATAAGCTCCACGAGCAGAAACGTGCTCAAACTAGGATCAATATTGGAGATGCTTTTGAAAAATGGAGAGAGGTTAGAACGCAGAAAGGTTTACAGACCGATGCAGAGCTGGCTAAACACTGAAGCTTCAGTGTCCACCACATGGCAACCTGCGTGAGCATCCACTCTAGAGAGGAGAGGGGGGGGAGACAGCTCTCTACGATGTTTAGAGTTTGGGCAGTACCCAATTTAAACACTAGGTGTCAGAGTTACATATTGTCACTTAATTAATGAACAAATTGAACCTTATGGCAGGCTTTTTAAAATCACTCATGAGGTTTAATAGGATAATGAAAAGTCAATACAATCAACCTATGATGAGTGTTTATCCTGATCCATGACAACATGCTTTATTGTCACATTTGTACTGCAGATGAAACGGGTTTAAATGGCTCCTGATTTGAGTTTATATTCTGAACAGGCTTTGGAAGACCTGGAGAAGTCCTCAGGACACACCCACCCAGACGTGGCCACCATGCTAAACATACTGGCGCTGGTGTACAGGTGAGTGGTCAGTTCATGTCCTGTAGAGAAATGTCCATCTTGTCTTCAGTTTTCTATTTTTACACACGGACATATTTATGACAACAAGAGGAACCCCTCAAAAAATTGGCTAATTATTTTTTTCCAATATAACAATATTTGTCTGAACTTTGGAAACTGAAGTTTGAGATTCTGACAAGTTTCAATGTTTACGTGTGTGTGACTGTTTTTCTCCTCAGAGACCAGAACAAATACAAAGAAGCAGCTAACCTGCTGAATGATGCGTTGGCGATCAGGGAGAAAACCCTGGGTATGGACCATCCGGCTGTAAGTTACCCTCTTAAGTAACATATTAACCATAATTCAGAATGAAACAGCTGCGGTACTATGATTAGATTAGCGTTAGATTAGATCATATGATGAGTGTTTGCTTGATTTCCACTTCTTAATAAACTCAAAGAAAACAGATTTTGCCTCATTGAAACATCTAATTGAGAAGACGCATTATAATGAATACTTGAAGCTCTATTTAATTTTGATGCTGGGAGTGCTGCCTGATGGACACCAACCAAAGAAAATATGTAATTAGCTTATTTCATGATAGTTTAATCAGACACATTAAATGTACACTGTGTGTGTTTTTGTGCTTTCTTGCAGGTGGCAGCAACACTGAACAACTTGGCGGTGCTTTATGGCAAAAGAGGAAAATACAAGGAAGCCGAGCCGCTGTGTAAAAGAGCTCTGCAGATCAGGGAGAAAGTGAGAAAACAAACTGCAACAGACTAACCTCAGCTTTCACACTTACCAAACTCATAATTCATATTTTAAAGATTGAGTCAGTAGGTTTTTCCTAAAATATAATATAGATTTCTACAAAAAGAAATGCTACGTATGGGCCTCTGTACATGTGCGGTGGTGACTGTGTCTGCAGAGACTGTCCTCTACCTGGATTTTCATGTTTCGGTTTGTTTTGGTTGACTCGGGACGTTTCTGGGCGGGGAGCTGGTGTGTTTCTCCCAGCCAATGACAGTGAGTTAGGCGTGGATACAATCCAGCGAATAGATGAGATTCAAACCGGTGTAGATAAGGTGAAGATAATAGACGTGAACGTAGCGGCGAAGAAGAGAAAATATAATCCCAGTGAGGCGAAACGCCAAGCAGATAAAGCTCGTTTTAAAACGAGGGTGTGTGTTTGCTTTTATCCCAGACGTGGAGTTGTTCTGCTTTCTGTGAAGAGTAGGTACAAGCAGTAAACGTACACACTACGTCCTGCAGTGAGTGTGCGCTTCTCAGGGCGATGAGCCCCGGAGGAGGGGGCCGGTTTGAAGGTTGTGTTACTCCACCTTTAATCCTAAACAGTGTTGTGTTACCTTTCAGAAGGAATGAAAACCAAGTTTGGAGAATGTACTTGTATCTGTAATGCTTTAAAGTTGATTAACTAAATATGTCTTCATAAAACTTCATTTGGATGAAGAGTCCGTCATGTTGGATATTTTTCTGCATCAACACTTTTTCTTTTGATTGACTTTTTTTTTTGCTGAATTATTACTTTTAAGGTCCGACTCTGAAAATGTTCTCCACCTTTGACCCTCACACACATCCCTCAGTGTACGACCTATATCAAGTATCAGATAGTGTCATGGTTGTGGTGAGAATAATGTGTTTTTTGTCCTCAGAGTATTTTGTGTCTGAATGCCCCTCAGGTTCTCGGTACAGACCACCCAGATGTGGCGAAGCAGCTGAACAACCTGGCTCTGCTGTGTCAGAACCAGGGCAAGTACCAGGAGGTGGAGCAGTACTACGAACGCGCTCTGCACATCTACCAGAGCAAACTGGGACCAGACGACGCAAACGTGGCCAAGACCAAGAACAACTTGGTGAGGCCAACCTTCTGATAAATGTGCATGACTTCGCGCTGAATATATCGTGTATTTTCCACACAGAGTTTGACATTTTGCATTTAAGAGATAGATCACAGGTGTAAATGTGCAATTACATCATAGAGCTGTGCAAATCCAGTGATGCATGTGGACCTGCAAATAAGTCTGCAGAGATGTTATCAGCAAATACTATGAACAGATGTAATAAAGAGCAGATACACTCATCGAGTTAAAGTGAATGTGCAAGGATTAAATGTGCACACTTTACAGGAGCAGAACAGGTTATAAACACAGGATGTCAGTTCTCTGCTCCACAGAGGTGAGCTGTTGTACTATTATTGGTTTCCTGTATCTGTCCTGCTGAACCAGTCTGTTAGAGAAGGTGCTCCGCGGTCTGTCCGGCAGCTGAAGTCCTCTCTTCATCACTCTTTTATCATTTGGAGTCAATTCGTCTCTCCGCTAATGGAACTAATTCCCTTGATCTTTTTCTCTGTTCCTCCTCAGGCGTCGTGTTATCTGAAGCAGGGGAAGTACAGACAAGCTGAAGCTCTCTACAAAGAGATCCTGACCAGAGCACATGAAAAAGAGTTTGGATCTGTAGAAGGTAACGAAACTGTGCAGACGAATCAAGGCCAGCTATGATATTTTTAAGTCACAGATGGAAAAGAAAAACTGAACCAGGGAGATTTTAATTACTTTTAAATCCACTGTGTGTTTGATAAATGACACTGTTGCTCTAAAACATTACAAAGTCTCGCTTAAAAACAATAAAAAACAGCTGTGAAGCAGATTATTCTCTTTATTTTTGGCAGTCAATAAACAAGTATTTTATTTAAGGCACAAGAACACGTGAAGGCAATGACACATTCTGAGAGGGAGACTTATAATTCTTCCAAGTTTCCTTTTTGATTGAAGCTAGTTTGTCCTGTAGACGGATGTTAATCAGCTTCGTTTCACAAGTGTTATTCAAGAAAGTCAAACACAGGTTACACACTGTTATTTTTACCTTCTCTTCGTTTTTTCAGGAGATGGACGTCCCAGCTGGTCGGGTGCTGAGGACAGCAGCTCCGGACAGGACGGACTCAGTAACCTGAAGCGCAGCGGCTCCTTCACCAAACTCAGAGAATCGATACGTAGAAGCAGCGAAAAACTAGTGCGCAAGTTGAAAGGAGTCGGAATGGAGGAAACAACCCCGAGGAATGCTGGGTAATATTTACAGTTTCAGTTGTGTTAAATCAAAAGACACCAAGTAACCCTAACCCTCCTTTATAAAAGAATGTTTTTCAGATTTGTCCTGATATTTCTCCCTTTAAAAAGAGTTCTCTGGGACCTTCTGCTTTCAGGATGAAGAGGGCGAACTCTTTGAACGTGTTGAATGTTGAAGCCAGAGAGCGTCGAGACGCAGACAAGGTGAGGTGACCGCTGGTGATTAAATCAGGGTGACAGTGAAGACATCATGCATACACTACAGTCGCAGACCTTCAGTTTTTAATTCAGTGATTTATTTGGTGCCATGTTTTTATTGTTGTGGTGTTTCTGGACCTCATGCACATTTCACTCTATGGAAATGTTACAGATTAATGTCAAATGCTTCAATATTAAATATTATACGAGTAACCACAAAGTATGAAACTGAATCCGCTTCCCTTATTTTTTGCAAATCAAAGGCCCAAAACTATTTGAAAAGAAACCATACAGTATCAGAAATCAGTCGCACGTCTGTCTCCTCATCGAATTCTTACTTTCTGTAACCTGAACATCTGTTTTGTGTTTTTCTTTTGTTCCTCAGTCGAGCCATTTGACGGATGTTCGAGGTCTGAGCTCGAGTACGCAGAGCCTGACGAGAAGAGGTTCATTCAGTGGGACCAGCTAACACACACACACACGCTCGCACACACACACACACACACACACACACACACACACACACACACACACACACACACACACACACACACACACACACACACAGGGTCGACAAAACCTCTCGAGGTAACTGGAAGGATGGTCACAGTGAACATTCAGAGGTACTACATAAACGTGGGTTCCCCAACTGAGATACACGACTTGTAACAACTGAACACTTTGTTCAAACTTTAAAGGCAGGGTTGGTCATTTTCTCCAGATCCACTTTTTAAGATTTTGGTTGAAATTGTCTTTAGGTCCTGACAGAAATTAATAACTCATGAGCTCTGAAAAAGGAACGAAGAAAATCCGTCATCTATAGCCGTTGTAAGCCTGTAAAAACTTCGACCAATGTCTGCCACGAGGTACCAATCTGATGAACCAATCACGCCTCCCTGTCTCCCTGCTCGTTCTCTACCCCATGCATGCACGAGCCCACGCTCAAAGCATGAGCTGAGGTCCGCTTCTGGACCAACAGCGCTCGTGCATGTAAGTGAGGGGCGTGGCTTTTGAGGGAGCACAGAGGGGAGGGGGTGGGTGCAGACGGAGCACTGAGGGAATGCTACTTTCAAAATCATGCTAGTTTCTGAAAATCACCAACCTTGCTTTTAACCTCTAAAGTTTTTAAATACCCCTCATTCAAAAAAATAGTTTCTATATTCTCGTCCCTTTCAAAGTTTTCCACGTTGCACCGTAATCACTTCCTCCCTCCCACCTTCAAATCACATCATTTCTTCCTGGTTTAAGTTTAAGTTTGCAAATATAGATTTTAAATCTAAAGTTAACTTTTAACTTTAAACAAACAAAATAAAACTGAAACTGTGTTTTATACAGAAATATATTTGTTTACACGATGCACCCCGTAAGACGACCTAAACTAACATCAGCTTTTATTCTGTAAGAAAAAACTCTTTAAACTTTATTTAAAAAGACATTTTAACAGGTTAACAAAAGTTACAGATTTAAAGAGGCTACTGTTCCCTTTTAGGTACGTTTGTTTTAACAGCATGGAAAAGAAGTTATTTATTTTGAATAAAGACGAGCAGGCACATTGGCGATAAACTTTGTAATTGTTTGAATCCTGAAGGACACAAAGCTGTTTGCACTGTGATCAAAGACGTGACACTTTTTAAAAATGTAAATGTGTTGTGTTAACGAGGATGATTTTATCTCTAAAGTTTATTCTGTCGAAGATTTTTAAATGAAAATGACTTTTGCCTTTTTAAAAATTGCAGGTCAATCTTCTATTTTCATATTGTCAAAGTGATGAAACATGATGTGTGTCTACGTCGTTCCTTTAGCTCCACAGTCCAGTCCTGCCATTCCACATGAGGAGAACAAGGACCGACTGTTATAACGTTCTTATCTGAAGCGTTTGAATATCATGAATGCATTTCTGACTTTAAAGACTCCTTGAAGACTTTTGCACATTGCCGACCACCTGGTCTGTACCGAGAACTTTTTCTGTTCATGTTTTAACCTCGACAATGAATGACATATCTTTATAACACATTTCAATATTCAGTAATTATGTATCCGTCGTCGTGTCTGTTCAAGCTCCATGGATGGACAGCTCATTTCTTTGTCGTATGCCTGAGTTAAAGTGTTCCGACTTTTAACCGGCCTTGGATTTGTTCTCCAGCAGTAAGACTTGACTGAGCTGCTGCATTAACTCGAAGCCCCTCTGCATGTCAAAAGAATTTCATATGAAGCAGCACAACTTACACAAGGAGGAGGACTTTTCTACGTGGCACACATTTAGGCAAATACGTGTCTTAACTTGTTTCTTAAGACGTAAACTTGTGACTCAGTCGCTGCGTGAACGAAACATTCGTAGCATCTTCCATTTGATGTTAGGGTTAAAAACCATTCGACCTTCATGGATTTCATTCCAAAAAACTCCTCTAAGGTTTACTTCCACTTGATTGAAACACTGTTTTTCTGAATGACGGAGAACTACTGATTGTTTATTAACTGTGGTAGAAGGTCTCTCTGCTGTAAGTCGCACTATGTTAGTTACTGTAGGAAGAACAGTTTGTAAGAATGTTACGTACACAATGGTATAAAAATATGTAGGACCTGGAACTGTATTTCCTCTGATGCTTTGTTTATTTTGCTTCATTTGAATGGTTGTATTTTATATTTGCAAATTTAAGTTGAAATAAATTACTATAAAACATATTTTAGTGTTTGTTTGCATGGAAACATTACGTAAAGTCTTTAAAGGCTCGACAGCTACTTTTTGGTCAGGGCGTTTTGAAAATGTTAAAGGTCACATCATTCAAAATACACTTCACCATGTTTCTCTAACACTAATATGTGTCTCTAGTCTGCCTGCAAACCCCCCAATGATGAGGAAAGTCCATCCTCTCCGTGTTTTGCCTGCTCCACTTTTCAGAAAATGTGTGCTCAAACAGGCCGTTTGGAGATTTTCCCTTCATGACATCACAAAGGGCAGTAACCCCTCCCCCAGGTGGGTGACACTCCCACAGCTAGGTGTTTGTTCTGCCCTCTGAGTCTGCCTTCTCACCGTAAACAATAGGGCATGGAGCGAGAAAGCCCGAGACACCCAAGCCCTTCCAGAGAGGGGCGTGGTCAGACACAGCTCATTTACATTTAAAGCTACAGACACAGAAACAGCCTGTTCTGAGCAGGGCTGAAATAGAGGGGTTTATAGGCATGATCAAATACAGGATCAGAGTGGATTTAGAACAAGACACTTCACACACATGTTTTGTGGAGCTCTGGGACTTATTTACACTGAAGAGGAGGAGAATATGTGACCTTTAAAATGTGATGTTATGTTTGAGTTCAGGTCCTTGTCCTAGACTTTTGTGTCAGTATTGAAAAGCCTCCAGTTTCAGACAACAAAAAACAAAAGTCAAAAGCTTAATACAAACATGTATATTCAAACTCCTTTGTTGATAAGCAGATACACAAATAGTCATGTTCAGTATAAAAAGCGTCTTTTTACAGCTGCAGCAGCAAAGAAAACTAAAAGTAGTCTTGCCTGTATGACAGACGAAACATGGACTGATGTTACACACCACAGATGGAATAACATTTCTGTTGTTATTGACCCACAGACGACTGCTTACATCGTGTTCACAACATGTCTTGTTTGAAACAAAACATGTTATTAAAATAGGACCACATACGCCAATCATTTTTACATCTGAAGACAAAAACTGAGAATTATTCCCCCACAATTTTGCAGAAGTTTTAATACTGAATACAAACACTGAGAATACAAAATGTCAGCACAATCTGAGTAAGAGTTCAAAATCCTGCACACTCATGTAACGCTGTGTGGCGATCGACTAAGGACAAATGAAATCAACTGCGTGGTCAGGGGGCAAACTAAGCAGATTTACAACAGGATGTAACAGTATTAAATTGTTCTAAGATGTAATCACAGTTTTACTTGATGGATGCAACATGCAGGGGTTATTTGTGTGCAAGCTGTGGTGCTTCTACTCTGTGGACTCATAGTGTGACGTGACCTGAATAACTGAATGCTTTAACTACTTTACACCGAACGGCAGCTTTCGAAAACCACACACTTTCTTTATGTTGATTCTACGTACGTCTGGCACGTCAGATACTCTACCAATCACATCCTGGGTGTTGCTATGGTGATGACATTTTGCTGTGTACGTCACCTTCAGGTCTGATGAGCGATCTGACTGATTTTCTGCAGCATCTCCTCCGACTCCAGCTGCTCCAGAGTCAACAGAGACAGACCCAACTGGTCCTCCTGAAGGCAGAGAGAGAGGGGGGGGGGGGAGAGATTTTTAGGGACGGGTTACAAAAATGGGAATCAAGAAAGGTGAGTTTGTGAGGGCGACAGCCTTATTTATTAACAGCTACGTGTCCACTGCAGTACCCATTTTAAACGCTACGCATCAGAGTTACATATTGGTCCTTTAAACTACTCTAATAAGTTGAAACAGGTTCTTTAAAGAACAGATTTTGCAGCTGTGTGGTGCTTTGCTGGTGAAACCCATACCTGTCTGAAAGGCTGAGCCATCTGGCGCAGGAAGTGCTTGGAGAGCTGGACGGTTTCGTCCACAGTGAGGTTCAGACTGCCGTCGTTAATGTGCTCCTGGATCCAGCGAGGAAGCTTCCCCCGTTTGTCCGCTCGTGCATAACGCTGTGTGAGTGAGAGGGAATCATTCAATCATCACCTTTAATAACTCAAACCACCAACCTGTCCATTGGAGCTTTTGTAAAAGCTGAAATACGAACACTGGCTGTAATGGGATCTCCAAGAAAGGTATGTGAAGTAGGCTGACCTTAAAAATGTGTCATGTTCAAAGAAAAAGTTGTACAATGGAAAATTCAAAAGAAGTTTAGACTGAGTAAAAATCACAAACCTTGTCAGCAAAAATCATGAGTCCATAGTCGGTCTTGCCTCTGATGACTCTGCCCACACACTGGGCAGCGTGCCGCATGGCATCAAACGTCAGGAAGTCATTTTCTCTGATCTGAAACTGATCCCGAAGGTACTCCAGACGAGCCTGAAATATACGAGTCAACACGTTAATCATTATCAAAATATTAATGAGGAAATAATTTGAAGAAAGTTACTGCCTCCCTTATCAAATGTGGTAAAGAAATCCTACACCAAGAAAGAGAAATGTTAAATCTTGACTCTTTATCATAAACATACATCCAATTTGACGATTTGAAAATTGGTTATCTAAAAATACGACACAACATTGAGGTTTGACATTTCTCCCGCTGTACAGAGGATTGTGGATCAGAGTAGAAAAAAGAACGCTGGGTTGCATGCTTTAAAATGCAGCAGGACACCAGTACTAGTATGTTATGCTTACAGAGTTTGACGTACCTGTAGAGGAGACTGACTGAAACATTTCTGGAACAATAACTGGAATGTAAATATGTGTGAAGCTGCACTCTAAATCTATTCATGTAGTAATCTGTGAAGGCAGTATACATTTCCCTTTCCAAACAATAAGTACAACACAGCAGCAAAGGATAAACACGGTGTGTTTTACCCCCAATTCACACATACTCCGCCCGCGATCCGTCAGCGGCACGGTTTTGCTCACTGGATCCGTTTCTGGAACGTGAGCGCACCCATGAGCAGCAGTACTCACATCACAGGCTCCGGAGACGGACCGCGGCGCTCGCTGTGTAAACACAATGATTGACTAGAGTGGCAGCAAACTGCGGCGTAGTGCGCGGTGCTGACAGACCGCGGCGCGCACGGAGTATGTGTGAATTGGGGGTTATAGTAAGAGTGACCTTTTTTTAGAGTGGACACAGTGATTGTTCTGACCTTTAGGATGCGGCTCTGGGTGTAAACATAAGGCACTCCAAACATGATGACTGCTCGGCCAAAGTGATGCACTGAACAGAAAACAGAACAAGATGTTCGGTTATTATGTTGACAATTTGACTTCACAACCATCTTAAGGTTTGCTGATTTATAACCAAGAATAAATCCATCGTGTTGCTTTAACTGTTTGTTTTCCTTTTATTCTTTCGACTGCTTCCACATTTCCCCACTGGGTGTTTTTCCTCTTTAATAAACTCTGTAACCTGCAGCCTCCTGATCATTTACCGAAATCTATTCCTTCGGACACCTTTCCCCTGGCCACCGACAGGAGGATGGCTCCTCGGCCGTTCTCACACGCCTGAAAAGGAGAGACACAGAGAATCGTCCATAATCAGAAAAGTGGGACACTCTGGGAGAACAGGAAGAAATAACAGTACCATGAGTTTCTTACTATTCTTTTATAGAGTGCAATGCTAAATAGATCACTACAGGCATTCTGTCATCTCTTTTAACCAAATAAAGCTTTATCACCGTGGAAGCTGTGGCTCCTAACTTTGGATATTTCTTAATATTTCACCACAGACTTCTTACATATTTAAGAATCTAAATGCATAAAAAACAAGATGACAGGAGTCTCACTGACCTCCTGGTATTTCTCCAAGGCCATGCTGGTCTCTGCAGCGTCTGGAGTCTCAATGAAGATCAGTTTGTTTCTCTGAATATTCTCCAAGATACCCTGAAAACAAACATGTACAAAAACACATTACACATGTGGTCTTCTTCCCATACACAAAGAAAGAACAAAGTGTTATTATTCACAGGATTAATGTGGAACCTGCTCAGCCTCTCAGGTGTGCCGTGTCTGTCCACACACTCACCTGCTCATACCAAGAAGCCACGATGTTCTCCATGTAGACGTAGCTGGTGAAAAACGCAACTATGCCATCAGGAACGATTGCAGACATCTCTAGAAGAAGGTTGCCGTAGTTACGGATCACAGCTGGAAACAAAGAAATGGTGACATTGCATTTGAACAAGGAATAATAAGAACTGCTTACAGATACGATCCTTTGAAACTGAGTGTGTTCTGTAAAAGCGTAAATTTCAACAAATAGAGACACGTCTTTAGGACATAACTATCTACGACAAGTTAAGACGTATCTACTCACCAAAGTCTTCCCTGGTCTCAAACTTTGAGCTGAGTGCCACCTGATCGTTTCCTCTGCCAACAATCTAGATTAGAGAAGAAAATAAAAGTCAAATAACCTCAACAGGCTTAAACAGTTCACTTAAACAGTCGAGGAGTCATTTCTAGCGGGCTGGGGATGCTCTTTTTTTACTCTTTCTGTATGTATCATTCTTCAAGATCCCTGTGCAAACTTAAAACCATCCCCTCCATTGTTGTTTCCCACTTATTGACGAGCTATTCATGCCTTGTGAAGTGATGCTGCCTTTCCCTCTTCATGCAGTTGGTGAAGTTGTGCCAGAAAACCCTACTTTGCTTCTCGACTATTTTTAAAGACGACGGTTGTACTGTTGTGGTTTGCCATGTTGACATTATGTAATATATAGTTCCACCTCAGGTCCAAACTGCACCAACTCTCCTTTGAGTGGTCAAAAATGTTCAGAAATGTGGTTCACAATTTGTCATAAGGAGTTGGAGGTGGGTCCTGAGTGGAGAACCACTGGTCAGTGATATCTTGTTTCTGTGACATCATTTGTCAGTTCTTCTAGTCTTTGAGTGTAGAGACGCACCAGAGGACAGAGGCAGGTCCGAGCCAGCGTCATGGTGAAGGACGCCATGGTAACCGGGCGGAAGTCGAGGATTTTGGGATAGATGTCGAGTGGAGAGAGAGTCTAAAGAGGGTCAAACAGGAGACACAAAAGTATCAGAAACAAAAACATCGAACAAAGCAAAAATATTGAAATGACCAAATACATTCAAGCTCCTGCAAGAAACATTCGATTTGTATCGATCGAGGCGACCCTGACCCACTCTGCACACACAGTCTGGGAATTTAGGGGTTTAGAAATAAACACATTTCCAGGACTGACCGGCTGTGTCCTGAGCAAAAAGAAACAAAGTGTAACTAAACTTACCCCCGAGGTAATGATAACGGACTGAAACCTTTGAAAAACCGGTTTGATGGCTATAGACGGATCCATGCAGCTGAAAGAGGACACAGAGGACAACAACTGTCACACACCCCGAGGCTCAGAGCTTCATGTTTACATCACACAGGCATCATCCTGCAGTGTTACTCATGTTTTTATCTACTCAATGAATCTGAATAAATAAATGCTGTTGTACTTTTTACACACTAGTCTTACACAACTGGTGCTCAGTAAGGGAGCAGCTGAAGGTTTAAGGTAAGTATTGAAGAAGTCACTAAGTTGATGAATGCTTACAGAAGAAAGCCCTCCTTTAAAAACCGGCCTGTAGACATTAAACAGAATAATCATGCATCTTTACTCATCTCTAGTGTTTTTGTTTGCATTTCCCATGAAGATATTTGAACCACAATCCTGCACAATTTGTCTGTTTGTCACTTTTAACCAACCTGAAGTGCAGCACAGGGTTGGCGATGGTTGGAGTTCTGTCTTCAAAAGGCTCAATGATGATGGTAAAACCTGCAGCCGAACCGGGAAGGAAAAGAAATGATAAAAGAACAGAACAAAAATCAATCAGAGTATTGTAAAGTCACTGCAAAATACACTTCATGTTCCTCCAACACTAATATGTGTCTCTAGTCTGTCTACAAACCCCCCAATGATGAGGAAAGTCCATCCTCTCCATCTTTTGCCTGCTCCACTTATCAGAAAATGTGTGCTCAAACAGGCTGTTTGGAGATTTTCCTTCATGACATCACAAAGGGCAGTAACCCCTCCCCCAGGTGGGTGACACTCCCACAGCTAGGTGTTTGTTCTGCCCTCTGAGTCTGCCTTCTCACCGTAAACAATAGGGCATATAGCGAGAAAGCCCGAGCCACCCAAGCCCTTCCAGAGAGGGGCGTGGTCAGACACAGCTCATTTACTTTATTATTGTATCGTGTGTATGTAACCTGTGTGTATGTAAGCCTGCACAAGCTCACAAGACACCATAAATCTATACTAGCCCGGGCCTAGAGAGAAGTGCTACATGATGTGATCATTTCACATTTTGGTTGTAAAGATGTACAGAGTGTTTTCGTACCTTGGCTGTAGGTGCTGACCAGAGTTGCAAAGCCGGAGATGAGAGTAACAGCTGAGAAGTCTGCTATGTCGGCGATCTCCAGAGTTCGCAGTAACGACTGTAATCGCTCTGCACAGAACCTGGAGAGACAGATAATGAAGAAGGGAGTGAGAAACTGCGTGAGAAAGGAGAATACATGATTGAGCAACTGAGGAGAAGACCGTCTAAAGATCGTGTTAGTCCGGAGAGTTGAAGCTCAAACTGTGGTTATAAAACAGATGGAGTTTTAGGTGATTTCAGTTTTAATGCTTGACTGATTCTGACACTGACCTAAGCGGTTTACGGTCGATGCAGACTTTTTCAAAAATGTCTTTGAGGAACTGCGGGGCGCTCTCCTGCACCACATGTTGGACCCTCAGGCGGGACTTCAGATACTCCAGGAAGCGTCTCAGGAACCCGACAAAGTGCTCCGCTGTACGGATTGTGCCAGGGACGGCCTCTGAGAGACGGCAGAGTGATCAGAGGTGTGTTTTCATGTGAATTATTTCTCTGAGCTCACCGTTATGATGATGAAGAATAAAAACAGTGACAATTTTGTTTTTACTATGTCCTGCTGATGGCCGTACCTTTGAGAATTTCATCTGGTAACACGGGGTTCGCGAGGTAGACGTCTGTTTCCCGGGCAACATTGGCTTCCTTCAGCCCCTCCACCAATCGCCTGTACTCCTGCGTCAGTTTAGCAGCGTCTGTCTCTTTGATCCTGTCAGAAAAAAGGAAACAAAACAACTCAAATTCATTATTCCATTTCTTATTCTATAACGTGGACAAACTCAAAAGGTGGCGTGACATTCAAATAATTTTTGTAAAGTCTATTCAGGCCGCTATGAAGACAATAAGAAAGCACGTTAAGGAAATACAGGTTTGTACTTTTGTATGGTGGTCTGAAGCGTGTCCACGTTGTTCTGGCAGCGGTCGAGTGTACGTCGGGTGATGTTCACACTCATGGCGTCGATGCACACATTGTCTGAGCAAGAAACGGGAGACGGAGAGCAGCGGGATGAAAACATGAAACACTTGACGATCCGTATGATGCTAGACTTTTGTGATTGTTTTATAATGAATTAATTGCAGTGAAGTGAATCTCCTCACCTATGTTATGAGCCTCATCAAACACCACCACAGACTTCTTGGCCAGCTCTTTGGACACCATGTCGGCGATCTTGGGGTCCAGCAGGTAGTGATAGCTGTACACCACGATGTTAGCGTGCAGGATCTGAGAAGAAACGCAGACAGGACAAACTCAGAGAAACATTACCCACAACATCGTCAGAAACTTCAAATACTCTGATATTTCTCAATAAAGATTAACTCTCAAATTATTATCAGCAGCTGTGAAAAGTTCCTCTTGATGACAAAACTTTAAATACTTTATGGTTCAAATTACTCGGCTGTTAATCCATCCATCAGCGCCTTTCCCAAAATACTAACAAGGTATGTTTCACGCCAGGCGACGTGTCTCGTGTGTGTAGACGACTAACGTACTGCGTGACGTGCTAGGTAGTACGGACACCAGCCTTTCCTCCTGCCAAAGTCCTTCAGGTCGTCCAGGTTGTAGATGCCAGCAGGAAGAGGAACCTGTCGGCCCACGGCATCAAACTCCTGCAGACAGAAAGAAAAAGAATCACAGGAGAAGTTCATGGAAACAAACACAGCAGCAGACCAGTATGTGCACATGCAGGTAACATCACATTCAATCTGCACCTGATGGGAGGTTTGACTCTAAAAGAGTTATGTTTGGTTTCTAAGTCAGTTTGAGCCCTGTCCGATGTCCGATGTCCGATGTCAGAGGTTTGAGTAAAAGCTTCATTTAAATGTTCGCAGTTTAAAACCAGCCGTCTCTGATGTAATATAACTGAATGGCTCAGGGCACTCTACCAGAGAAAGTTCATTCAGAAGACGACTGGTAACCAGACACTCTCTCAGATCTTTAGCTCGACAACATGTAATGTGAGTTCTTCTTATTGTTCGCTTAATCCTACTGAGAGATCCTAACGATACGGTAACAGATGGATATCAGTTACCAGGTGTGGTTACCATGGTGCTTCAGGCAGCTGCAGTGAGCTTTCTAATGTACATGATGGTCTCTCACAGTCTCGGTCAGTGCTAATATCCAGCTAATTTATAGATGAGATGATGCAAGGGGATGAAGGTGAAGGTGCACGAATCAAACCCATGTAGAGATGAATGAACTAAGTTTAAATCACTTCAGTTGATGACAGAAAATGGACCTACAGATGAATTATTAGACAACAATTTGAGTCTGTTTTTAAAGCCTAAACGCTTTGAAACACTGTTTAACATCCATAACTGAACTCGTTTTATACATATTTATATTTCTTCTAAATTCATGTGTTGGTAAATTTTAAACTTTGAATACTTAAAATAGCACAGTCATCCTCTTCAGAAGCTCACTCAGATTGATGTGTGTGACTGAGGATATCTTCTGACCTTTGCCTCAGTCTGCTTCACTTTTAAAAGACCTGCTGTTCTGAGCACGATGATTTCAGGCAATTTCTCACCTCGTAGAAGCGGCACACAGGCTGGTCAGGGTTGTTGTGGCGTTGTGCACGAATGTACGATGCTGTCAGACTGTGGCACTTCCCATCAACCTCCTTACCAAAGCGCAGAGCGCTCACCTGAATAGAAGCAGACGATCATGGTCAGAGTCAAGGTAGAGACATATTTATTTAATCCTTCAGACCAGAGCAGACTGAATGGTTCTGTATGTAGGAGAAAGTGTAGGGCTGCTTTTTTTACTAAGTCAGCATTTAAAAGCATGTTTGCATGTTCGTGTTTTGCAGTGATGTTCCTGAAGTCCTCATTTCTCCAGCTGCTGTTTTTACCTCTGGGTGGATGCAGAGGTTTTTCCTGGAGGAGAGGGCCAGAGCCAGGAAGTTGTTGCTTTCTCCAGTTTGCTTGCAATAAAACTCCATCAACTTCCTCAGCTCCTCCACGACCTGATCAGACAGCAGATACGATTAGATTTGATTCGATTTAACGTATGCTTTTAGAACAGAAGAGAAAGTAAGACAAGAGAAACTGACACCGACTCACTTTCTCAATCTCAGGGACTGTTCTCGAGCAGTATATCAGCTTGGTCACCTCCAGGGGAAACACCTGGAGAGAGAGAACCTACCATGAAAAGGTGCTTTTGTGGTATTTGCTGGTGGGAAGCAGCAGATGACCGAAACAGGCACACGTAAAAAGAAACCACAGGTAAACTCACCTTTTGATAGGCAACGATGAGAGACAGCAGAGAGATGGTCTTCCCTGTTCCTGAAGGCATCTCCAGGACTCCATGACCCTGAACAGAAACAGCATTGATGAAAACAAAACACACTCACACATGGGGATGTAGCATCCCTTATACAGCCCTAACAGACCAGAGAGTGGTACTGCAGGATGCGGTAAGGCCGGGCTGGTTGAATAGTGGATGTGCTGTCATTCTGAAGGTTGACGTTTGTTACTAAGTTGTGAAGTCAGTGTGTGTGTGTATTACATTACAACACTGTACATATGAATCTATTATATGTGCATCCTTTGGCATGCAATACGACATCATCACCACCCACCTTAGCATCCAGTGTCCTCTTCAGCTCCAGCATGTAGGAGTACTGCTCAGGATAAATGTAGTCATATGGAAAGTACACCAACAGACCATCTATATTGAGCCTGCGATTAAAAACAAGTACAGCTTTAATAACACACACACACACACACACACACACACACACACACAGTAACAGTCTGTTCGTATTAAACAGCAGCTACAGAGCGGATTAATTAATTAAATTAATTAGAATAACCTCAGCTAATAAACCTGATAGAGTGTCAGGAATAATAAGCTAATCACGCTATCACCAACACTTCATCGTGTCTGCGTGGATACTTTCTTCTTAAAGTTTCAAACACTCACTTCATGTCTGTAAAGCGTGAAGCAGCAGATCCTCCTCTTTGTCAAAGTCGCTATTTAGAAATATTTGAATATCAAATAACATTGATAACTTTAAGTTTTGGGTATTCAACATCAGTCAGACACACTTCTACAACCACAGGACCCACGAAGAAGACTCTTCTTCTTCTTGTATATTAATATCGGTATATGTTCTCACTACCGCCGCCTACAGGGTGGCGGACATATTACTTTAATCCTCGTTTGTAAACCAACTTTTTCTATTGATCAAAAACGCTTATCCATACATGCCATTTAGATTTCTGAAAATATATAAAGAAATAAATCGAATAGAAAATAACAAAAACATCCCCGGAAATGACATTTTTCACAACTTTGAGGGTCCTCTTACGTTTAAGATTAATCTGTATCGTGTTCTTTATAAAGTTAGTAATATTTCCTGATTGACTACATTTGAGTTTAGTTTGTGGTAAATATTTAAACAAGATCTTCATGCAAAAATAATCCTAGTATCAGACTCGCACAAAACAACATGAGCAGCTAACTGTATGCTGTTTTATTTTCTAAGCTATTTTTATTTAGTGTTTAATTGTTCAGTGTACTTTTAGAAGTGTTTGTTTTAGGTATGTCTATATGTTACATGTTCTTTTCTGTCACATTGCTGGAGACAGAATTTCGTCTTTTTTAAGAAGGAAAATGACAAATAAACGGAGCGCGTATGTTTACAAAGCTGCTCTTTTATTTTTAACCTTAACCGGAAGTGGCCGTATGCTATCATGCCTCGAGTTGACGTTAACTTGACGAGAAGCTTGCAGTTCCTGCCTGTAGCCACAAGAGGGCATTACGCTGTAAACACACCTTGTCAACTCTCATCCTCTAATACAGTCAAGGCCCGCTCGTCAGTTTAAAGAACATGTAGCATGTTGTTAGCTCAGATGCTAGGTGTTATACTGACTACCTTTGGCGTTGAAATGGCAGTTAAAAATGTGTTTGCTGCCCTCCAGTGGTCACATTAAGGAACTACAAGACATCATTTAGTAAAGTTAGCATAACTGCGAATATTTCCTTTTAACGCTTTCAAAGTAAAACAACAGCAACTGAACTCTTTGTCCAGATGGTAAACTTTCAAGGTGCTAAGGTCGAGTGACAAAAGGAGTCATTCTGTTGGCTACTGGTCGGTGTGCTAACGTGGTTATTTTTATTTTACTTTATGTGTTTTGTTGAAATGAATCACTAGAAGTAGAAGCTACGTTGCATTGACGACGGTGTTAATGGTTTGATTTAGGCTATTGCAGTTCCATGTAGTGACCACAGGAGGGCAGCAAACACTTGTTGTAGGAACCCTTTTTACCCTTTCGGCCACCCAGAGAGTGAATTTGATTTTTTTTATGCGTTTCTGTGAGTTTTAAACTATTTTTTTTTATTACCTTCATCTTGTACATCAACATAATATCAAAAGAATATTAAAGATCGTCGGCCAAATAGTTTTTTAATAAGAGACTTCTTCCAAAATACATACAGTTAATAAATACACAATAAAGGAAATGTTTACATTTTTTATCAAGACGAAAAAAGTCTTTTACGGTTTTTTTCTAACTATAATAGAGCACAAGTGTGTGTGTGTGTGTGTGTGTGTGTGTGTGTTAGAGAGAGAAATGTATGAGATTCTTATTACTGCCTTTGTGTAAACACCACAGCAAATATGTAACTCTTCTTTCATGATTGTAAGAGAGCAAAAAATTGTCCACACAAGCGTTATAGTTTTTTGTAGGAATGTTTAATTCGTACATTTACAGTGATATATACGAGTATATATAAGCAGCGTAAATGACATTTGAATAATAGGCTACTGTGATCCTGCAGACGGTGAACGTTAGGGAGGCTGAGCCACGACATGGAAGAGGAGTGTTTTTAAGATGACCAGTATTTGATTATTATCTACAAAGCAGCACATTCTTATATGTAACATATCATTTTAGTGTAACTACAATATTAGTGTTCTTTAGTTTCCCTTTGATCGAGATCATGTTAGCTTACATCTTTATTGGTTACAGAAATGATCAAATCAGTTCTTCACATTTCATCCAGAATTAAAGCTTTACAGTAAAGACGTGACGATGAAACAGGCGGTGAAAATCATCTAAGAGAAAGAATAGCCTTCAGCTTCTATGTTTGCAGGTCAGCTTAGTGTCACTGAGCGTGTTTTTATCTCAATGCAGAAACAAACATCCAAAGTTGTGAGACGTTACTTATTAGTAGCTGCGGTTAGAAGTGACGTTCTTCTGCTCCTGACGTCTGTTCACAGCTGCTGCTTTTTATCAGTCTGCAGACATTCATATCAGGATCTGTTAGAAACATTTAACAAGCAGAGAACTGTCAGCGAGATAGTTTGGTGTGTAGTAGCTGCTGTAGAGTCAAAGTTTTTGTGTTTCTTTTTTTGTCTCCCAACAGTTTAAAAGTTTGTGAGTTCAGCTGTGATGAAGGCTCCTCAGGACCGGCCTGCAGCCAGTCGTCACGTCCCACATCAACGTCCCAGCGCTGAACATCAACATCCAAGTGTCTGAACTTCTTGAAGTCTTTCAGTGTCCTTTAACCTCAGCTGTCATTTTCTCCCCCCCCCACACCCATCCACCCCCATAGTCCTGTAGTGTCTTTAATAAAACATGTATAAAAAAATATCTGTGCATCTCGTTTGTCTCTCCGTTCTTCACAGCTCACAGCGGTTGTCCTCAGTCTTGTAGCGCTCCATGATACTCAGGACGTCCTCCAGGATGGACGGGCCCAGGTCCAGGTTTAACCCTGCCAGAGAGTCAGACCGGGACACGCCTGTTGGAGCTATGAAACCAGCTGGGTGTTGGGTGGTGCAGGGTGAGTCGCTGCGGTCACTCCTTAGATCCTCATTGCTCAGGCCGGCGTCAGAGTCCAGACTGAGGCCCCGGCGGACATCCAGGGGCCCGCAGGTTTCTGACATGGAGTCCTCGGAGGAGGCCTCTGAGAAGGAGCCGGAGGAGGGGACGAGCCTGCGAAGGGTGGGGGAGATGGAGATGTCTCTGCAGGGCTCTGATGCCAAACGACCCACCACCCCGTTCTGAAAGAGCGACCGGGTGGGGTGCAGCTCGTCTGTGTGGCTGCCGCCGTTTGCCTGTCTGAAGCTTGTGTCTCTCTGGGGATGGGGCTCGAAGTGGTTTTGGTTGGAGGGCAGAGATGGAGGAGAGGGGTCATCAAGGTGGAGGCGAGGGGGTTTGGGTGGAGCCTGTTCGTGCGCAATGAACACAGGCATGGAGATGGTGGTCTTCAGCAGGCCGGTGGAGGTGTGCTGATAATGGTAGCCGTTGTAGGCGTAGTTGTGAGTCTCCTCCTTTGAGCTGAAGTCGTCGTCATGGTGTCGCTCCACGCTGTGCGAGCGTGTGTGCCCGTTGTGCATGCGGCTCAGAGACGGCAGCATGTTCATCTTTCCCTGCAGGAAACCCACGTCACCAAACATGTCGCCCTCGCCCTCAGGCCCCACGTGGGCACTGTGACGCACATCGCCCAGCGGGGGGGCTGATCATGTCACCTGAGAGGACATCACGGAGCTTCACCTTCTTCCCCTTTTTGGGAGTTGTAGTTTTTAAGTACATCGGCGTCTTTGCCGGCATTTTGCTTCTCACAGGTTGTTGTGTGGTGATTCAGTCTTTATCTGAGAGAAGTTTTCTTCAGCCCTCACGCTGCGCTTTTGTGTCAGCAGAAGAAATTAAGCTCTTCAGGCTGTTTCCTCTCTCAGCTCTGATCCAGCCTGTTTCTTCTCTCACTGAGTACACAAGTATTCAGGTCGGTTTAGAGCAGTGATAGTCTCACACTGTCACGTGACTGCTGGGGGAGAGGAGGAAGGCCTTGACCTCAGCTCAGCTCCCTCCGTCCCTCTCTCTGGCACAGAGAAGTCATTTCCAGGGAAACACGGGTCCTCTTCTCTGCTCACGCACACACACGCTGCTGTTTCTCCCTCTCAGATACAGAAAGGGGATGAAGAAAACTCTCTGCAAGCTTCCCCCGGTCTGAAGAAACTTCAGGAATGTGACAACAGGACTCTGGAGATCTGTGAGGAGACACAAGAGAGAAAAGAGTCAGAAAGAGATGAAGAGAGGGAGGAAAAGCCGGGGGCTGATGGATGGGGCGAGGGGGAGAGAGGAGTGAAGGTGGGAGGAGATTTACAACCTCCTCTTCAGAGAGCCGGGGGTCATTTGATAGAAAACACTCCAAGAATTCAGAGTGTTTGCTAAGAGCGGTCTGCCTCCTCATAATGACGTGAAAATGGGTGAGTCGAGGTCTTTGCTCTTTGCATGAATCAGCACAGACGATCGGTCACACACTCCCCTCGGCTCGCTCACTGAAAACACAAACAAGTGCTCGGAAATTGTTGGCGTCTAAGTTTTTCATGTCACAACTGTGCGTCCTTGTCCTGTTATCAGAGAAAAATCTGAAAGGCTCTTTCCGGAGCAAACACTATGAATTATGGGACAACAGTCAGGTCAGGCCTGGAGGCTCTGTGATCTTGTGATCCCGTCACCGTCCTAAATGTTGCTCTGGAATTTAACTCTTTCAACATAAAGAAGAGCTCTGTTTGAGTTCAGAGGTTTGACTCTTTGAAGAACGAGAGTCTTTCACTGATAAACAGACGATCCAGCTGAGTGGAGGATCTGAAGACTCACTGCACGACTTAGAAAAGTAGAATCAACTCTTTAACAATGTAGAGAAATATTTAGATATTTAGATTAAACCACCAACACTGAGTTCCTTAAAATTCAAAAATCAAAAGTTATCGATTCAATCATAAACTGTTTTATTTATTCTGGTCTAAAGTTTGTAATGCTCTGTCTATGTTTACAATTAGACGAACAGATTCATGTTGGGACAGTCAGACTTTAAGTTCAGGAGAGTTTCTGCTTTCTGTGTGGACAGACGTGTGAATGACCGCAAAGAAAACAAATTAACTTTGTTATAAACTCTGCATTTAAAATAAGTATTTATGGTGGAGAAGCTGAAGTAACAGCAAACGTCTTTCTCCACAGAGTCATCGTCACATCGTCACGGCAACATCTGAAGTCTTCCTGTGCACAATGTTCACATCTAGGTCACTGAAGCTCAATCAGGATTTTATAGAGTTTCAGACCAACTTTTTAGGTGTTAAAGTTGTTGATTAGGTTAAAAATAAGATATTCTAAGAATCACAAGTTATTCATGTGTGTTGTTCACACACAGGCTGAAATACACACACATGCACAAACAGGATCCTATGGACATGCACTAATGGAGGGATGTCAGAGTGAGGGGGCTGCCCACTGAGAGCGCTCCTGAGCTAATCGGGGAGGGGGTTGGTGCCTTGCTCAAGGGCACCTCGGCAGAGCTCAGGAAGTGACCTGGCACCTCTCCAACTACCAGACCAATTTCCAGATTTGGTCAGCCCTACAGACGAAGCTACTGCCTCCCCGAGTAACATATAAAACATTATTCTTCACTGATCTGAATCCTCATCCTGTGATCATGTTCTGGGACAAACTGTCCTCAGCTGAAGTCGATTTCTTTGTATCTCGCTGACGACATGTTTGGAAACCAACAGCACAAACTGTTTTTTAACGGATTTTCTACTGAGACGCAACTGAAAACAATTTTTCATTTTCTGTGGAGTTTACTTTAAACCAAACTTCTCGTGAAGCGGCCCAGATGACGTCTCAACACCAGCTGTTGAGTTCTTCCTCTCCTTTAAATATTTCTATAAAAGATCAGAACATCTCGTCCAGGAACTGTTCATGTTGCACAGATTTTCTCTAAGTGGCACTGACGTTAAATAGTTTGTCTACATGGAAAGAATCAAAACTATTACATTATAAAGCCAGAAACCTCATCAATAATCTCGTTTTTCTTTCACAGCAGCGATCACCACAGTCTATCAACATATTTTTAATGACAGTATCATAATAATTATAAAGAAAGAGGACAGAAGGAGTTCTTATATTCACCAAAAACCAAATACTGTAAATATTAATGGACAAAGCCCGAGTGATGTCACCCGTCTGTTCCTGCAGGGGGGCGCTGGAGTCCCATCGATGACGGTCTCTATGCTGGAAACGCTTCTTCAGGCTTAAGACAGAGGCGGGTTTTAAACCTCCTGACAAACCGTTACACAGCGCCGACCTGTCATCAGGTCTCTCACTTGAAGTTCACAGCACTGATTGGTTGATTTCCAGGTCAAAGGTTTTATAATATTTAAAATAGAACTGGACTAAATCAGGCAGAAGGATTAAGGTTTCTTACACATAACTACTGTCTTCAATTCTTACCCTTAAATGTTTTGATAGGAGCGTACACTGAAACGACTTTATTTTAAAATCTGTAACTGTAACCAGCGAACCTTGAACGACAGAGACGTTAATCTGTGAGTAATCATCTTTTGCAATAAAGCGCTGAGTAACCGTCCCAGGAGGAGAGACTTCCGGGGAAAGAGTGATGAAACACATGTCTGTTTAAATCTGCTCATGGTGACACAAACTGTGATGAGACAAACACGTCTGTAACTGAAGATATTCCTCGCTTTCATCCGCTCCGATCAGACGATTAATCCATCCAGTGATGTAACTTATTGTTGGCTCTGAGGACTTAACATCAGTCTGCTGTGCACCAATTTGGTAAAGACTGACACATCTCAACAACTGTTAGATGGATATTATTACATTACAATTTAATTACATGGCCTCAACGTTTCCTGGAGGACGACTGGGAAGGTCGTCCTAACGCCAACATGAGTTTCATTCTGACTAATTTTGACCAGTTTAGGCCGAATTTCAAGAACTTTGGCACAGATTACTTTGGTCCTTGGAGCTATTACTTTAAAAACCAAAAAGGTTCATAGCTCCACCATATGTTCACCTTTTCATGTCACCTGATAATCTGGTTTCATACTTAAAAAGGTTCCAGGTCCTGGTACCAAACCTCTTTATGTTTAGGAAAAGATTAAAGTTTGGACTAAAGACATTCAACATTGTCAACATTGACTTTTGGTTGTTCGTGGGAGAGCTCTCCCTTGGCTGCAGGTTGGCATGTTTTTCAGTGATGTAAATGTTGGGTTAGAATTACGCCTGTACGGTATGAGAAAAACATGCAATGTGCGATAACATGGTTCAATTGTGTTGCTACAAGGTGCAAAAAACAAAGAAAATTAAAAAGTCACTGATTGCACAACACCTGTGTTTGCAGCATTTTTCTCCTGATTCCAAACTCTCTTCTTGTGGGCTGCTTTCGGGAATAAATCATAAAGGTGATTTCACACAGATCTCCATCCAATAGTTTAAATGTACGCATGAAGCAACAATGGTTTACTAAATATGTTTTCTCACTCATTGACTCATAAACTCTTTTGTGTTGTGTTTGTTTATTGCGCGTGGTCATGATGTGATAGCGATAAACTTGAGATTAATTGAGCAACCCTTTTTAGACACGACCGCCACATAATGAAACTAAAAATCAGCCTCAGCTATACTTTGAACTCAAGCAAATGTTTGCATGCTAACATGCTAACCTACTGGTTCTAGTTTTACCTGCTTAACACCAACATGTTGGAATTGTCACTCTGTCAGTTAGCATGCTGATGTTAGCATTTCGCTCAAAGTTTCATTAGCACATCTGAGGACTATTTATCTCGCTTTTATTCAGGAAATAAGCCTTAGAAGCCAGAGCACATTTATAAAATCGATGTAAGATCTGAAAACGTTAATCTGCAAAGTAAACAGTGAGTCAAACTTGTGTGAGTTTATCTCTACCACTGACTGGACATGAGTTCAGAATACTTGTGTTTGTTTTCTGATTTAACACAGTTACAGCAACCATCCTTATCCTCCTTGATCTAAGTGCAGCCTTTGACACCATCTCTCATAACACACTCCTTGACAGACTTGGAATCACTGACACACGCTTGCACTGGTTTACATCCTACCTCTTAGGTCGCACTCAGTTCACTCAACTCAAAACCTTCAAATCCCAGCCATTTCCAGTCACTACCGGTGTTCCTCAGGGTTTTGTCCTGGGCCCCTTTCTGTTCATCATCTATCTCCTTCCTCTTGGCCATATCTTCCGTAAATATAACATCCAGTTCCATTGCTATGCCTCCCGCCTACTTCCCTGTCTGATTGCCTAAAAGAAATCAAATCCTGGTTCTCCTGCAACTACCTCAAATTAAACGGTGACAAAACCGAGCTTCTCCTCATCGGCACCAAATCCACAATTTCAAACTTGACTGTTTTTCTCTCAGTATTGATCACTTCTCAGTTTCTTCCTCCCCTCAGGTTAAGAGTCTGGGTGTCATCCTCGACAGCATACTATCATTTTTGGGCTTTTTATGACTGCATTAAAGAGACAGCACAGTCGATTGCGTTAATCAAAGAGAGAGAGAACGTGGGGGATGACATGCGGCAAAGGAGTCACAGGTCGAATTTGAACCCAGGCTGCCCGCTTTGAGGACTGTAGCCTCTGTACATGGAGCATGCAAAATAACCACAAGGCCAAGGGCGTCCCTTTTATTTATTTAAATGAGAAAAACTTAATCTATCCATCAACAACCGATGGGAAAGAAAACAGTTTCTCCGCCCGTCTGTAGGAAAATGTGAACAGCAGATAAACTAGAGATGATTGTGCAGAGCTCAGCCTCCAAGAGTCATAAAAATGAGTAATTGACTTCAATGTCCTGGAACAAAGAATCCAACGCTAGCACGTCTAATGAAGGGAGGACGAGCACAGTCTGCCCCATCATTAAAGCACATGAAAACAACCAGACTATGAAATGTGATAAAAATATGACCACAAACATGCGCATACACAAAAATTACCACTGCTGTAAAACTGGACCAGTCAGAACTGGTTCAGGAGGGTGGAGCGAATTCTGCTGAACTGATGATGTGACAGTTTGTGATGTTTTTAAAAAAGTATTTCTCTCGTGACTCAGAGGAGAGATGGTATGAGGGCTCAGCGGCCTTCATAAGGAATAGTTCATCCAAATAAGGAAAATGGGATTCGTAAATCTGAGTGTGCTGAGGTCAAACAATCATCTAACATGTTTTGAATATTTTTGGCAGCGATTGCGTGTGTGAAGGTCAAATTGTTGGAGTTTTACGACAGAACATCGTTTATCAATTATTTGTAAATGTAAACACAACGTTATGGATCTTAACAACATGGATTTACGCTGATTTCAAGCCAATGCAAGACGGTCAAAGATCACTTCAATACACCAACTGTGTAATATTCACAACATGTTGCACTGAGTCACAAAACTGAATATAAAATAGATTGTAATTATCATTTTCCAGATGTTAATTACCTTACCAGACAAGTTATTTAATACTTACGGTTTACCTTGATGACTATAACTTTACATTTCTACAGACCTGCAGAGCAAAGACTTCAGGGGCAGCCTCACATTTCTCAATCAAATCTGTCTTCAATGTAACACAAGCATGCAATCTGAAATGTTAAATTATATTAAATGATGACCTACAAAAATCCCACATATTTTCAAAACACCATATGTGATCACATGTAGTCCTAATGAAAGCTTTCCAGCAGTGAAGCATGAGCTGAATGTTTGTTTGTCCTTCAGTACAGCCTTTAAGAAGGTTCCCATGTGCACACAATAACACGAAGTTAACGTGAAGTAAATAAGTCTGAACCCAGATATCCTCCTCCTGCTAACCATATAGCTTCTATACTGAGGGAAAATTTAGTCCAGCAAATTGTTGTCTTGGTCTCCATTCATCACCTTTTCCTGTAAGCGGTTATTTGGGACTCTGCCGATGATGCAATCAGCCACAGAGAAGTCTGATCTGACATCTGTTACTGCTCTCAGGCTCCATTTGCTCAATGTCTCCTCTGCAGCAGGACAGACACACACACACAGAGAGAGAGAGAGAGAGAGAGAGAGAGAGAGAGAGAGAGAGAGAGAGAGAGAGAGCTGTCATCTTTGCGACAAAAACACGGCGGCGCCTCCTTTCATTGTTGTCTTCCTCCGCAGCCTCTCGTGGCACGCGTAATTGCGCACAGCAGGCGACTGGTGACAAAAAAGCCGTTTGTTTGTCTGGTAATCCGTTTGTTTTGAGCAAAAAAAAGTTAAGCTGATTTCGTCAGCCATCCAGCTCCTGCTTTTTCCCCATTAAGCTGTCACTTTATCAGTGTGTCTGTGATGCCAAGAGGAGTCATTTCAGTGCCAAGAGTTGTCGTTCGTCATAGCTCAGACTTTAAACTGTTAAACATCAATGACGCTAGGCACAGCCAGAGTGAAGAAATATAAATAAGACATCCAAAGTCGTGATTCATCTCCAACACGGTGAGGAAATAGGGATTTTCATAAACTGTGACAAGGTTTTTATTCTCAACTGTCCCTCCAATGAGTCTATGAACCAACATATTGATCACTAATAAACACTAATAAATGTTCGCTCTCCTGATCCACAAAGATTGGAGCTGAATGATCGTGAGGTTAAGAATAGGTTACGGCAGAACTAATTCACTCCCTGTGTCCTCCCTCAATGTGTGTGTGTGTGTGTGCGTGTGTGCGTGTGTGTGTGTGTGTGTGTGTGTGTGTGTGTGTGTGTGTGTGTCCCCGTGTGTTATGTAAGTGCAGCCTGAGCTCATCCCTGCGTCCTCCTGGAGGCTCTCACCGTCTGACTGATTGGCACCAGTGGAACGTTTCTAACTCTTTCTGGTCTAATCCAGTCACAGCTACTTTAATCAGGATAACTATTAAGATTCACTCTGTAACAAACCTCATTTTATGTTGTCTCTGCCTCAATAAACGAACACACCCTGATAGGCCTATAGGCTACTTTTCTATTTTGTAAAATAAATTGGCATCAAGTGTCCAGGTTCTCATCCAGATCACTGACTTTTGGCCAGGAAGCAGCAGGACACTGGCTCCCTGCCGACTACTGTGACCTGAGTTTATTCCTGGAGCACTCCAGGTATAGCTGATCAATGCACTGATTTGTCCTCCCTTTTTTACCTGAATGCACCTTCCGCGCCTAGTCTGCACTTTTCAATTTCCATTACGAAATCAAAATCCATGACTTGTTATATTGTGGCTACAAATGCTCACAGTCTTTTTAGAAGTGTTTAAGAACTCTTAGGAATAGAAACGGGATTTTGGAAAACGTAAAGGAATTCCTGGGAATACAGGGAAAGGCGGACATCCTAAAGGACTTTTGACTGTAGGGACAATCAAAAAAACATAGGCTACTGTTCATGCCATTTATCTTGTAAACAGCTGATCACGTATGACTTAGATTTAGGCAACTTGTCTGAAAGATGGAGCTAAAAGATTTCACTGTGGATAAGAAATGCAGGTTTTCTCTTCACTGTAAGGGCGCGTTACGCATGTTGAAACCAAAGGGAGTGTCAGTCACACGCGCTCTGAGGAGCCCTTTATGTTGACAAACAAAATGTCCCACCTGGCATTTTTCTCACTTTTTGTTGTTCACACAAAAGAAAACTGTAGGTATAATTCAGCAGTGACCACCGACAGACCACCGACCACACTTTAACACGTGAACCCCCACAATGCAATAACCAAAATAAACACCTGTGTATCAGTGACATTTACCTTCAGGATGAAACGTCGCGTTGTCCCTTCTCTTTAAATAAAGCCTCTGAAGTTTAGTCGAACAATCCTCGAACAATCCTCAGACAGAGAGCCGAGCTTCAGGGGACATAAACCTCTTACTGTGTCTGCACGGCTCTGGAGAGCGACTGAAGCAACGCAAAAGGGGGATCGGCTTCTCATGGAGGAGAGGTGTCAACCACCTGGTAGAACATGGGAGACATCCGGTAAGCAATTTCAAACTAAGATATCCAATCGTGAACATTTTCTGTAACGTTGTTGAGATATCTCACTGTAGGAGCTATTTATTTGTTACACATATTACGTTTATTATTAGTGTGTTTCATTAGTCTTAAGTTTAGTACATTTAGTTTGGCTTGATTAGTATTTTTTTGTTTGGTATTACTGTGGGCACCTGAGGTTATATAGGAAAGAAGGCAGGTAGCGTGCACCTTTGTGGGCCTAGGTCTTTTTTAGTATTTTTTTTTCTACCAGCACAAGAGAGGCAGCAGCCAGGATGATTTCCTTTTTTCTTTTGTTTGCTTGCTTTTTGAGAAATAATCAGAAACACAGAACTTTTGCGTGGGCAATGGACTTTTTTTTGCCTGCCTACACTAGGTCCATATCCCCATGATGCATCAAGTGGTGTTTTGCATATGTTTGATATCAGTTTGATTTAGATTTTTTTTTTAGACAAATAGCTACTACACTCACTGCAAAGAGGTCAGGGACGATTCATCAAAACAAGAACATGTTGCATTGGGCAGGAAAAACAAACACAAGAAAAACACATTTTAACCAAATACAGTTTTTGCTGTATCATTGTGATTCTTTAAAAAAATGATGTTGTTACATTAAGAGAAAAGTAGAGTATGAGAATAGCTATGACGACAGTATACAACAACCTTTAAGTAACATTTGTTAATGCCATTATTTAATCCGGAAACAGAAAATGATTACATCTATCAAGCTTGTTTTATACTCTGATGACGAGTAGTTAAATAAATAATATACTAAATAAGAGATGAGAGAAACAATCTGATTTAATAGGTGACTACAATGTACAGAAATGTGCATGTTTTATTTTGCCAAATACAAACAAGAGGTATAGTCTATGCTTTTATTTTGAAAGAAGAATCCTTATGTTCCGGTATTACTTCGGCACACATTCATAAATTTGTCTTGGCAGAATCCAGGATAAAAAAAAACCTAATAAAGAGGACTTAAATCAGGCCAGGATAATAAAACCATCAGATCTGCTGAGATTAAGAGAGTTATTGGGGATAAGAGTCAAAGATATTGAAGAGAGACGAGTGAAGCTGCTGCAGCTGAGTCACACCTATAGAGGCTACCTGTGAAACTCTCTTTGATCAACAGGTGTGAAGCCATAAATGATCAAAGGGGATGGGTCAATTAATTTTGTATTCAGGTTACATTACAGAGAACACAGCCACGACCCTCTCCAATCTGCTTTACAAAGTGAAAGTGAGGGATCATGTTTTCTGACCACCTGTCCACCTGACACAGCCAATCAGGGGGCTGCATTACTGTTGATCTTTCTGCGACAGAAGGTGCTCAAGAGATGTTTTGTATTTGATGAACAGCAGGCAGAAACGGACCACACTCCTTCAGCCAGACAGACCTGTGAGGACTGATTTAACAACAGCTCTCCCACTGAGTTTAATGTTCAGATGACTTTGATTCAGTTTCCGGTTAAATAAGAAACGTCAGTTTATCGGGCCTTTGCACTGTTTGCAGTAATGGATCTATTTGGAAGCGTTTTAAAGCTGCTCGAGTTCAGCTCATGATTGTGCACATATGTTGTTACTGCTAAAGAAACACAACCACAAACAAACCATGTTTCAAACTTGTGAAACTTTGTAGCCTGATCATATAGAAATAGGAATATAGAAGTTAAAGTTATGGCTGTGTTTTTTAAATTCAGATAAGTCTTGTTTTTCTTTTGCTGCAAAAAAGGCTTGTTGCTGCTACTTGGACTACGCTGATGATTTCTAAATGAGTACATCTTCTATATGCCTTAACCCTTTGGATTCTGTGTACCATGTAGCATTGAGGTTCATAACAAATCTCAAGACCCTGATTTAAAAGTGAACTCTGTATACTTGAGTTGGCTGGCCTTCATTGAACACTCCTAATCATTGGCATTTCCCTACAGCAATACTAACCTGCTTCCCTCATACTTGTGTAATTGTATTCATTTGAAAAATGCAGGAAGCTTCAGTCTTTGCTCTGGAATTCATTCACAAAACGTGTTCTTGTTATCTGTCCCCAAAGTGTGTCTGATAGTGGGGGAAGGGTGTTTCAGGTATGCTGCCCCTGCAGCTTGGAATCTGCTGCAGGAGGATTTGGGTCTGGGGGAGCAGGTCTCTTCAAGTCTTTTTAGATTGAATGTGTTGGAGTAAAACGCATCAGGAGATTCTTTGTCTAATGAATTTCTGTGACCCAGGATATGTTGATCTGCGTTTTGTAATTGTTTTGTGGTGTTTGTCCGTAGCTTGTTGTGTTGCTGCCTGTCTCGCCCAGAACACTCTTGTAAAAGAGATTCTTGATCTCAATGAGGTTTTCCTGGTTAAATACATTTCAAAGAAAAGTAATCATTGTGTCAGAAAACATGGCATGGTAAAGTAAAGCATCCTTAACATTTCGTGTCTGTTTTGTTTCAGTATATATGTGTGATCACAGGAGCATGTCGACCTGCTTACGAATGACTTGTTATAAAGTTCCTAAAGACTGACGTTCAAATGTTGAGATGAAAACTGCAGCTTAAAATACTTGATGTTTGTCTGAAGATCTGTCCACAGCTACAGCAGCAGCAGTATCTGGGTCAGTCAAATAAAACATTTGTTTTGTTTTCTCCTCCGAGTAATAAAGTCTCTTCATTGTAAGGAATAATTAGACATTTAATCAGGCCTTCAGATTTTTACTGCTGGCTCAATGGAGACCTGCTGGAGCATAAAGTTTGGAGGCACATCACTGTGGCCCTGAAAGTGTCGGCACAGGGAATAATTACAGCGAGGTAATGAGGATTTTAACAAATGGAGATTGCAGACGTTTGCTTTTCGTAGGTCAGGCTGCAAACACATCTTGTTTACAGCTCCTGCGGGATGCCTGTGAGGCAAATTAAACCCACTCCCTCTTTACTCATCCACTGGTGTGAGCTTTGTGCTCGTCTGCAAAGAAAGATGGGCGTCTTTCTGCTGAAGCAGCATCACATGCTAAATCTGCAAACATGCAAGCATAGCAACCTGCAAACCACTTGGTAGGTAACTCTAAGGGTTTGGGGTTTCAGAGGAAGGATTGCTAAGAGACCAAAAACTCTTAAAACTCCAAAACACGAGTAATATAAAGACCAACTGTATGTTAAAACCACCTTTTTCAGACGATACATCCATGTGCATGTTGTTATAGGTCTGCTCTGGTTCAAATTAAAGTTGAAATTGTTATATCATGCCGGATTTTGACCTCTTCAGAGTTTTTTTTTGGTCAAATCTCAAAATTTCTTAGTAGAAGACAAACATGAGGAGAACACAGTCTTCATCGGTCTCACTCACATTATCACTCTCTCTCTCTGTGAGTCTGTGAAGCAGAAGGGAATGTGTAAACTAGATAAGAAGAGAGGTACACCAACTCTCTGAAAGATGTGGTTATATCACACATCAGGAACAGACGTGTGCACACACATACTGTACACACACAGATGACATCACCTAAGTAAATCAAGATGTAATCAGTGCAGAGTCGGGCGGGTCTGCATCATGATCTCTCTCTCTCTCTCTCTCGCTCTCTATCTAACACACTCCACCAGGCCCCATGGCGAGACTCCAGACCCCCAGGTGAAGCCCCATGCTAAGACCTCCAGAGAGATCAGTGTTTCTTCAGCTCTGAGGGACAAAGTGGGGGGTGGAGGTTCATGTTTCTGTTAAAGGATCAATGTGAGGTCTGTATCTGTTACTGATAGGTTGTGTAAGAACAAAAAGTAAAAAGGAGATGGAAGAGAATTACAGGAAAAAGGAAGAAAGGTTTATGCTTCCTCTCTCTCTGTGACAGGGTTTGTCCTGTTAACTGAGGACGGCAGACGGGAATGCAGCCGGAGCCAATCTGTCATCTTATACGTTATTATGCAACAGACTCACTCAGCCAGGTGGAGTTACTCTCTGTCCAAATAGATCTTAAAGTCTCACAGATTTCATAATAGAAGACTCAAGATTAAGCAAATTTCCGCTGCTGAGTCACATCAAGCCTCCTTCCCAGAAAGTTTACCAACCTGTTGCGTGAACTTTGACACTATCACAACCAACTCCTAAAATGTACCCTTGAATTAATCCCTCTCTGGGTCTTGCACATTTTCTGTACTATTAAAGACTAATTATTGTCCAGAAATGTGCAGCACTGCAAGCCCCCCACCCCAAAGCTCATTTGGATACCATCAACTTAGCAGGGACTTAGAGGATGGTGAAATAATGACCCTGAAACTGAAATCTGACCCTGGTCCATTCAGTAGAAATCTGACTTGAAAATCTTTTTTAAATGATTTGGTCACTCTTCACTGTCCTGACCCACAAAGCCCTAACATCGCGCCGACAGTGGTCCTTGTGAGCGTGGGGTCACATTTCCATTTCCGAGCAGTGAAAGTCATGAGCGACACACAACTGAGACACTGAGTGACCTCATAGCCAAGAATTCTGGGAATCTGTGAGTAAATTAGACTTCATATGTTTCCGTTTAGTTTGCTTTGATTGAAGCAAACTGCAGAGCCTCAGGGGTGATCGGCTGAGGAGGGAAGAAAGAGGAAAAAGATCCGGAAAGAAGTAGCAGGAAACACGGAAAGTAAAAAAAAAAAAAAAGAAAGAAGTAAAAAGTGTTCACAAGCCCTTTTGTTCGTGTTTTCAGCTTTAGAGACACACATTATGAGAACCAGAAAGACAAACATGATGAGGAGAAGAGAGGTTATCTGATCAGATAGATGATTTCAAGTTTCCAGCTGTGATAACTAAAGAGACTAAAGAGACAGACTCAGAAACATGGAACTATCTTCTGTCGACCTTTGACCCTCAGTTTCCCCAGTTAAAGCCAAATAAACTTCTTAGTCAATATTCTGAAGCGTAAAGTTCAACTGTGAAGCATATAGGTTGTGTTAAATTTTCGCGATTTGAATGACTAGGTCTTCCATATATTTGTGCAACATAAACAACATTTTTCAGTGAATTGTCTTAAATGTAGTCCATTAAAATTGATAAATAAAGCGCTGACAAATAGCATCCTAAAATGTTTTTGTGACTACTTAAATCTCTCTGCTATCCCCTTGAGGTGGATAAAATGAACCTAACATCTTAGGTTTCACAGTTTTCAATTTGGACCCTTGAAGAAAAGATAAGTCGCTCATATTCTACTCTGCATCTTTATGGAAAGTATATTAAGATACGCCTGTGAACGCAGTGAAGCTCTTGGTTTTTTTCCAGCCTTGTTTTCCAGAGAGAGAGAGTGAGAGAGAGAGAGAGAGAGAGAGAGAGAGAGAGAGAGAGAGCTGTGGTTGGAAAGCAAAACAATGAATGATGTAAGAGGACTGAAGGGGCAAACTAACACAGGACACCATAAATGTGTCATTCAAGCCTCAGAATACAGAGCTGTGAACATAAACACTTCACAGAGAAGTGCACAAGCAAACACACTTTGTGTACTGAAACACAGTTTCACTACTCAAGCTGCAGAGAGCTGTCACATAAATGCTAATGCAGAGAAAAACACATCAATTAAATGATGTAAACAAAGGTGGAGGTTCAAACCTTCTTCATGCTAAGCAGTATAGACTCCATCCCTCTATCCAAAGCTGATCCTCCCGCCCCCCAGGCCTCCTTCCGTTCCCACAATACTTTTCTGCTCTCCTCTGCCCTCCGAACATTTCTCTCTCTCTCTCTCTCTGTCTCTCGATTCACTCTGCTCTCTCTCCCTCTCCTCCCCATCATCTACCCCTCCCCCTGTAAGGCTCAGGGGTCGCCAGGGAGGTCAGAGTCCCTGCCCGCCTGAAACAAACACACAGAAATAGACAAAGCTAGAGAAAGAGAGGAAGGGACGTGGCCGGATGGTCACCTCTTTACTTATCACTGAGTCTGAATCAAGCAGGGACAAAGTCTGTAAATATGTCAAAAAATTTTAGACTAGATTTCTAGGAGGAGAGGACATTTTCTCCGATAATTCATCACAGGAGTATTTCAGGGCTATAGGAAGTTTTGACCGTTGGCTGATGTTTTCACAAATGCACAAAACCAGTCATTTTCTGGGTGAGCTGCGTGTGTGAACGCAAATGGCTATAATTTTCGCCCTGACTTAACCTGGACTTATTCCTGCCAGCCCCTTAGTAAGATGTCCCTGTGAAGTCAGGGTGAGTTGATGTGAGAACAAAGTGGGTAATATTCTGAAAAATAGATTGTGAGTGAGTGACGGGGTCAATAATGATTATATCACACATATGGTGCGATCTCCGTGCATATAAAGCAGCCTCATACTTGTTTCTGCTCATCTTCTTTTCCATGTTTGTACTGTGAATATGTTTAATTACATAAAGTAATAATGGCAAAACACTTTAATTATAGTGCTATGTGCGCCATCTTGGATTTCAACAACGTCTCTTTTGACATCATTTCTTGCTCTCGACCTCCTGCCCCCTTACATCTGACGGGGGAAAACTTCACGCTGTGAGGGTCAAATATGAATAAGCATCCCAGGAAGATTTCAGGGGAAGGCTGTCCTGAAATATTCTAGACATTTCCAGGAGTCCATATATGAAAAAAAAGTTTAGCTTAGCAAAAAGACTGGAAGCCCCTGAGTAAAAGCTAGCCCACGTCCTGTCAAACGTCACCAAAACCAAAATCTACCAGCTTTCATGCTCGCCAATTAACAAGTTGTTTCTTGTTTGTTAAAAGACATATTTCTATTTCACAAAAATTACTGTTGCTGATTAAGTGTTAATTAAGTCTGCTATATAATAACCCCCATGACAATTAAAATAACAATTTGTACTCTTCCATTTTTTGCAGGAAAAGCACTAAAAAGTTGTAAATTGTGAGCTGTGGAGGTGCTTCTATAAAGTGAGTCTTTTTACCTTTGGACAGGACCAGGATAACTGTGTATGCTGCTTCCAGTCTTAATGCTAAGCTACCAAAAGATTGCACTGCTAGCATAACTTTGACTTGCAAACATGAAAGTGTCATCAATCTCCACATCGAACTCACAAGAAAACAAATACATGGATTTCCAAACAAACTTTACTTTTAGACTTGGTTTAAGGGTTAAGGTCATTAAGTTGCATGTTAACGTAGAAGGGGCTATATGTGCGTGTGTGTGTGTGTGTGTGTGTGTGTGTGTGTGTGTGTGTGTGTTTGACAGACAGAATCAACCTGGGAACCTCAGAGGCTAAACTTCAAGACTAACAAACATCCAGCTCATGCCTCGCTTATGCTGGAAAGCTTCCAGATGATTTGTGCGTGTGAGTTTGTGTGTGTGTGTGTGTGTGTGTGTGTGTGTGTGTGTGTGTGTGTGTGTGTGTGTGTGTGTGTGTTAGCATGAGAGGGGGGAGAGAGAAAGAGAGGGAGTGAGAGAGAGTTTGTGTGTGTTTGTCTATTTGCAAAAGCAACACATTTTCCGGCAACAGTGGGAAACTTGGCAGATGGAGGACTTAAAACTCTCAACAGTGTTTATCTCTGAGAAACATGGGGGTCGAGAAGTGGGTGGTGTTTAAGTGTGTGTAATAAAATGTGTTTGTGTGTGTGTTGGTTGCACAACTATGTTTATGAGCACACGTTTAAGTTTTAGACTCTGGAGTGAGATCATTTTTTGGGAATAATAGATTTTGGCTGGTCTTCACTTACAAACAAACCTTTAAAGAACAGGTTGAGGGTTTAAACCTTGATTTAGGTACGTGATGGTCAGAGGAAGGGGATACATTATGCAAATGAAGGTCCCTGCAAGTATAATAAATATCAAGGTCCTTACTTGTATGTGTAAGTGTATGTGTGTGCACGAGATTGAAAATAAGAAGAACGTATCTTAGTTCTTAAACAACACACAGGAAAGGTTATTCCAAAATCCAGAGACAATGTTTACTCCAGTTTTAAAGCGAGCATGTGTGTGTGTGTGTGTGTGTGTGTGTGTGTGTGTGTGTGTGTGTGTGTGTGTGTGTGTGTGTGTGTGTGTGTGTGTCATTTTGCTTGAGTGGGCATGTGTTTTGGAACATAGCAACCATGGTCAATTTTAATTTTATCCTGTGGAGGTTTCAGTCGCTCAACAACAGGAAGTAAAGATGTTGATGTTGGCGTCTCTGGGAACCGGGGAAGACGAGGCCTGACTGACGGACTGACACACAACCACAAGTTGTGTTTACGTCATTTGAAAAATTGCTCCCCTGAGTTTAACAAAACTGAAAACTCCTGAGGAGGAACTGAATCAGTTTGAAATGAAGGCCAGTTGAACATGTCATTATGACCCTTTAATCTGAAATCCTAAGCAATCATGAAAATGTTTTGAAAATTTCAGGACAGCATGCCCCTCAAATGTTTCTGTTTTTGTTGTTGACATTTGTCCCTCACAGCATGAACTTTTTCCTGTTGAAGAAGGAGGAGGGGGATGTCTCAGGAGGCAGGACAGGACGTTAAAAGCACGCTTTGTTGTGTTTACAAAATATCCAAGATGGCAGGCAAAGCAAAGTCAGACACTATAATAACAGTTTTTAGCTTTATATAAATGCTATATGTTATTGGACGTATCCACAGTATCAACTAAAGAGCAGAGAACAAACATAGGCAAGCAGAAAAGAGTATGAAGCTGCTTCATAACGAGCACAAAGATTGCATTGATTAATCCCTGGTCTGTAATACAAACGTCCTCGTCCCCTCCTGCTCACCTGCAGTGAATCTTCCTGACTGTTACCTGCTGTGTTCAGCCTGATTTTTGCCGACAGGCAGGAAAAATCTTGGATATTACAGGGTGAAAAATGTGTCTGTCTGCGATCACACATGCAGCTCACCCCGATAATTTTGAAAACTTCAGGAGGTGTGTGTATGTGTGGAAATCCCCTGAAGGAGTTTTTTTACTTGGTTTGTTTATCTACTCCTTCCAGAAATGTTAGGCAGTGAAAATCTAACTAATGACCAGGATGAGTGATTTGTTCTCTTTGTAGTCCAGTTGATACTGGAACGAAGTGAATTTCATTGGCTGAACAGGCCTTTCTGCTCAGGAGGTGAAGCAGCTTTCATGTCTTATATTACAGACCAGATAATAAAAAGTCAAGTGGAAAAACGACAAACATTAACGGTCTTGTTACCCAAAATCAGAGATATGCAGAGCTTAAATTTCTCCCTGGAGCTTCAAGAAAAACAATATGTGTTAGTAAGCTGGTGGCAGTAAACCCTCCATCTCTGGAAGTTACAGCGACATAAATTACTAATATGGAACATGCTATTATCACCAGGGTGCAAGAAGCCAACAAAGCTATTTACACCTCAGATGGAGAGCCAGTGTCTCTATTTACACCCAGGTGTATGTGTCATGAGACAAGCACCCAGGTGTTCACAGCTAACAATGCTATTTGCAGTTTTGCACCCAGGGTGGAGTTGCTCTGAAGTCACAAAACCACCTGACTTCAAAAATAGACCTGTGGCCAGCACTAAACCCTCACATGGGAGAAGTTAGCTTCAGGGCTGCATGCCAGAAAACCTTTCTCGAACAGCAATGAGGCCACTGTTTTTGTTTCTATGTGAAACCAAAAGTCAACAATGACGTATAATCATGAACTTTTCCTGAACCAAACAGAGTAGTCTTTTTACAAACCCTTAGTAAACGGCGACATGTTCATACTGTCTCACGCTTAACACCTGCTGGATTAACAATGTCGGAGGAACAATGTCTTCCCCCTAGTCTGTGTTTGTACCACAGAACAGAAAGACAGTAAAATAGCACAAGAAAAATTAGTCTCAAATGGGCTGTATCCATGGGTCTACTATCTACCCCTATGCTATCTGATCTGTAAGGCTAATACAATCCTGCAGAAAGCCATATAGCGTTGATGCTGAAACCTGATTAAACTGTTTCATTGAGAGACTCAGTTTGGAAAACTTCACCACTGTAGAAAATGCTCAATATTTAACACCTTAGCAGGAATACGTGAAATCTTAAATGCAGCGTGTCCAGTGTCCTCACAGTGTCTTTCTTGTTGTACTGAGCATGCTCTGTTTACTTCAGCTGAACAAATAAATATAAAGAGAACTGCATGAACCTCAAAAAATATCCCAAGTTGCTCTGTCCAGATGTTTATTAATCTAACTTCATGTAACCAAAGTGCAACATCAGAATGAAAACAAGTTATGCAAGATGCACGATTATAATTGACCCGTTAATACCAACAGGAGGGAGCAGGAGGACATGAGGAAAGTATTTCATGCAGTGTTATGCATGATGTTTACAGTTTCTGAAAATACACTGCAGGATGTCAACGAAGGGCATCGAAATGACAACAAAAACGTTCAGCTCAGGGATGATGTGACAGCCTTCCCTCACTTCCTGATGATGATTATTCAAGGAGAAAGTTAGAGGAACCAGCGTCACAGACTTACAGACAGACTGACTGTCTGGTTGGGGCGTTAACGAGGATATAATGTTCTTTCAGCCATTGACAGGAAATCACAGCATTGTTTAGTTTGTTAAGAGTGATCCATCATGGAGCAGAAAAAGGCTCGTCCCCCTCTGACTAGTACAGAGCATGAAGAGGAAAACAGGAGGAAATATGGAAGGAATTTGTTTTGATGAGAGAGCGAGAGGACAGTAACCATCAAACCACGAGCGGAACACATGGACCTGAACTGAAGTAACCTCGACACGAAGAGAAAGAAAGGAAAGCAACTAAAGGGGAAAAAGGAAAAGAAAAAGGACAGGGAAGTACATTTAAAGAGAGAAGCGGAAAGGAAGGGAAAGGAGGAGTCTTCCCAGGATGAGAGCTGTGATGGCTGGAATTCTTTCGACATGGACAGGAAGCAGTGTGCAGGGGGCTTCAAGTTCGTGTGTATGTGTGTGTGTTTGCCAATTAGGTTCACATGGGAACTGCAGACTTGACAATCCCAGACTCTTAGCCTGACAGGGATAAACACTGTTATCCCTGCACACACACACGCACACGCACACACACACGCACGCACGCACGCACGCACACACACACACACACACACACACACACACACACACACACACACACACACACACACACACACACACACACACACACACACACACACACACACACACACACACACACACACACACACACACACACACACACACACACACACACACACACACACACACACACACACACACACACACGTAAAGGAACCTAACAGGCCACATGTGCTTTTCCTGAACATTTGTTCTGTCAGTTCTCAGAGAGTCCATGTCCACACTAATGACATAACAGGCTTCAGACCACATTTGAGTTCTTTCAGATGTTGTTCCCTAAATCCAGATGCCCACAAAAAGTTGATTCATCAGACGAGATCTCAAATTTCATAATGACTGTGCTACTCAAAACGAGTCTTTCCAGCTGCCAGGAAGACTTATGACATTAATAAAACATCGTATATAAAGCTTATGATATTCCAAAAAGGTCACGTACAATGAAATGAGTGTTCACTGACCCTCTGGATACAGGAGGATGCTCTGGGGTGTCATAATGCGGTGGTGGGGGGAAATCCTAATAACACACACAAGAAGTTGTGCACCTGGTGAATACAACTCCAGAATTCATTCTGCTCTGTTTGTTGTTCTTCAACAACCTCTGTAAGAGATATCTGACTTTTTGGCTGCTTAATGCTCCACTACGTTCACTAGAGAGTTGCTAATGTTGTCTTTCTGCTAGTGGTGGACTAAGGATGTGTTTGAGGGGCAACCATGTAACAGGCAAAAGTGCACCAGCAGCATGCGGTATAGAGGGCTCCAGTGTGCAAAATGCAGGTCAGCTTATACGTCACTGAATTAGGTTTTCTCCACTAGACAGGCATTTGAAGGTCACATTTTCATTCTTTATCTGCATCAGCATGCCAGTAGTCAAATCTATTTAAGATAAACTAAAGTTTTTCTGCTGAGTCATGCATCCTTTCATTCTTAAAATATACCGAGGAGACCGTCAGCTGATTTTGTGATGAGTGCACAAAGACATCCAGTCTGCTAAGGTGTATTTAATGTTGGCTATAAGAGGCGAGGGCTGACTTTAAATCCTTCTTCTTGTTTCAGAAAAGGGTTGAAGCATACATCAAACCACATGCGAGGTTTAACCACAGTACGGGGCATTATCTTAACCAGAGATGAACTGCATAAAGTACTGTAACACACATGTGGTTCCTCCAGAGTCAGTCCCCTCAAAGGTTCACAGTGATACTGGTAAGTAATACTGTAAAAACACAGAAGGTTTAAATTGATGTGAAGTAACATAAATGTTGATTTGATTGGACAAGACTGATCAGAGAAGAATATCGACTATGAGAAGACCACCAGCACACACACAATGACCCACACATACAGTCATACACACGGACACAAACACTGAATTGTCTGATGGTTCAGCACAAACTTACAGGAACACACATCCACACACTCATACTTATACACACACACACAAACACACACACACACACACACACACACACACACACACACACACACACACACACACACACACACACACACACACACACACACAGGCACCACAAGCATGTGGCTGCCACAAAGGCCCCTGTCACATGTTGAGCAGATACATACCAACACGGTGATGTCAGTTTGTTCATCTCAACCTCAGACTGCTGATCTATTCATCAGAAACTCTGCAGCTGAAGGACGATCACGTCCAAGTCTTTTTTTTATCTTCTATCTGACTCTCACGATTTGTAAACTCAGATTTCTGTCTCAGACAGTGAAAAGGTTTTATTCTATATAACGTTAAACACGCCAGAGTATTTCCAGATATTCTGAGATGGTTAGTTTCATATAGTTTAAGGAGCCAGGTGGGAGGAGTTTAAACAGAAAGTCGTTGATTTCTTACAAATAATTCTCCTTGAAGTGAAACTTTGGCTGCAGGAGAGGAGGTCCAAACATTTATGATGGACATACCGAACACTACTCAGTGGATTGGGCAGAAGCTCTCAAGCTTTCCTTTAGAAAGAATATCACTTATATTAAAGGCTAAAATCAGACATTTAAAAATATATGGAGACCCTTTATTAATCAGGTTAAGGATCTAATTCAGTGGTTTCCAAACTTTTTTGCCCAGTGACCTCACTTTGACTTCACAAAACTCTGGCGACCCCAAACATCTAAAACACATCCAGCTTTTTGCTAAAATTAATGTGTTTTCAATCATGTAATACTAAATTTGAATATATTTGTTGTTGTATTGAGTTCAAAAGGTCAAACTTAAATATCTTTTCTGTCCCTGAAGATCAAATCTGTCACAGCTGACCCTGAGGTGTTTCTGCAGACTGACTGTCTGCAGTTTATAATTGTTTCACTATCACACAGATATAAAACATTTACTGCAGACAAAAATATCTGAATACAAGCTGATGTTTTAGAGGCAGGAAGCACAACGAGATTAGAGTATGCATGAAGGAGAAAGCACGAGCTGAATAAAAGCTTAACGCTTCACCCCGTTTAACATTTACTTTATGTATCAATGTTTTCTGGACTCGGGACTACAGATGTACCGGCAGAATCCTGGCTCACTCTCAGGTCTCTCTGAGAGCACGGTCACATCCCGGTCCACAAACTGAACTGACCAGCAGGAGATAAAAGTCTGTCGCCTATAGGAGAAATTATCTATCAACATGGTAAAGGTTTCCAGAGGCGCTGCATGTCAACAGGCAAGGCAGGCAACTGCTTAAGGCCCCAGACCAGTAACGGTCCCCCCAAGGGCTGACAAACTTGAAACCACAGCAGTGGCTCAAAATGTGTAAATTTAGCAATGACAGTAAGAAAGCTCCCAAAGAGGGCCCCATCTGACAGTACTCACTCTCATTGCACTGTTAAGCGCTGCATGCAATATTCCTGTGAAAACCTTTGTTTGCCAAAGTCACAGAAGAACGAAGACGAATTATCCGTATGGGAGCAAAATAAAAGAAAGCAAGACATTCGAACACTCCTGACATCAGCAAAAGAGAAGGATAGTGTGCTCTTGAAATGCTGATGATGGTAACTCTTATTTATACCATAAAGGTGATGAACGCTGCTTGGAGGGCCCAATGTAAATGTTTGCATGGGGCCCGAACAGACTCTAGAATCACCACTGAAGGTTTCCTATTATAGTCACTGTTTTTCAGCGTGTAAAAGTCCAAACACTAAAAGTCAAGTTTTTACATTTGATTAAATCAATCAGATGTTCATTAAAAAACACACTTCCTTATTTGGGAAATAGATGGAAGCAGTTCGCCTTTTTGGGAACGTTCAGACTTTGTGTCTTATATGGTCATGACAATGACACAGTAGCTGACATGATTTAAGGTCATCTCCCTCGATAAGCACTTTCTACTGATCAGCTATCGGGACATAACACAGAGGGTGTGGCGTGTGGAGTGTTTTATCTGTGTGGTGTCCGCTCCAGCACTCACAGTTCTTACTAGGCCCTTAAACAAGGTGATAAAATTGCTCAAACATTGTGCAGATATCGCACAGCAAAAAAAGCAAACGCAAAAAAAGATTCACTTTCAAACGCCAATGAGGAGATTTTGCCGTCAGTTGGGGCGCAGTTTTCCAGGATTTGGAAGGTCATGTTCTTCTCTCTCAATATAATAAGACAAATATAAAAAGGGAGCTAGAGGCAGGAATTTACATTTGTGCAATTTTTTGGCATCTAACAGACGCTCTTATCCGGAGCAGTTTATAACAAGCAGCTCACAAAGAGACGGACAGACAGACTCCCAGGCTGCAGAGTGTGGGCGCCGCAGAGTGAAAACTAACAGGAAAACAACGTGTTTATTGCTTTTTATTCTCTGTTTGACGCAGATGATGACAAAAGCTGAGCTGTCGTTGAATGCTGATTAATTGTTTTTGAGTTAAGAAGGTCTTTTAAAGTAAGAGCCAGCCCTCTGGATGGAATAAATATCCATCATTTCCTTAATCCTGGTATCGTCCTCTCCGTTCACTGCAGCTTGTGGGAACCATTTGCAGTATTTTGGCGTTAATGAAGCATTTATTCCCAGGATAAAGAGACAGACAGACACAAACAAGCAGACACTAAACGTCTCTTGATTCTAGACTGAAGGTTCAGTCGAGTCATCAACACAAGTGTTTATACACAGCGCCCCCAAAACTACAGAAGCAGCACTGGAGCTGACATGCCGTCAATCTCCAAATCCCAGGCCAAGTCATCCTCTAAGAGGATCAGATCTTCTATATATACACTCTCCACAGGTAGGCTCCCTGAGGAAGCAGCTAAGCAGATTACTGATAAAAGATACAGTGACCACACAACTCTGCAGGGAGTCAAGGAACTCTGGGAAAACATCAGGGTGGAAATAGAGCCGGAAACAGCAAAAGGGCCCAGATGAATTTTTAAGTCGTAGCTACGTGTTGATCACGCAATCACAGATTTAGTTTCATATGAGGGTCTAATAATCACAGAAAGATAAGACACTGCTGGCATAGAGTTAGTGGTTAGTAGTTTTCAAGAAACTGCTCAGTGCTTGTGTTTCAGGACCTCAGTAGTGAGATAGCAGAGATAAATAGACATATAATGACTGTCTCACTTAAGAGAAGATTTTACACTCTAGATGAGATGACACTTTTTTTCCCTGAGGCTCGTAGCTGTGCAACAGTTGCAATACAAAGTAGGAAGAGTGCAAGTCTAAACAAGTGTATGATATAAAATAAGAACATCGAAGAGGTTAAATGTATGCCAGGTCTGAGAATGAAACAGATTAGGATCTGATCATGAATATTATACTGATTAATATGTCAATCCATACAGTTATGGAGTGGCTGCAGTAGCTCAGTCTCTCTGGATGTGGGTTGGATTATTCTACATGCTGAAAGCTTTCTGTGTGTGCTTTATAATTTGTTCTGAGCATTATTTCCCAAACACTGTGTTTGAACTTCTGTGACTATTTGGACAAAAGAGCTCAAAATAAACCAGAGCATAAAGTATGAGTACAATTACAATTAAAAACAAAAATGTTTAATTTCTGAGAGTTGTTTTATTTGCTTTTGTGAACAAAGTGAAAAATCCCTCTAAAATAGTTTTATATGAATCACTGCCCCGTGTGAAAACTTCAGGTCGAGACGAAACTATTTCCCTTTTGACAAATTTCCACAGAGCTGATGGTTGAATCCGCAGAGATAATTATGGGTGTCGGCAGGATTTGTGTGTAGTGTGTGTAAGTGTGTGTGTCTCAGGTAAGTGTGGGAAACAAAATGATTCATGCAGAAGCTACAGTGTGAGGAAAGAACCTGCCCACAGGACCATGACCTCAGCTTTTATCACTCATTAGCTGTTTTGACAGGAAAAAAAAGTGACGTGCTCTCCTTCCAACTAACTCTGCACTGAACAGGTCATATTGTGGGTCACATACGGTAGTAAATCTGAGCAGCATTTCCAGCAACATAGTGATCAGATGATGTTCAAAGGCTACTGTGAGCAGCTCTGATGAGGCTTTTATTAAGCGTCTCCTCAGACGTCTAATAAACCATAAAACAAAGCGTCATGCAACATGTCGTCACAGACTACTTACATAATCTCTTACACTGAGATTTCTTTTCCTCAGCTATCTTTGGGACTTTTTTTGTGCACCTTAATTAGATATGACAGCTGAAGAGAGACAGGAATTGCTGGGAGGAGAGAGTGGGGGATCCCATGCAGCAAAGCGCCGAGGTCAGATTCGAACCCAGTGGATGCAACGTGGACTAAAGCCTCTGTACATGGCGGGGCGTGACATAACTGCTAGGCCATCGACGCTCCCCTTTTCCTCAGCTATCAACACAATCTGCATTTCTCAGTAATAACGAGATTTCATGTGTAATATTGTTCATGTCCTGCTTTGCATGCTGCAGCACACACTCATCTGAGTTTTTGGCGGCCTTGTTTTTTCCTCCAGTTCTTAGCTGACATGTTGCATGTTTTATTGCTGTTATGGATTATTTTAACATCAGGCCACACATGAAGGACTTTTTTCAGCAGCTTTAATGTCGTGCATTAGTGACGCACAAAGCATCAAACATCTTGAAGAATCTGAGATAAATAGCAGCTGCTCTGAAGGTCAAGAGAGGTGCTACAAGCAGCCAGATAGGTGGTGCCAATAAACTGGCAGCTCAGTGTGTGTGTTTGTGCATGATAGGAAACCTTTGAGGTACGGGATGAATAGTTTGTCTTCCTGGAGCCAGTGTTGCAGGATGGGAGGGGAGCAGGAAGTGAGTCACCACAGGATCGTAGCAAACCAGGAAACAGGCTGCGTGTGCTGCTGCGGAGCTGATCCCAGAGTGGCACAGCTTCAATCACTGCTGGCCTAAAGATAGAGAGGAGCAGCATCAGAGTAGATGACAGCAGAGATTCAGGGATGATTGTGTGTCAAAGGCCGTTAATGGTTTAACTGATGCCCCAAACTGACAGGACAATAACAGAAACAGAGAACTGCAAATAGTAAAAGCAGGGACGGGTCAGCTATAAGTTTTATTTCAACATGAAATGATGGCAGACATGGAGGGTTTCACATTCTGAACTGCTTCTCAAACAATAATGAGATATGTTTTTAACCACACCGGCATCAACATGAGACGGTTACACTGGTTAGAAAAAACAGAAAACAATGATCCTGTGCAGAAAGGCTTTAGTACCTACCCAATATTACCTATCATAGTATGCTTCACACCTTGTATGAACTACTGTTATCTGTGAAATTATCCAACATGATGAGTGAGAGCAGTGGCGATTGTAGAGTCTGGTGAGGTCCCTCCAACCAGCATTCATCTCTATGATATTATAAGTAATCATATCATTCCTCTTCATTTTCCTTCACTGACAAGCTTTTTCCACAGTAAGAATGCACGTGATGCTTAGTAGTGCAACAAGAGGCTGTCAGATGGCGCGCCCTCAGGGAGGTTTCCTACTGTCAAAGCAAACTTTGCACATTTCGTGCCACTGCTGTGGTTTACAGTTTGTCAGCCCTTGGGGGCCCCCTACTGGCCTGGGACCTCAGGCAGTTGCCTGCCTTGCCTGTTGACGAGCAGCGTCTCAGAGTGAGAGAGTGAGAGTGAACAAAAGGTCTGTGTGTGTTTGCAATGCGACAAATATCAAGATACTTTGATTAGGAGTTTAAAAAATCCTTTCATAAATAAAGAGCACACCACCATATGCAACAAATCTGAGGTAAAAAACACTTTTTGGATAAAAACAAATAAATGGGGTCTTCATTTGTATTAATCACAGTCTCAGTAGTGTGTGTGAGAGTGTGTTGTACTCTTTTGCACTCTGAGCGAAGACGGTATCATTTACAAGATAAATATTACCACCAATACAGTATCACTAAATGTATCACAGTACTAACGTGCATCAATATTTACTCCCCTGCTACATCATGCCTTGTGTTTACAGAGTCTATACATGGACTGTAATTATTAACGGACCAAGCCTGAGTGATGTCACCCATCTGTTCCTGCAGGGGGCTCTGGAGGCTCATCAGCAGCAGCCGCCATGCTGGAAATCCTGTCTCCGCCTAACTTTCAGTCGACCTAACGACAGACTAAGAGCTGGAGCTGAGGCGGATTTTAAGCTTCCTGACATACCGTTACATCACGCCCACCTGTCAATCATGTTAGCTACACGCCTAACTATCGATAACATGTATTGTTCATAAAATCAAAACGAATGTGTAGTAAAAAAAAAAATCACCCTCGTACAGTGTGTGTCGATCAAGACATGAGCTAAACAGACCTTATGTTTTTTTTGTACCAGTTCATTTCTACTGTAAAAACAGGCCTTTGGGCTGTGGTGTGTATGTGACTTCTGGGGCTCTTGGAGCCAGCCTTCATTTTCAACACCGGAGGTTGCTGCTTGCGTCTTATCATTTATAATTTGAATACAGATTGAATAAGTAAGAATACGATGACTAAAGTTACATTAGTCTCAACCTAACAGATTTCAGCTGCTCAAATGAATTAAGTGAAGAAATACAGAAAAGAGAGTTTTTAGTGGTTGATGATGAATCAACTTTATTTAAATACTTTGACATCCTCACCTACAGTGTACAGTTAGAAAACTCCACTCCTCCGAAGACGGGATACTGGTCAATTTACAGAGCAAGAAAAAAACCAACTTATAAAACAACAAAGCCGTAAAGGAAAGAACAAATCAACAATTATTTCACACTTGATGTAGCGACACTCAAAATCCCATCAGGCTTTTTTTCATGGCCCATCAGGGTGAGAAACAGTGAATCTGTTGTTAGTTTGAATCTTTATACACAAAACCAAATAAAAAAATAGTCTCTCTCTCTCTGTCTGCACACTGTAGCAGGCTGCCTATACCCCACCGAGGTGAGCAGTCATCACATATTCCTGGCATATAAAATGATTCAGTTCAAAAATGTGAAGTGAGGAAGTATTATTTACCCCGGTATAAAAAAATAAATTAAAATGATCAACATTTTTACAAAGACGGATGACGAGTGGAAGTCTGGAGAATCAGAAACTTCTAGCGCTCCTCTACAGTGACCCAACGGTGAAAGACTTTCACACAAACACGTGTTAAGACAGACTCATCAGGCAAACAAACTTATTCTCACCCTGATTCAGGGGCTCCAGCTCCTTCTAACAGCAACTGTTTCAGATAAAGGGGAGGAAACTCAGAAGGGACGAGATCAGGAAGAATTTTATATTTTTAACAAGAATCACAACTGTGAATCCATCCCAAAGGAAAATGACCACCATGAAGTGTGCATTACTTTTGTAGCCTCAAAGAGAAAACCATGTTTTCAATTGTATCTTCACGCAGACATGTGATATTTCAGTCCCATGGTCCTCTTAATCCAGAGCTCAGGTTGACAGTAGAGGGAGCTCCCTGACAGATCAATACAAGTTCATGCTTTAGAAGAATTCTAGGTCCAAGTGGAGCTTACGATTGTCACACAGCAACCTGCCACTAAAGCTAAAAGCTCATGAATGAGGCTGTAAGGCTGCAAATGATTCCATTTCACCAACCAGTCACAGAAATCATGCAGTGTGCACGTTTTATTTCTGTTCTGGTGAGATTCTTTAAACCCTAATAGTCTGAAACCCCCCAAAATGAACCAAAAGCTAACGGTGAGGTGGTGAATTCTGGCTCAGTTAATCAAAGTGTCTTATTCTGATCAAGGCGAAAAAGATGGAAAGTAAGAGTAACAAACAAACGCTGTTGAAATAAACTTCTCAGGAGAGACATAAACTCATTATTGTTCCCTATCAAATCTATGACCGACCAAGTTAAGCTAGAATGTTCCACTGCAGACAAACAAAGGGACGTGTTTGACTCCTTTTCCTCCTTAAAGCTACAGAAGCTGACATCTGTGACATGGATGCTCTCCACTTTGAAAGGCCGATTAAACAAAATGTTCATGTGAAAATGTTTAAATGGGAAACAATAAACTGTACTGGCGTAGTGGTTAAAGAGGCAGTACTGAGAGGTAACAGGTGAGTTACCTGTTTTGGGTAAGAGCTCATTAAAAAATAAAATGAAACAGTATGTGAGCAGCTGGAGGAGCTACACACAATAAAATCAATAATACAGCCGTAAGAGGACACAAACCGAGAGTGCAAAGAAATAAATACTAAAAAAAAGAAGCAGAATATAGATTGACCTCAACTGTCAAAAGTGGAAGTGTTTGCTATAGTTTTCTGCAGAAAGTGTGACAATGTGAGTCATAATGAAAACATGCTCCCGTAAAGTCAGAACCAAACAGATTGCACAGGAGTTCAAGAGGACAGTGGATGCAAAGGCAGCAATGCACATGTGATTGGTTTGTAAAGAGCGACTGTGTTCAGGGAGTTGCTGCAGTGCAGTTCATTAAATCAGAAAAACTCAACAGATAAGCAATATCTTGTTGGGAGAGACTAAGCTCGAGACGAGCACATCAAACAGTTAACAGAGGACGAGAAAGTGTACAAAAAGTGAGTGGAGGAGCTGAGATAAGGGTATAAATAAAAAAAGTTATGAATCTAAAATGTTGATTCTTTATAAATGTGTTTTTGCTGCTGTCTGAATAACTGCTTACATGAAGCAATGAGATGAGAAGAATACATTTAATTATACATCAATAAGTCTGTTTAAAATAGAGCTTTTACTTTAAACCCTCCCCATAAACCCTGGTCTTTTATAGACTCTGAATCTGCAACACTGGCAAAGTGTATGTGTGTGTGCGTGTGTGTGTGTAAATGAAACCCGTTATGTGATTGGAGCTTGATCACAGAGGTTCGTCTTCTTAATCAGTCTTACAGGCAGTTACCTCAGTGTGCATCTCTCTCTCCTTTTCACTGATCTGTTCAGTGTTCAATAACGTTAAAACAAGACAACAGCCGACCACTTGATGGGCTTCAGTGTTCAGTGATCGAGGTGGGGTTGAGGGTTGGGTCTTTGGGGCTGGGGGGGTCACTGGCAGAAGGGAGACGCTGTGGGGTCAAAGCCTTTGAAAACCTCCTTGAGGGAGGCTTTGTCCTGCTCTGTGGTTGTCTGGTCAGGCTGCACCGGGCTGCTGCCTCCAAAAGGGCTACCAGTCCCGGCAGGCTTTGCAGCCTGCTTCACCACCCCAAATAAAGACGACACAGGTAAGTTGTGGACCCCTGAGGGCCCCTGATCCGCTGCAGCTCCAGAAGCACCCTGACCTGCACTATTGGCTGCCCCGGCTGCAGCAGGTCCTCCCTGCGCTGCAGAGTTGGGCGAGGGTGCCGGCTTCGGTCGTGGCCTGTTGTAGCTGTTGTATCGATCAGTCCCTTGCTCTCCGCTTTTCTCCGGCTCTGGTTGGTCCAATGCAGACTTCCGAACAAAAAGGGGCTCCTTGGACTTGGGTTTACTGGTTGGGGGGTCACTGGGTTTAGACTCTGTGCTGGCTGAGTTGGGGGAGTTGTTAGAGCCACTGCTGGTACCAGGGCTGCTTGGTTTGTTAGTCCTAGGGTCATACAGACTGATGCTGCTCAGTACACTGGCTCCCCCCTGGTGACCCAGTGCCCACACTGCGCCCTGTCCCACCAGTAGAGAGCAGCCTGGGGTCGTAAGGTGCAATAGTGGGAGGGGAGGAGCTGGAGGTTGTTGGTGAGGAGATGGAGGGGACAGGAGGAGGGGCAGGTTCTGATGGTTGCTTCAGTGCTGACTTCTGAGGTTGGAGGCGGGGGTCAATAGGGGTTTTTCGGGCCATACGGGGGTCAACAGGCTTTTCTACTGGGGCAGGAGGCATGGGGGGAGGTGGTCCCAGCAGGGACACAGGGGCAATAGGGGCAGATAAAAGAGGAGGGGAGGGGGTCTGAGATGGGCTGGAGTTGACAGTTTTCAAGATACGAGACAGCAACTCAAAGTCTGGGATGGACGAGGTGGAGGAAGAGGCAGCAGGGGGATCCAAGGAGGGAGGAGGCTGTACAGGGGCAGGCTGTGGAGTGTGGAGGGGCGGCGGAGCACGAGACAGACGTGGGTCTATGGAGGATATGGGAGGGATGCCTGGTGGGAGAGGGAGGAGGTCCTGCTTGGGGATGGGGAGTGGAAGGAGATCTTCAGGTGACCATGTGATGGTTTTTATAAAGGCGGGCATGTGGAGAACAATGTCCTTCTTAATGTGGCTGAACTTCTGCAGCTGTGTGCGGGGGTCTCTCAGAGCCATACCCATGAGTGGGTCAAGGGGGATTGGCACCGGCTTGTCCCGTAGAACTCGCTCCGTCTCCTCCTCCTCCACAGGTGGGGCTGTCAGAGGTGGGGGCTTGTAGACCAGAGGAGGCTCTGGTTTAGAAGCCGGAGGCAACAGGGAGGGTCCAGCTGAGGCAGCAGCAGTGAGTCGGGCTAACCTGGGGTCTGCAGGTGGTCCAGAGGAAGATGGAGTGGGCATGGAGTGAGTGGAGTCAGACGACTCAGCAGCACGTGACAATCGTGGGTCCCGAGCCATGCGGGGGTCTGCTGGGCGAGCAGGAGCACTGGCAGGAGGGGCCTTCTGGAGGCGAGGGTCGATAGGAGGGCCTTCAGATTTTTGGGGAGGCTGAGTCTGCTGACGGAGCGTCTTTAAAATTGAAGTCACACTTCCACCTCCATCCTCATCCTCACTGGAGTACCAGTTCCCTGAGTCACCTAAGAAAGAAGGATGGACACGTTTGGGTTTTAATTCTGGAGTTAAAAGATTGCAAGAAAAAAATCACCCCAAATAGAAACATGGAAAAACTGATTGTATATTATTTCTTTGAATGATTCAGAGTTAGTTTAGCTTTTGACATACTTTCTGAAAGACTACCTTTCAAAGACACAGTGACATAGCCATGAGGATGTAAATATTAATATTTATTAACTACTAATGATGACAAAGGAAATTCAAGTTATGTACAAACAGGCCTTTTCTTCTACCTTCAGTGTCTCTGCTCCTCTCTGCTCCTCCCTCGGCCATTCTGCGAGCTCTTTCCTCTTCTTCCTGCTGCTTCTGTTGGATCCTCATGAACAGAACACGCTGCGCAGGAGGCAAGAAGTCAGGCACAGAAATCCCTCCCTGATTGGCCGATGCTCCATTTGCTGAGCCTTCTTGGCCAACCGACTGATTACCAAATTTCCCTGCTCCTCCTCGTTCATCAAAACTCTGGTAGTTGTCACCTGTGGAGAACAGTCATTGTTCTTATAAGTACGCTCTAAGCCAACTTTATATATATTTTTAGATTTTCATTATTTAGGTTGCTGATTGAAATTCACTCTCACCTTCTTCCACCACTCCCTCCATGTTCATCCCCTCCTGCTGATTGTAGTAGTTATTGAAGAAGTTTCCTCCACCCTGAGGAGGACCTGGAGGCATAGCACCCCCATGTGGAGGGCCGTCGCCAGGTGCAAATCCTCCCATCATAGGCGGTCCACCAGGGCCCATGTTGGGAGGCCCTTGGTTCATCCCAAAGTTGGAGCCCATGTTCTGCATATCTGGGGACATCATGCCTTGGGGGGACGGAAAGTGGGTGGGAGGAGCACCAGGGGCCCCCTGGGGTCCAGGGGCTGGAGTCTGACTGCTGCTAGGAGTCTGGCCCCTGATAGAGGAAGTAGATAAGGAGTTACGTTTTAAAAATAAGATCTCTTTACACGAACAGTCACATTTCTTACAGTTTTAACTTACCTGGTATCGTTTAAAAGACGACATTGAAACAAAAGTTATTTTTTCCAATAATTCTGTTAAAGATCCCATATTATGCCCTTTTTGGGTTCATATATCTATTTTATGTGTCTACTAAAGTACGTTCACAATCGCTAATGTTCGAAAAAGAGTCTGTTCTCATGTACTGCAGATCGATGCAGCCCGTCTCATCTGCCTGTGTTTGCAACGCTCTGAATCCCCCCCGAGCAGGGTCCCCACGTGTGCCAAGTCTGACCTGATTGGTTGGCCGATCTGCTCTGTTGTAATTGGTCAGTCGTTCGGACAATTCTCAGAAATGTTACGCCCCTTTTACCATATTTGGAATTCAGCTAATGTGCAGCATTAGCTTGTGCTTGCCACAACGAGCCAATGGGCTTGTCATCGCAGTGTGATATCACACTGCACTTTTCAACGAGGGGGGCTAGAACCGAGCGTTACATGCAGCTACTGCTACTGCTAACAGGAGGAGGTAGGAGAAGCCGCGTTTCCGCGGACTTTGAATTTTTGCACATAGATGTGCCTAAAGATGCACAAGACACCTGGAAAACACACTAAAGAGCATCTAAAACCAGAAAAAGCAGAATATGGGACCTTTAACTCTACCCCAAATACATCCGAGCAAAATCTGACAGTGGTTAAAACAACAAGACAATGTCATGTCCTCCCCAACCTCTGAGTTACATATCCCATTTATAACATATAATTGAAGTTACCATCTTTCAGCTAGCTAGTGCAGCTACCTGAAAGTTGCAAATATACAACACTATCCCTAGTACTTGTAAGCTTGTATTTCACAATATTATAATATTCTAGAATAGTTTTTAGTTTCATTAGTTACTAACACTTACTTTTAAACGTTCTACAAATGAAAGTTGTGAAAGTTGCTCTCTAAAACAATTTTTCTCTTACCTGACGGCAAGTTTGTGAGCCAGCTGTCCAGTCGGCTTCACCTTAATCTCAAACAATGAAGGGATCTTCTTCCCTCCGCCACCTGCACCACAAGGAGGTGGGGGGCCCATGTGAGGGGGAGGACAATTAAGGTTTGGGGGCCCTCCTTGGAAGGGATTTCCATCAGGGCCAATGACAGGTGGACCAGCACAAGGTATAGGTCCAGGAACAGGCCCTGCTCCTGGTCCTGGTCCTGGGGGACATTTGCTGGGAATGGGCCCCTGATTCGGTCCAGGTGGACCCCCAAAGTCACCTGCCGTAGGGCCACCAAATTCCCCAGCCCCTGTGCTGGTGTCCAGAGGAACAGGCCGAGGAGGGGTGGGGAGGAGGCCAACTCCAGGAGGGGGCTTTGGGAGAGGGTTGATCCCCTGTTTCTTCAGCTCCTCCACCTCCTTCTCATCCTCCGCTCCGGCCTCTGCATCTTCTGCCAGCATCTAGAAAACCAAATAAGTTACAATTAAATATTTCCTCATGACCCAAGAAAGTTCATCTTGTTGATTTTTCCCCATTTCACTGGGGATGCGGGGAAGGCTATTGGTTAGTGCGCTAGCCCCTTGTACAGAGGCTCCCTTTGAATCTGGCCTCCGGCTACTTTCCCGCATGTCATTCCCCAAGCTCTCTATCCCTGATTGCTGACTCTATCCCAAAAAGAAACCTTTAAAAAATGTACTATTTCACTTACTATTTCAGTGATTCACCTACATGAAGGTGTAAAGAATTCAGAGATAATGGCTAAGAGAACGAGGAACAGTGTTAAAGGCTCTTACCTTGTTGAGCAGCTCCTGCGTGTCATCATTGAGGGAATCATGGGAGAACATACATTCATCACCGTTGACACAGTTCCCGGTGGTGTGGAACAGCTTACAGGGAAATTCACGTAGCATGGGAGTCAAGGAGAAACACTCACAAAGATTTGAGATTAACACCAATATAGCAAATTTTAAGTTAGGTAGAATAAGCCCGATGTAACCTCATAATGGCTTTACTGTCTGACATTTTTCATCCCTCTGTCTGAATGAACAGCTTATTGTAAATGAACAATAAACTTGTCAAAAGTGAAGGATATCATGCATGTATGGACAGTGGTCAGCTCGGGCACAAAATCCAGTGATGTAGAACTTGCAGAGCTCCTTCTTCTTGGGCAGCTCAATGTCGTGGCTGAAGTTGCAGTGATCCCCCTGTGGATTCAAAATGAAATGTGTCTCAGAGGACGTGACTGAAACAGTTTGAGAGGGCGGACTGGAGATAATTCCCATAAATAAATGACAAAGTATTTTAACACGAGAAATAAAGGGATGACGCTTATTTAAAGAAAGTCAGACAGTCCAAACTGGGACTCTGTCAACGTACACAAAGTACAATACTTTTAATTTCTTACCCATGTGCATCTGCCCTCAATGTAGTATTTGCAGATTGCCTTTCCCTTCTTATCCTGGTGCTTCTCATTCTGATTCCTCCTCCCCATTCCTGATCCATCAGGACCTCCACCTCCATCCTAAAATAAAACATGCACACAAACCAACACATGCAGAGAAGGAGAGAGCCCAGAGTCAAGCAAGGGAATGGTTCATAACATTTTATTCTTATTTTTAATAAATATAGAAGGATTTTTCCACAGGGACTTTGATTGAGGTGTAGCTGCTTTGACCTCCTTTTTTCCTTTACAATTTGCTTCAAACTATTTTGGATTTTCAGGCAGATAACGTAACAGAATTACACAAGTCGTACCCCGTTGTCCACGTCTCCATTGTTGTCGTCATCATTCCCCATGTCTCCTCTTCCTCTCCCGCGATTTCGACCTTTTCCTCCTCTGATCATGCCTCGCCCTCCTTTACCTCTCCCTCGGCCGCGGCCGCCTCTCCCACCTGAAGACAAAGAGACGAGAGAGAGGATTAATCAACACTGTCAGGTGCAGGTATCATAGAAAGAGACAGGGTCAGAGTTTGTGACAGTTTAAAGAATAATAAACTGAAAACACACACACATGCCCTGAGGTTTAAACTCACCTCTGCCTCTGTCTTTGGTCTTCTTGTACTGGCAGAGATCCTTCGAGTAGTCGTCATAGTCATCATCCCCCATGTTGTCGTAGTCATCTTCTCCATACTGTGAGGACGGATTCAACTAGTGTCACATCATGAGTGTTAATGAATATTGAGGCTTGACAGAAAAAACAAACCCAGCTTGCTATGAAAAGTAATTCAGTGTATTGTTGCAGATTTGTGAAGACTGCGTTATTGTTTATTTAATGGAATCAAGGCTGCTGAGAACGTTTGACATCTGATGTCATAGTGAAGAGGACATTTGACCTTTTAGGTATAAAACAGCATCACTTATTTATTATATCCTGGAAGACAATTTTTGTGAAATTGTATCAGAAATAGTGTAAGAATTGTTGAGTGGTCAAACACATTCTTGAGACATCACAGTGAGCCTGGCGTTTGATCACAAAAATCTAATCAGTTCATCCTCATTCAGATTTGATCTCCTGGCATTACTGCTCAATAACCTGTTTTTATTATAGACTCAGAGTACTATCATCTGAGTCTTCCTTGGACCTCCAGGCTTGTTCACCGTGTTCATGGTTTTCTAACCCACATAAGAAAAGTGAAACAGGGCTCCAATTATCTTTATCTATGCAAACACACAGAATACAACCAGAGACGGACAGGGCGTTCAATTTGAATTTTAACCCTCACCTCCATCTCTTCTCCGTAGCCATCTCCATCATCGTTGTCTCCTCCCATCTTTCCGCCCCGACCTCCTCTTCCTCTGCTTCCGCCTCTTCCCCTCCTACCTCCCCTCATTCCTCCACGGCCTCTCAAGCTCCTAATACGACCTCGACCACCTGTGGAGACAAAGGGAACCATGAAACGAGCTGCGTATACAGAAGTGTTTGAAACATATCTTAAGTTTTGGATTGATAAGAAACTTTGAGCAAATGAGCTCCTTTGTCTGTCCACAGCTGTGCAAATGAACCTGATTTGCAAGTGAAACAGCAAACACATGATAGTGAATCACTCAGAGGGAGATTTTCTGAAAAGCCAGTTCTTATTTTAAGCTCTCTGCTGTCTCACTTGAATCAGATTAAATCTCAGCTGGGCAAATATTTAGCATGCAGCAGGAAGTACAATCCAACAAGTTGTCTTTCCAACTTCTTATCCCTATATACCCACCTCGACCACCGCGGCCTCCTCCCTCCTTGGCTTTGCGGTACTGGTTAAGCTCCTTGGTGAAATCGTCATAGTCTTCCTCCCCCATTTCCTCCTCTTCCTCTCCCTCGAAGTTTTCCTCTTCATATTCATCATAGCCTCCATAGCTCTGCTTGTCCATCTTCATGTAGCCGCTCTTCTTTGAGCTGCCGTAGCCCCCGTGAGACTAAAGGCATGTTCAACATTCATCAGACGATTTTTAACTTTCAAAAACGTAAATATTCATTCAAATCGACATAGCAGGAAAATGTATTTAAAAATGAAGGAAGACTATTTCAGATTTGAACCTTCAGACTTACAGGAGGGGGGGTACTGTGGACTGTACTCTCTGTACTTCCTCTTCTCACTGGGACTGTAGTCGGAGTCATCACTGAAGTCTGAGTGGTCGTCATCAGAGGATGCATGACGCTAAGAAAGAGCCAAACAGAGATACTAAGAGACTAAAACATATTTTTATCTTCTCAGACAATGAGAGAGCAGTGTTAATTACTTGGTTTATCTAAGTTCTATATTCGTCAACATTCTTACTTTGTGTTTGGATTTCCGTTTCTTCTTGGATCTCCTCTTTTCCCTTTCTCGCTCCCTCTCTTTCTTCCTCTTCCTCTTGCGGCGGTGGGATTTCTCCTCTTCTGACTCGCTGCTGCCATGGCGCTCTCGACTTCGCTGAGGCTTTTCTTGGGCCCCTTCCCCTTCAGCTTCACCCCCTGTGCCTGCTTCCTCAGCCCCATCTCCAACTCCTACTGCTGCGGACGTTCCTCCAGCCGTCTCTACCGCCTCAATTTCTCCCCCATCGTCCTCCAGCTCGCCCTCCTCCAGCTCTCCATCCTCGGGCCTGTAAATGTTAAAATGATGAAAGTTAGATATTTCATCTTCTAATGGGATGTTGGAGCATTTAGAAACTATATTTGTACAATAAGATAAAGACACTTAAACTGGATTAAACCGATAAAATGACAATTTCCTGTTTGAACTCAGCTGTCACAATAAAAGCATGAAAACGAGTACAGAGGCTTCTAAAATCTCGAGTTGAAGGATTCACTGTGTAACCAAAACCACTGTAAAAGTTGCATTCTCTGTATTTGTAGGATTTAAAAAAGGTTTTTTTTTATTCAGTAAACTTGTAAAATGACTGGAAGAATTTATTACTTTCTGTCAGGGAGATGTGATACTAAACATGACGCGTCTACCTTACAGCCATTAAACACACAACAAAACTATTCAAGGCAGGTCTCCGCTGCAATGTTTCAAAATCTTGAGATAAAAATATAAAAAATTCCCAGAGCGGACAGTATCTCTGCTTTATATAGAAAGGATACTTAATATATTACGCACAGAGAAGAAATGACTAATATGCTACTACTGAGGTCGGACAGGATCCTCACGAGGCAGCATGAGCAAAACCATGAGATCCTAATTGACGTGGATCACATGCAGGCCTCGCCCTGCAGTGACTGGGTTCATAGAGTTTGGGAGAGATTCAGAGTGGGGGCAAATGATTGATTTAAAAGCTTAAATGTGTTAAGAAAATGTTCAATACAAACAAAAGAAGTGGGGAAAACATCTGTCTTTAGGGAATATATTTAAGCTGACTATGAGCCAGTTTACAAAACACACACGTTGATATCAGCGTGTACGGTGTTTCCCTCTACCAGCTTTGTTTAAAGAAGTTGTGCCAAGCACTGGATTACAACCAAAAAGCAACACCACGCAGTTTTGATATGGTTAGATCGACCATTGCTCTGTTTGTTTGTTTCTTTAACTGGCAAGAATGTGATATGATTTATGGCACATACCAGGCAGAGTATTTCAGAATCACTATTTGATTAAACGGGTCCTTGCACAGCCATCGTAGGGTAACAAGTACAGACTGCAGTGAGGCCTTAGGCCAGTGTTATGTAAGCAGGATTACTCTTATTCACTGGTATGACAACTAGCACACTATCTCTGACTGCTCCAAAAGTGTTCTGTCCTGAGGAGATCAAACAGTGAACTGAGAACAAGCAGGTGGTGGGTTAACTCCACCTGGTTGGAGGGGAAACGTCAGCTGCTCTCTGTGTGTGTACACGGCACCCCAACACATCCGAGGCACACAAGCTCCCCATGAGGAGAACAAAGTAATCTGTGCTGTCGAGATAATCTTATAAATGTATCTCTCTCTCTTCTATGACACTAACAATCAATTCATCAGAGCTCATCATGCAGAGGAAGATTCAGAAACGACCAGCGAAAAATCCTCATTAGGTAATTCACCCTCGAACGAAAACCAAACCAGAACTGCTTTAAATGTTTGACAAATAATATGTATAGCTATCAAATCAAATCACTGTATGGAAGTCAAATGTAGCTGACTCCTGAGCAACTGTAGAAACTAAAACTATCGAAGGCTAAAGTTTGCTTAGTTATCGAGATAACTTTGTCTAGAGATAAAAAAATGTTTTGCTGCTGTTCAGGAATACAGGGATTTATCTGAGGTGAACTCAGATGACTAGTTACCCAGACAATTAAGTACATTTGTCTGATTTCAAACAGGTTCCAGCTACGACACCTGGCGATACCATCAGTTAAAGAACCCTAACCACACAAATCTGATTTAGCTCTGCAAAGTAAACCAGGGTGAACTCCAAATCCTGCTATAGTCACCCTGAACAGTTTCTCTTTTTCTTACATCATGCTTCTCTGTCATCTTATGCAAAGCAGATTAAAACATAATGATACCTAACAGGTTAGGCAGTATGTTACAGATAATATTTAATATAAACACCCGCTCATAAAAAGACACCAGCAACTTCAGCGCATCTTTCCTTAAAAAGGAAAGGAATTAACTGTTGAACTGCTTTTTTTTTTTTTATCTTCACAGCCTAAACACTAAACTCGAACAGGTTCTTGCACCAGCTTTCAGCTTAGAAGCCAAACACAATAAACTTTGGAGCTTCATCTCAGCAGCCAAGTCCTCTACCTCGCTGATGGCATGTGCCAAAAGGTCACACAAACATATCACATGGAAAACTTTCCTGACACAATGGAGGGCTCGCTTTCATAGCACAGGGATTTTACTGTATTATGGAAGCAGGTTTGTCATGAATGGGCACTGGCAGGGATTCACTATAGCCAGGAGCTGTTGGCCTCTCTGGCCTGTCCCCATGTTTTGTAATTGCATCACCTGCTTCCAGTAGTGTGCCACTTTGAAGGAAACATCCAGCGTGAACAAACTACATCCAGTTTTTTCCAAAGTCAGACAACAAAATAACCCGTCAAGCCCACTGTTATCTTAATTAAGTTTATCAGCACAAGCACAAAAGCACAACTCACAACTAAGTGCAACCCTGGTTGTGTCATCATGTAAACTATGCAAAACAAGTTTCCATTCATGTTCATCAACAAGATACACATTCTAGTAAACAACTAAAAAAGTTCTGAAAGATCAATAAAGCAACGTGTTAATGCTCTTTAAGGATTTACCATGCATTAGGGTACATTATTAGCTCAGTGGATAAGTCCACAACTTATTCTACAAGCGGAGGGCCATGATTAAAATGGGGAATACTTACTGTGACAGGTTTTCTTCACATTTTGCAATCAAAAACATTTTACAGGATTTTCCCTAACCTTTTAGGGGTACTAGGAGGGGGGAGGGGTCTTTGGGACTTGGAAGTGGGGCAACTGAATACATATACTTTGCCAACTGGGCACTTTGGAAAATGGACTTCTGTGTTTGACTTGAAAATACTTCTGGGATGCTTTGCAGACGTTTTACACATTTTTTTTGGGCACGTTTGTGAATGTTTGGGACCAGTCAGTGTGGGCACGACTGTAAAAAAAAGGTTATACATTAGAAAAATATCTGACAAACAAGCAGCACTAAAGCTTTTGAAAAATAAAGCTGCTATTAAAGGTGCACTATGTAGTTTTGGTAGAGAAATGTGAAAGTTGGAGAAACGTACAGATTCTGTGGTATATGTTTATAACTTTATACAAAATTGTCCTCAGAGGAAAATTTGGTCTCTGGAAAACTGTTTGAAGATAAAATGCTACTTGAAAAGTTGTGGTGGTTGGCCGCAACAGTGAAACCTTCTAATGGTTGCTTTTCAGCTCCAAAGGTGTTCCAGGGACCCATTTTTTCTTTGAATAAAGTTTGTGTATTCAGTTCAGAAAATATAGCATAAAATTGTATCACTTCTCCAACTTTCAAATTTCACTACCAAATCTACATAGTGCACCTTTAAAGACTGCAAAGCTGATTTGTGTATTATTATTTACCAATTTAATTTTAGGGGATAATAAACATCGAAGACGTTGGGGAGTTAAATCCCAGTAATTTTAAGTTGTTGTGGAAATTAAAATCATACAAGTGTATGCCAGATTTTTGTTTGGACATTTCTAAGTGCGTAGAGCTAACGATTGAGCTAACAACTGAGCTAGCAGTTGCGTTACTTTAACCGACATTTTGATCTGATTAAAATTTGTACACGACTACGATCGGATACACTTTATCAAAAATAGTTTCAACATAATGCTCAACGCTGTACTTAATTGAACGGTGTACCGATTGCAAGCGTAAATGAAAAGCAAATTGACTGTTGACGAAACTATTAGCCATTAGCTTAGCTTCTCTGCCAACTGTAGTTGTTTGCAACGTTAGCTAACAAGCTAACGATGCTACGTTAGCTTCAAAACCGGCCGACCGTTCGTTAGCATACGACGATAGTTTGTCATTTTTTCAGCAAGTGACATTAAAGAAATTATCACACCCACACGATTAAATGATTTAACGTACATTAGTAAAATAACTGTAAACAAGGGGTCGTAGTTTGCCGATGCTTTAAACCCGCCGAATCGGCTAAAATGGCGGATAAAGTATGATTGGTCATCTCGTCTTTTTTCCTTCAGACAACTCGGCTTGGGTCGATTGATCGCTGATTGTGAAAACGTGATAAAATGAAGGTGTATAACGTTGTCCCAGGTGCTATTTGGCCTCCCAGTTGGCGTTGTCGTGTAAACATGGCGTTCTTTACCTCTGTACTCGTTTCCCAGAAAAGGCGAGTTTAATCCCTTTGACAGAAAAAGAAAAATAAACCCCGGGCTTTCTGTGTAAAAGCACAGGACAAATAAATAATTTCATTTAAATATGACTGTAGAATTACTCGACCTTTCGTCAGTCAGGAGACTGTTGTGTTCGTGGTTGGTAGTTGGGGAGTTTGGATGGACAGTCATGCTTTCCACAGCCATTTCCTCTAGCTACATTGAGGTACAAAAAAATTACAACTCGACACTGGAATCTACTGGCTTATGCGTCACTTCACTAGGATCTACTTGTTTGGATTTTTAAGGAAGAGTTTCTGTTCATAGTAGGCAATTCTCCACTTAAGTTGTAAGAGAAATATGATGAAATGGAGTCCTGACGTTCTCCGTCCTACTGTAGCGATGTGAAATGACGACTGATCAACTTAAAATGGCCGACTGTCTTCTCCGAAGAGAAAAATGGGCGGGTTTTCCGAGAGTGACGTCACGACGAATTACGTTCGTCTACGCGTCTCACGGAAATAAACGAAAAGGGATGCGTGGAGAAAAAGTGCCCCTAAGTTTGTCTTGCAGGTTTCATTTGCAGAACAAGAAGTGATTTCAAAATATAAAAATCACATTATTCTTTGAAATAAAAACTTATCATGTAAAATACCCAGGTTCTATTTAAGACTTGCATTATTTTCAGCCAGGGGCACATACTGGTCAAATTAACTTGCGTTTTTTTATGCGAGCAGCACGTTCAGCCTATTTTGAATATTGGCCAAACTAACTATACATATCCACCGAAAAACAAAAACAGAGGCGTTGCTTGTCAACAGGCAAGGCAGGCAACTGCTTGGGGCCCCAGAGCAAGAGGGGGGTCCCTGAGGGCTCACAAACTTTAACCAAAGCAGTTGAACAAAATGTGCACATTTTGCAATGACAGTGGGAAACCGTCCTATAAGGGGCCCCCCATCTGACAGCACTCACTCTCGTTGCCCTGCTAAGTGCATCATGCATTATTGCTGTGAACACCAAAGTTTGTCGATGAAAGTCAACAAAGAAAAATGAAGAGGAATTATCGGTCTATAGGAGAGAAAAAAGAAACAGGAAAAAAGAGAAAGGTTTGCCATTTCTATTCTCCTAAAGAAGGAGTTATGTGTACCGGGCAAACATTGGGGGGGGCTCATTGCATTTAAAGAGACATGCGCCAAAATGGTTTCTACAGGGTCACAAACCTCCTCTGGTGCTTGATTCATGTTATATTTTGACCAAAGCACAGCACAGATGTTTCATTTAGACCACAGGGGACTGTTTGAAAAGGTGGGAAAGGGGTTTAATATGTCCTCTTTAACAAAGTGGTTCAGAAATATGAGCTTTACCTAAATAAAAGAGCCGTACAGATTTGTGCAGGAATAAACAGGGTGCATAAATCCTGCGGTATAACGGTACTGAAAATGTAGGGCCCATTGAAAAACAGATTAAAACTTCGGTTTCAGTTGATAGACTATTGTAACACGTGCTACATTTTTCCTCTGAAACAAATCATTCAAAAGGTTGTAAAACTGTTTGCTAAAGACAAAACCCAGGGGTAAATTAACCAAAGTCTAGCATTGTTAATATGTTTTGGGGTTTTGTCCATAGACTGGTTTTGTCCCATTTTCTTATAAGTTACATCGAGGGCTCAGAGGCCGAGGATCACATATGAAACAGTGGAAAGCGAAATATTTATTATTTACCTAGTTTTAAGATTGCAATGTAAACACAAACAAGATGAATATTGAATCTTCCTCTCATAGAAATCTGTTATATAAAATAGGAGTAAGTAATTCAATAGAGGAATCAACACATTTTAACTCATGTATCAAAAAGTAACAGCGATTAAACCTTAATATTTACAGAGGAAAAAAAATCTATTGTTACGTTCTGGCTACGTCATCTGGCTACGTCATCAACCCGCGCCCATTCAGCGGGACTGTCGCGGCATTTGAAAAATTTACATCTGCAGCTGCATTAAAAAGGCAACTTTTCGGCTTTTTTTATCCGTGTTTTTGTCAGTGAAAATGATCGATACGATCGAGAAGGAAGACCCGGTCATCAGCGAGGAGGAAGCGGCTCAGTACGACCGCCAGATCCGGTTGTGGGGTCTAGATGCCCAAAAGAGGTCAGTTAGCTCAGTTAGCCCGGCAGAGGCTAATCTTTGATCTCTGCAGCGGGAGGGTTGAGGGAAACACTCTTAATGCACCGGTTTGCAGCAGAGGATTTAATTGAACAATTTGTGCAATTTACGGACAGTTTGGATTTAATTATTATTGTATGTGGTTATAAGGGGAAGTCGTACATATGAATCTCGGGGTCTTTGTATTGTCCACACATTTTCACATAACGAAACAAGTTAAACAACAAAATCAATAGCAATATAGTAATTGCTTAAATATACGCTTTATATAATAATTGAGTGCATGGTCATAGTGCACCTTAACTTCAGGCTATAATAAAACACATTCCGTGGCAATAAAATACATAAACCCTCAAATGAGTCTTTGATTGTTTTTATCAAGACTCTGATCTCATTGTTGATTAGAAGTAAAACATGTTTCCAACCTGTATGTCGTCGCTGAATTTGTCTCTCCATGTCTATATAAATATATCTTTACTGAGAAGTTTATCATTAATCAGACCTACAATATAAAGGATATGTCTATTATTTAATTTGTTAAAAACACAGCCTATACATTACATAATCATATCCCAAATGTGCAAATAATTCTTCCTCAGCATTACAAGACGTCATTTTTCTGCATGTGTTTGTCCTTCTTTGTGCAGGTTGCGAGGGTCCAGAGTTCTCCTGGCAGGTTTAGGGGGTCTAGGAGCTGAAGTGGCCAAGAATTTGATTCTTGCTGGAGTTAAGGGACTCACTCTGCTGGATCATGAACAGGTACACAGGCTCATACAGAGCATACAGGACCCATAGAGGTAAACCTCTGAGAACATGTTCAGGTGCTCCCTGTCCTGTCCTCGTCAGAGCAGTGTCCTGCACAGAGCCAACTTTGTTTATATTTAGGCTGAATCAAGAAGTCATTGTTTTCAGCTGTTGATGACATATATACGTCACATATTTATGGCTTCAGAAATGTATTGGATTAGTAGATGGCCCTAAGTTGGAAATGTATGTCCACTAGATGGTGCTTGTTGCAAAGTAAGAGTTCACAAGCCAGCTATTTTGCAGGTAATGTTTTATTTTGACAATATCCAATAACGTTGTGTTTGACCCAAGTGGACCTGTGTAACTAAATAATACTTCATTTTGAAAATTGTATTTCCTTAAAGAATGAAAACGTCCGACTTTCCTTAAAGTTAGATAAAGACTGACTTGGTACAGAATGAATAGTCTTAAACTGAATCTCTTAAAGAGAGCATTTTGCTGCATGTTGAGTATGTGGAACTGTAAAGAAGCTCTTTCCAAGTAAAGCACATTCCTCTCCCTGCTCTGTGTTCCCTTTTGTGTGTCCCCCAGGTGTCCGAAGAGTCGTGTCGAGCTCAGTTCCTGGTTCCAGTGACGGCTCAGGGACAGAATCGAGCCCAGGCCTCTCTGGAGCGAGCACAGAATCTTAATCCCATGGTGGAGGTCCATGCAGACTCAGACAGAGTGGAAGACAAACCCGATGACTTCTTTCTGCAGTTTGATGCAGTGAGTAGAAGTTTATACACAACAATCAGTGTCGTAGATACAGCTGCCTTTATGGATGATTAAATCTGAACATGTAACGGGAGATTTCAGAGCAGAGCTGAATGAGTTGTCTTGAATGAACACTTTACACTAACAGTGGCTTGTCTTCATGTCAGATGGTGAAACAAGTTAATGCTGCTGTGAGGAACTTTTACTTTGTGTTGATTTGTGTGCCTCCAGTGGACAAAGTGGTTCATCTTATCTCTCTGCTGATCTTGAACTGCACATGTGTTTTCTGATAAAAAATCTCATCAAAAGTTTCACATGTGGTGAATCTTCTGGATGGAAAATGTCAACAAAGGCTGATACAGCAGGGTGCTGTGAAACACCCAGTCAAACACTGACGTGGTGTCAAAGATTACAGTCAATATAATTATATCAAATAACTTATTGTATCTCTGATGGTCTCATTTGCTTTGTAGCTCATATAGTGGCATCAATCTTTTGTATAACCAGCTTGCCAGAAATATTGTTTAAATTCACTTCCCTGTTTTATTGAGTAATAATGTTTTTGATAGCCGTCCAAATGTAGATCACACACAGTACAGTCCTTCTGCAGTGTACCTGTGATCGTTAAAAGCTCAGTTGGTGTTGTATCACTCAGTCTGACCACTAGATGGCACTTGAAGCACACATCCAACATCTCCAGCTCTCCTTGTTCTGCTCCGTCAGGCTGCAGGACCAAATCCTGCATGAAGTTTATTTCTATACACAGTTGCTGCTGCAGCATTAGCTCTGCTTTGTTCTCTGATCAATACTAATGATGACTATGTCTGTCTGTCTTAGAACTGGTTTGTTATATGATGAGCCTGATAATTACCTGCTGAGGACAGTTTGCTGTTAAATGTCTGTGTTTGCCTTATATGGCTCTGTAGGGTTTACAGCAGGGTTCAGTGGGTGGAGGATGGTGATAATGACACATTCACTCGTCTGTAGAAAAATCCAGAGGGCAGAGTTTATCGGTTGGCTGTTGAAAAGCTTTAGCTTCGTGTGTCACTGAGCTGAGAAGTCAGACATGAAAGACAAATGTTGATTGATTATAATAATACACGTTACGTTTTTGCAAGATGCCCAGGTTTGATTCTCATATATGATGACTTACACAAGCACACAAAAGAGAAGTATTTGTGCCTCTTGCTGCTCTCTATTCGAGGACATCGGCTCTGACACTGTTTAGAAATGGAGATCATAAAATAACTGCGAGGTTTAACTGCAGAATGGTGCTTTTCTTAAAGTTTGTGCTCATGCTGGATTTACAGTTTGGGAAATCTAGCAATGTTGTCGTCCTGCTCACTCGTTCAAAAGCTGGTCTGCCTACCCTGATGACCCGATATGATGTCTGGACATCATCATCAACATCGTTTCTATTGTTTTGGATTTATTATAGACTGACACGTGCAGTCATTCATTTCCAAACGTACTTTGAACTAAAGGAGGAAGCTGGACAGTTTGAAGAAATCCCCCTGCAGCTTGAGAGAACATGCAAACTAAACAGGTCAGCATGTATCTTTGAACCCAAAAGCCTCGACTGTGAGGCAACAGTGCGAACCACTGCAGAGCCTCAAAATGATAAAATGACTTCTTTAAATATTTAGCATGAAGGGCTCGATTCCCTTTGTTGACATTAAATTCTCCGTCAGTGTAGCTGAAGTACGAAATGCTTTGGATGGAACTCATTCTGACATAATGGGAACAAGATACTACAACAAACAGTGTGATTATATCTACATATCATAACGAGCAATAAATGTCAGATGGTTTGATTGTGTAGAAACACATTTCAATACTTAGTATTCACTTCCACAAGCAGCTACACACACATCGACTGGATTACTGCTATCTATCTCCACCGAAGGCAAGAATGTTTCCAACACATCATCAGAAGAATAACAGAGAGATTTTTTTCCCACTCCTGTTGTGTCTGAATTGTCGGCTTTTTTCTTCCCTCAGGGGGTGTGAAGTAAAGGTCGGGAGGAGGGAGGAGGGAGAGTGTTATGAGAGGAAGACGGAGGGAGATAAAAGTAGGACAAAGTGAAGTGAGGACGTTGTGAGATGGATTTTAGTGGGACAGAGAGGGAGGAGAAGGTTGCTCAGTTTTGAAGAGCTCGAGATAAAATGTATAAAAACTGTGAAGCGGAGGGGGGTCTCTGTCTGGCTCTGCTGTAGACCACTCGTCTCTTTCATCTGCTTCCATGGATGTGTCTGTGTGGCTCAGCGCGAAAGTGGAGGGTGATTAAAGTGGAGCAGTTGGAGTGTGGTCACAGTTTTCATACGAGGGTACTAATTACAGCGGGATGAATACAATAGAGAAACACACTCAGTCCATCTGGGCACTCGCAGACTGACTGCACACACACTCTGTTGCTCTATTTGCATGTTTACAGGAAGGTGTTTATTTTTTGCTGTGATTCATGCGAGAAGGAAACACAAATAACATCACCAAAAGCCATCTATTATGCAAATATGTTTTCGGTTTCTTACACACTAATAGCCCCTGAAAACTTGTTTGTTGAACTTTAATATTCTTCCATAAAACTTTGATTTGTATTCCAAATATCTGCAGACGATTTTCCATTAGATGCAATGTAAGTTGTTTTCTGTCATAACAATCAGTTCTACTGTTTAGTTAGTTAGTGTAAGTGACCGACAGACCAACACAGTGGAGGTTAAGTTTAACACACGTCAAACATAGGACTTGATTTATTCATATCATTTGGATTGAGCCTCTCAAACACTGTTTACAACATTTCTCTGAAACAGTCTTTCTTCTTACATTAAATCCTCGTTTGTCTCAATATATTATTGATTTAGGGACACAGCAAATGGAAGCTGTAAATAAAGCTGTCGTATGAATTTGGGACGGACTTCTGTAAGGATCGAGAAAAGTCTTAATGACCTGTCAGTGGAAATATTTTGTCTTAGACCTGCTCATGAAGACTCTCAGTTAGCTCTAAGTGAGTAAAAGATTAATGAGGCTGACTTTTCATCAAATCCTCCCGATTCTAACGCATTCCAGTGAACGTTGGTAGTACTGGTGATACTGGTCATACTGGAAAGTGATCAGACGATCCTCTATGATCAGCTGTACACTTTGTGTGTTCTTCATCCCTCAGGTGTGTCTGACAGGCTGCTCCAGAGACCTCATGGTTCGGGTTGACCAGCTCTGTTCTCAGCGCAACATCAAGGTCTTCTGTGGGGACGTCTACGGTTACTATGGTTACATGTTCTGCAACCTTGGCCGAGAGCACAACTATGTTGAGTAAGTGTGGGAAGAATTTTAAAGCATGTTTTTTAACCTGTGACAGTCACACGGTTACATAACAGACATGTGAGCCATGGGTTAAATGACTTCAGACTGTACAACAATCGAGAAGACACACACATCCAAACCACACGGGGCCGGTGCAGAGTCGAGCAAAATAAACTTAAAGCAAAGACAAAGACGGCTCGCACTGCAGGGCTCCAATATTCCAGAAATGTGTTTCATCAGGGGGATGTTTCGAGCACACCTGACCGCCATGTTTTCTGATGTGTGTTCATCATCTTTTACTTCCCTCTCTTTTTTCTTTTTTTAGGGAGAAACCTAAAGTCGTGAAGCCGAAGGCAAATTCTAACGACGGTCCAGAGGCGAAGAAAGCCAAAATCGACCCCAACGAGACCACCATGTTGAAAAAGGTAGGAAGATGATTCGACATTACGGGTCGTTACTCTGTAAAATAGATAAGATAAGATAATCCTTTATTCATCTCACGAACGGAGAAATTTACAAATGCTGGTGGAAGTCAGCAGAAGAAACGTAAAGATACGAGGAGTGGAAAACTTGTAAGGTTTTCTTGAAACAATCTTCTGAATTGTTCTCTGTTGTTTATTACAAACGTTTAGATGTAAGTGATCTCCCTGCACACTTGACAAAGGTCTAAGAACATTCGCTTTGAGGCGCCAGTAGCCTAGTGGTTAGAGCGTGCGCCCCATACAGAGGCTACGGGCGGCCCAGGTTTGAGTCCGTTCTGTGGCTCCTTTCCCGGAAGGTCATTCCCCACTCTCTCTCTCCCTGATTGCTGACTCTAGATTTACGTTTACAGTAATCCTTACAAACACCAATACATTTTTTTCCCAACTTTTTTTGAACATTTTTAACCAATCAGACGGCGAGTTACTGCACCCTGAAGGAGGCTCTGGAGGTGGACTGGACGAGTGAGAAGGCCAAAGCCGGTATGAAGCGAACACCGGTGGACTACTTCCTGCTTCACGGTACTCAAAGCATGATTTCATAATTTAAAAGCAATGTTGAAAAAGATCTCTGCACACGTGAATATGTGACAGGTGGTAAAAACGTAAAGACAATGAGAAGGGACCCCGCACACTGTCTCGCTTTATGCAGATTGGGGCGGCAGTAGCTCAGTCTGTAGGGACTTGGGTTGGGAACCGGAGGGTCGCCGGTTCAAGTAGCGGCACGGACCGAGACTTGTCCGGATATTGGCCTGGTAGCTGGAGAGGTGCCAGTCCACTTCCTGAGCACTGCCGAGGTGCCCTTGAGCAAGGCACTGAACCCAAAAAACTGCTCTGGAGTTCTCGCTGTGGGCAGCCCCCTCACTCTGAGACCTCTCCATTAATGCATGTCCATAGGATCCTGTTTGTGCATGTGTGTGTATTTCGGCCTATGTGTGTGTTCATGTTCATTAAACAGAGTGTCAAACCGAATTTCCCCTTGTGGGATTAATAAAGTAGAAATTATTATTTATAATTAGAACATACGCCGTTGTGTTCTAACCGACCTTTTTACCTGATGAAGGTCGGTTAGACCGAAACGTTACGTCTGCCAACACAACTATCATTTAAACGAACTAGAAGTCTTCTGAGATTTCTGCGTAGGAGGAAAGACACAAACAGAATTTCCATTCAGAGAATCGATCAAAAATAACAAAGAATCCTGAGAGGGGTTAGAGGAGTCTAGAAATGTGAAACTGAAAATGTGTGGGAACGTGTCAGTGACACTAAAGTCACTCATGAGGCTGATAAGCGATCGCAGCATGTGCACGGAGAAAAATGTCAAAGCTTGAACATCAATTGTTGGATGAGAAGCTTTACTACGGAAGCCTAACGTGGACATGTATAAATACGTTTTATTTAACTCCATCTTTCCATCATAACGGATTCATTTCAGCCCTGAGAAATTATTCAATTCAAATAACTTTATTTATCCGCTACGAACTTCAGTTGTGTAAAAAAGCATCAGTGCACACAGATCATATGAATAACAGCTCAGCACAAAAACACATTAACTTGATATCACAGGAAGATAGCTTTTTAATGTCAAGATAACGAGATCTCAAGAAAACAACAAAGAATCACTCGTTATCACAGAAAAGGGAGTAAAATAAAATGCATTCATGCATGTCTCCTCGGGGCTTCTGTACTTTGAAACAAAATTAAGAAAAAGAGAAACAGGAGCATTTTGACTCAACAATGAATAATGTTACTCTGACACGCACAAAGATCTGCACGTGACCAAACGTCAGATGTTTGGGGCCGTTTACCTGAACGTTTTGACCCTTCAAGTCAAATGTGAAAGGTGACTTCCTGTTTTCAGGTTATTTACGTCTGATGACCTTCTGTCTGGAGTTGTTATTGTGCCTCCTGTCACCTGTTCCTGCACCATCCTCACACTCTGCATGCTAGTTTCCATCACAGGCTGTCCATGACCAGTCATGTGCACTGAGCAGAGAACAGAGAACAGCTCGACACCTACGAGACACCGCACGACAAACGGCATACGACCAGGAAATAAGCAGAACATAGTTCATAGGTGCATTAACATTGAGAAACGTTCATGCATAGATCTAGTGACAAATTAAACTAAACGTACCAATGCTGTTCTGAAGGTTTGTCACATTTAGAGTCATAAAGAATTTAAAATATGCATCACTTACACTCTTTGCAAAAAGGAATCTTTGTGTTTGTTTCATGTTGTTAACTTAATGACGTCCGAATAAAACTCAATGAAACTGTAATCTCATCAGTGACCCTCTGACAGGAAGCAAACATTAAAGAAACAGATGTGAAGAGTTATAAGACGGCCATCTATTTGACGTGAACAACTTTAGACACAACCAGAGGAGCCGCTGGGAAACTGTAGCATGCGGAAAATCATTTAAGTTGATTAGCAGGGAACATTCATTTATGCTGTTTTTATTCCAGGCTAGCTAAATGTGAAGTTTGTTAAAGGGGTGTATTTATTTTCCATCCACTGTTGTCTCAGTTTTGAACATCTTGACCTTCAGTCTAAACCCCCCCCCTCTCTCACACACACACACACACACACACACACCTGAAACCCAGCTTCCTTCAGCAGCCTCACCCTGTTTTCAGGATGATGAGCGTCGGGTGGAAAAACCGCCCAGTTGTTGTGTTTTATTTAGCAAACGAGAGACAGGAGGGAGTGTTTTTATTCCTTCACTGCTGCTATTATTGGAGCCAGCGGTTGTTGTTTTGGGGCGACCAATGAGGAAGTGGCTCTTCCTCTGTTACAACTGCTTCCTGTCTCACTAGGAACAGTCGGGTGATCAGAACCGCAGTCCGCAGATGATGTGCTTTATGGCCCGAAGCTGTTCATAACTGTTCATTACGTCCTGCGGTTTCTTCTCTCAGAGGTCAGAAAGCTGCAGCTGACCACAGACTGTAAATATGAATCTGGACGAAGCCTGGGTGACGTCATCCGTCTGTTACTGCTTTCAGTCAACCTAACGACAGGCTAGAGGAACGTTGTTTTTTTAAACCTTTTGGCTTTTATTAGATCAGATAGATGAAGAGAGCCAGGAAGTGTTGGGAGGAGAGAAAGGGGAAGACATGCAGTGAAGGGCAAAGGTCGGATTTTAACCCATAGCTGCTGCGATGAGGACCACAGCCTCTGTACATGGGGCGCACAACATAACCGCTAGGCTATCGGTACCCTGCAGCAGGAAAGATAAACCTTCATTTATCCCACAGTGGGGACATTTTCAGGGCGTACAGCAGCAAAGAGTCATGAAGAGCAGTGACTGAGCTGCAGTTGTTGCACATCATCTTTATACATTCTCAGAAATAAAAAGTAGCACACACACAAAGTGCATATAAAAAGTTGACCGTGTTATACTGCAGCTAGTACATCAGTATTTGAGGACTTTGTAATATGAGTGTTTGTATTCCCAGCTTGTGTGTACTTTTTATTGTCTCTATTCTGTTGCAGTATGGTCTGTGTTTAAAAATACTAACACACCATTTAAAATGGGGGAAAATAGTATATCACATCAAAAGTATTTGACCTTCTCATGCAGGTAAAATCAAACCAAAGGTAGACGCCCTGTGCACAGCACTGTCAGTCCTTATATCTTGGTGCAGGTGATGGCAGGAAACATCATCTTTAACAGCAAATCAGAAGATTCACGGCACACAAGAGGGCTGAATGACTTCTTCATTTTATTTAATGGCAAACGTTTGTTTATTTAAACAAACAAACGTGTTTCACCCTCATGGCTTCATCAGGCTCGCCTGCTTCTCATGCAGGCGTCAACATTAAGGTCCATGTTGAATATTTCGCCTCCACTTTATTCTGTGATCTGTGTCACTGCTCCGTGTGTCGGTTTGGAGATACGATCGTTGTTCCATCCATGTGCTCGTTATTAGATCCTCTTATGAAACTCTGATGCCATTTGTGCCAGCCTTTAACTTTCTACTAACAAAGTGTAAATGATAAAGGGCAGAGCTGGGGTGCTAAAGTGATTCACCGCTTTAATTTGTATTTGTGTGTATTTGTGTGTGCCATGCTGGTGGAAATGGCCGTGGGAGGACTTCCTTTTGCGGTTGAAGTTAATGGACGAACAGGAAACATGGGGGCGAGGTGTTGATGTATGTGGCAGAGTTAGAGAAGTCTGTTCAGGACCGAATAAAGTGCATGTTTCTGATTTCTCAGTCGACCCTGCAGCCGACACAGGAAAGAGTTTTTTTTCTCTGCCCTTATGTTTCCTTACTAAACATGTGCAGGTGTATGTGTGCAGCGTCTTCGCATGCACAGACACATGCAGACTTTAATTTGATGCGGATAAACGTATGAAATGGCTGATGGTGCAACCACACTGATCTTATCGTGTTTGAAAGAAAGCAGCACACAAGATGAGACGTCTTTCCATGAGATGATAATTGAGTGTGGCTGTCACTTAATGCGTGATGAAATTATAGACGGCATTAATGCAACAGATTACCGTGGATGGAAAATATTGCTCCAGAAGAATGTTTCTCACTCTTGTTTCCAGCGTCTGAACGGTTGTTTCTTTCCTTCTGTTCATGTTACTTCCTCTCTAAAGATCTCGCTGTCATCTCTCCGTCTCCACAGTTCTGCTGAAGTTTCGCACGGACAAAGGTCGTGACCCCGACCCAGAAGCTTATGCAGAGGACAGTCAGCTCCTGAAACAGATCCGTGATGACGTCCTGGAGGCTTTGGCCGTTCGGGCTGACCTCCTGAATGATGATTTTGTGAGGTATGAAGCATCCTCACCTGTCTTCTGACTTCAATATCGCACCATTGAGAAAGAAACAACCGAGGCTTGTGTGTAATCAACAGATCGTAACGTGTTGAAGAAAGTCTCCAGCTACACTTACCCGCTCACAGCGCCCAAAACCTCTTTTTTTACACGCATGAAATACGTTTTGAATCACGGTTAAAACTACAAACTCTTCATGAAGGTTTAGAAAAGTCATTTTATCGACAACTAAGCAACAGAAACTAACCGGGCTGTTATCAGTCATTCTAACATTACTCTGCGGTTCATGCAAGGGTTCACTTTAATCTTAACTAGGCCGAAGAACAGGTGTGCATAACAAAACAATTGGTGCATTTAGAATCCATAAATAATCATATCTAAAATGAGTCTGTCAATTTATCATTATATTAAACTCCAATCTTCATCGGCATCATAATAAAGCCTTTACAATGATAACTCAGTGACTGAATGAAAACAAAGTCTATCTCATGTCGTCCATTCGAGATCTGATGTTTAAAGATCTCCGGCTGGCTGTGTTCTTGCTCCTCATGTTTCATGGAATCAATTCAACATTTACTTTCTCAGGATTTTTTCTGTAGACAAACGCATGCATTGCTTCTTATTGCAATGCAAGCACACCAGTCTTAACTGCTATCTGCTGTAGGTGAGGGGTTAATATTTTCACCTTCACATCCATACTGCGGAGGTCGGACAGACGCAGAACGTTGGAGAAAGAAGACAACCGAGGGAACTTTAAACATGGAGGTCATTAATGAGTTTGTCGAGCAACTACGTAGACAGTCCTGTTACTTATCTCTTTCAATCTCCTCCCTCCTTCTGAATCCCTCTCAGCTGATGTTCCTGGTCAACTGTAGAGTGTGTGCAGTAATACGACCAAAATATCAAACATGCTAGAAAATCATACGAGCAGTCGACACAAAGACACAAAACTCAGGTCTACTAAATCAGGCTGAAATCGCAGAGTGTAACTCCGGTTACATTTTCTTTATATTTTCCCCAAAGTCTGAAAATCTGAGGCCTTTGCCAACTTCATATCTGACTGAACAACTTTCTGAACAAGACTGTCCACCTCCATCAGCAATTGCAAACTGTGATGATGTAAAAATCCATGCCTCCACTGTCTTATGATCCTCAAGGATTATTTAGCTTTACAGCCAGCAGTATCACACTAACCATCCCACAAACTACACAAACACACTTAATTCATTAAAAAGACAAGGACCCTAACCCATAAATATCATAAATAAATATCACATAGAGCTGTTTAAAAAGCTAACAGCAGTCAGGACAAAATACTTTTTCAGTCTGTTTGTCCTGCATGTTGGACAGATTTATCTGCAGCCAGATGTGAGCAGCAAGAAGTCCATAAAAAGCAGGTGATTCGTTTCATCACGGTTTGACGAGTCCTGAGTTTAAACACATCAGTCAAGTCATTCAGAGTCGGCCCTGCACAATCAGCAGCACATTTTGAAAATGCCTAGCAGACTGTTTCTGTTAAAAAAAAAAAAATCATCCATAAAATCAAATAAATGAGAATGAAAGAACTGATTTCATAAAACAAGAATTAAACACTGTCGACAAAAACGACCTTCAGATCACCTCTGCCAGGCAGCAGCAGCAGCAGCAGAAAGACACATGATGATCAGGGGAACTGGCAGGGCTCAAGATGAAGATTTTTATGTAAACTTTCTCAGCATCATCATTTGTATTTAGTCTCTCTGTTCTGTTTGTCCTCAGCTTCTGCTTCTCTGAAATGTCTCCAGTGTGTGCCGTCGTGGGAGGAGTTCTGGGACAGGAAGTTGTCAAGGTAAGCAATAGGTAAACATTCAGAGGTTTCTGAGGCAGTAACACAGAAGGATCAGAGCTGCAGTCTTTGCTCTCGACTGTGAGGACTGGGAGGATATTTACTCTGCTGTAGTAAAGATGAAGAAGGCTGGTCTGGTGTGTGAGCGCGTCAGTCCACTGACAGGTGGCCACTCAGCTGGTTTCTGGGTCAGCTTCAGAGAGACGGCAGACTCTGCTCAGTGTGTCCACAGAGAAAAACAGTGTGACACTCTGACAGCAGGAGGAGTGATTTATTCTGAAAAGAATCACCTCATTGATAACGCACAGTTAAAGAACATTATGGGACCATTTCTGTGAATAACATCGACAGTGCTGATACTGTTTGCATTCACACAGAGTACAGTGACAGGCTGAACTGATGAGATCTTTGTTAAGATGTGAGAGGGGAAAAATAAGTCATTATGTTGGCAAATTTGTTACGCATTCAAAGTCGGCTATAAGGAAAATAAGCAGTCGACAGTTACATCTGAGTGCTTTGCAAACGTCCAATGAAGGATCCCCTCCAGAATAGCACTGACACGACTTTATAGTCAAGTCAAACTTTATAGATACGACTCATTTCACACACAGGGCAACACAATGCACTTCACATTCAGTGATGAAAACCTGAGAGTTGAGGTCTCTCTCAGGTCCTCAGTAAGTGATTACGGTGATATATTCGATGCATCTTCTCAGTGCCTTGTTGTATATTATGGTGCGTTGAGGTTCATAACAAATCTGCCTCAGCTGCCACAACTGAACACCTCCACCCTATGGATAGAAAAGGGCACAAGCCCTGAACTATCCCACCAGGATCCTGATGATTTAGTCTTAGTCATAACAAATCTGAGCGCCCTGACTCATCATCGTACTCTGTATGATCAAGTCGGCTAGCTTGCATTTCCTGGAAGCTTCAGTCTTAGTCCCACTCACAAAACGTATTGTTGTTGTCTGTTCCCAAAGTGAGTCTTGAAATGGGGAAAAGGAGTTTCAGGTACGCTGCTCCTGCAGCCTGGACTCTCCTGCAGGCTGATCTGTGTCGGGGACGCTGGTCTCTCTAAATCTTAAAGTAGATTGAAGGTGTCTGAGGAAGATGCTGCAGGTTGTAGAGTATTTACTTTTCTGCTCTGTGACTCAGGACATGTTGATCTGTGTAACTGTTCTGTGTTTTATGTCTGTATCTTGTTTATTGTGCTGCTGCCCTTCAGGGCCAGGACACTTTTGTAGCTGATATTCTTTATCTTAATGAGGTTCTCCTGGTTAAATACATTGTAAATTAAATAAGGGTGATCCATCCACCTCGGACACTAATGCTGAAAGTAGCCTCCCTGCTCAGGAGTTGGTCCCCTTGTGGTGGGGCCGTTGTGGCTCGTTGTAGAGTCGGTAGTCTAACAACAAGCGGAGGGTAACATCTCAGGATAAACATTACTTTAAAAGTGATCATTACATTCATTATTCATGAATTTAGATGAAAATGAATTCATCTTGAAGAATGCACATGGCCTGTTATCTCATGTGATGACTTTGTTTTTGTTGGATTTCTCGTCTGTTTCTGCTGAATTATTGAAAAGCTCTAAATTTAGGTTTCAATGTCTGACCTTCATGAGTGAGTTCATGAGTTTCCTCTGACGGGTTTCACAGACTGTCTGGTTACTGAGGTCGTTGGAGTTGTTGAGATTCACATCACAGATAAAAAACTGCATCATTATTTAATGCACATAGTCTGACACACAAAGTTTTACCGGTGTGTGGCGATGAATACTCAAAACACTGAGCCGTGTGCACGCTGACCTCAGGCTGAGGTAGAGTTCAGTTCAGGGAAAGAGAGAGAGAGAGAGTGTGGGGGGTGTGTGTGTGTGTGTGTGTGTGTGCGTGTGCATGTGTGTGCATGTGTGTGTGTGTGTGTGTGTGTGTGTGTGTTAGAGGGAGGGGACAGACGGTAAAACATCAGACCGCCTTATACTGGCACAAGGCCAGCTTACCGTCCTGATGATGATGATGATGATGATGAAATCTGCTGTAACTGGCTGAGGGATGTCTGGCCGGGTTAATCTGACTGATTTCACTCACACAAAGACGTCTGAACCTCTGACCACTTTGAAGGGACCGTGTTTACTGTGGATGTCCGCTCAGGGTTGATGGGAAATGTAGTTTAATCATTTAATTCCTCTGTGTGCTACACTGACCCCTAAAGACGAGTTCTTCTGCTGCTCTGTGCAGGCAGTGCCTACATATCCCAGGATGCATTGTGGCAGAATTTACAAGTCAGCTAAAACACTGTTAAATGTAGCCTCATCAATAACAACACATGAACTCATGTTTGGACTAATTGATTGATTGATTGATTGATTGATTGACTTCATTGTTACACACAAAACAGAAATAAAGGCTCCTGCAAGCCTCTTTCTTTGAAAAGCCGAGCGAAGAAGTAGGAATATATCTCGTCATGACCTTAATGATCCATTAAAGGTGTAATTGATCTCTTCCCTTTCTGTCTTCCTGTTCAGGCTCTGTCCCAAAGAGACCCTCCTCACAGGAACTTCTTCTTCTTCGATGGTCGTAAAGGAAACGGCATGGTCGACTACTTCGGACCAAACTGAACCAGTTTCACACGCAGACCTCAAACTCTTTTTTTACCTGCAGTTTGCTGCGTCCGATTATTTATGTCAGTTCTTTCTCCACAAATCATAACATCATGTATCTGTTGTTTCTTGTTTGCTGTTGGATCTTAAGTACACCGTTGGATTTTTTTTGTATTACTACATTTGCTAATAAAACATTGTTGAATAAAAACGTTCTTATGTCTCTGGTCATGTTGTCGGATATCTGACGTTTGTCAGAACATTTATCCAGAGACGGCTGCTTTAACAATCAGGGACATCAGCGTAAACTTTAAACCAGTATGCTCTCGCTCCTGTAAGACAATATGATGCACAGACACTCCTGCCTTCAATCACAAGAACTGGATCTGATTCTGTCAATCATGTCAAAGTAAACGACCATAAAAGTTAAAATAAACGCTCATCCCAGTTTAAGGCCACGTCCCTTTATTAGCCTGATGTAGCTGCACGTTCTGACAACTAAAGGCAGCTCTCAATAAGAGGCCTCTGTGCGTTTAATGGTGATTAGTTTGCAAATTTAAAACATGGAGGTAAGACCCAAAAATAAGATGAACCTCAACATCTGACTAAAAAAAGTCCGAGTGATGCTCGCGTGCGTACCAGCCATGCAGCAGGTCGGCACGCTGTCGTAAAAAGCAAAATCTAATTCTCGATTTGTTTCTTCATGTAATTTATCGACTTCCTAACTTTGTGCAAAGTTAAGTATTCTTTCTGGTTTAAGTTTTACAAGTTTATATCTGTCCCACCTTTGATGTGCACAAGTTTTGTTTGAAAATAATAAAAGGCCCGTCTCGTATCGACGCCCAAATAAAGACGTTTCACAGACTAAAGGGAAATTAAAGCTTACAGTATTTCATTATTTTTTTAATGTTTTTATTTAACCAGGAAAGAAACTAGTTGAGATCAAAAATCTCTTTTTCAAGAGAGTCCTGGTCGAGACAGGCAGCAGCACGATGAACAGAGTTTCACTCAAACAAGGAGCAGCCTCACCTTAACTTACAAATACAAAAACAAAATTAGACATTAAATAACACAAATAAGACATTTAAACAGCAAACGTTTGTTTAGAAGAGTCACCCAAAAACACATCATGGAGAACATCTACAGCCTGACGTGACCGCCTCCAAGTCATTTGACATCCTCTTAAAGGGGACATATTATGAAAATCCACTTTTACAGGGTTTTTGAACATATATTTGGGTAACCTGAGTGTCAACCGACCCACAAAATGTGAAATAAATTCATCCAGTCCTTTGTTTGTGGTCTGCATAAGTCTAACAACGCAGAGAAAAATGCTCCGCTTCAAATTTTCTCAGTTTGTGACATCACAAGTTGGATTCTGGTGAAATAAAAAAAACCTTCCCCTCCCCTGGTTTTTTCCACCCATGGACTCCACCCCCAGCATAGAGCAAAACTTTTGCACAGGTCTGCCATTTTTATTCTTGCTACAGAGGAGCGATGTCTACTGTGAAGACATTGCATTTTTTGGGGCTCATTGCATTTAAAGAGACACACACACCAAAACGGAGCGTTCTGAGAGAGCTGGTTTCTACAGGGTCACAAACCTCCTCTGGTGCTTGATTCATGTTATATTTTGACCAAAGCACAGCACAGATGTTTCATTTAGACCACAGGGGACTGTTTGAAAAGGTGAAAAAGGGGTATAATATGTCCCCTTTAAAAGCATCCAATGAGAGCCGCTCGTTAAATCTCAACTCTTTTTGTAACTTCAAGTAAACGGAGCAGCAAACTAAAACACCTTATCCTCCAGTTCAGTTCTAACTTTCGGATCAGACAGTAAGAAGTAAGAAAAGGTCCTGGCATTATAAGATTATAAGTTCCTGTACTCTTCTGACTGATGGAGGTCAGAAGATATGAGGAGTATGAATTTAAGGAAGTCACATCTTTCCTGAATGTGACCTGACCATAAAACTCTTCAGTTACTCTTTAGAGATAAAACAAGACGGAGAATATGGACATCAATCAGACAAGGAGAAGATGAAACACAACTCATACTCAGATAAGGTGACTGCATTTCTTAGCTGTGGACTTATAAGAAGATAAAAATGACATATTTTAATGATTGGTGTCCTTACTTAAAACATGACAGACTTTGATAAACATACATTTAGAATTTTTGTTTCAATTTTCAATGTTCGCCTAAACTACATGTGTGTTTAAGTGTGTATATTTCAAAAATTAAAAATGGTATTGATAAAAACTGTGCTTAATTGTAATTAATAACTACCTGTGAACATCCTGTCCAAACTTGGTGACATTCTGATTTTGATTTCCAGAGATACATGTGATAAGGCAGGAGCTGGCCCTTTCGGAGAAGCCCTGATTTTCACTATTTTCGGTTTTTGGTAAGATGCGAAAAAAATCCAAAAAAAGTAATTTTGCAGTAAACTATTTTTCTACAACCATCCATTTCATAAACTAGATATGTTCAAGTTGTGAAGAAATATGGTTGTGCTCTGTTCTACCTCGGGTATATCTCAACTTGAAGGGGCCCAAGTTCCTCTATTAACAGGGTTTGAAAAGCTTTAAAATCGTCCCGAGATATTTAAGATGAATATGAACAGGAAAAACTCAAACATGCAGTGTTTTATTTGATGTGAAAGTCCAGTCATGAGATATAGTGGATAAGATTTTATTATATATGAACTTAAGCAATGTTATATTATGAAAATGTTGTTCGAGTATTTGGGTTACACTGATCAAATCAAGCTGTTTCAAATCTCAGTTGTGACACATAAAATCAGTGTGTTGGGTTTGTGTTACTTTCAGTCTGAAGGGGAAAGTCAGCTGATCGTCGTTGTGGTGTAGCTCAGAGCGTATGACTGTATTTGGTAACAACAGGCGACTCATCAAACCAAACATGGCAGTACAGTGTTTCAGTGACGGGGGAACGGTAAAGGGTGGGGCAGTATTTAAACGAGCCTCAGGACAAACTTTAAACTTTCTTCATCCTCCCAAATAAGGAGAAAAACAACAACAACAACATCATAACAGAGCACGACAGGGGGAAAACCAGCCACATGGTCTCGTGTCTGACATCAGCCCCTGGGAGTGGCGGCTGGTTGAACCTGTGAAACCTGAGCTGCAGAGATATGCCTTACCATAGATGGGAAAAAATGGCACTTATTGTGATGCCGTTTAACGTCTGCAAGTACTGACTGCTCTATTTTCAAACGGACGATACTGTAGAGGAAGTGCTGATTCATCCTGCTGTTCAACTAAAGGTCACGTTGACAGTAAAATGTGTCCATGTGTATCATCCACTGTGCAGAATTATTTCTATATGCAGACAAAACTTTTATAACATATTTGAAATGCTTTTTGTCATCTACTGTTTTTTTAAGTTGTTCCTCTTTTCTTCCTTCTGTCTGCACATAACTGTGATTTATATAATCAGGTCAAGCACTTGGAAATGCAATCCAAATAAACTTTATTATTAAAAAGAATGCATGAGCAGGGAAAGTAAGAAGGTGAAGTATTGAAGGTTGTTGCATCTTCTTATTCACAAACACTTCATGGTGTTTATGTGAAGAGACACTCCATAACCGTTAGAGCTTCTGCAGCAGACAGTTTCATCATCACAGTGTCCTGAAAATACTCGGAAACCTTTGTGCAACATGAAGTTCACACGGAGGAATCCGTCGAGTAAAGAATCCTTGGAGACGGCACAGAACACATTTTGGACTTGGAATGAACCTTTTGTGTCTCAAAATGGGTCAAAATTTGAAAAGAACTCATTTGTGGCGTTGACTTCTGAGTGAGTTACAGTCGACTGATCTCATTCTCACCTTTTATGATAATAAGCTGAGAACAGTCTGTTGTGTGAAGACATGAAGACACGTCTAAAAGAAATCCTTTAAAGGGAGATTTCAATGATTTTACTGTAAGAAGAGAAAGACGGGACTTGCTGCCTCTGGCATCAACGTCCATGTTTGATTCTCAGTTTGGCACCAGGTTGCATGAATCAGTCCAACAAATGATGAATTGATTTATATCTATTTTTACTCCCTGACTTGTACTTGTGATGCTTTATGGCTGCTGCAGAAATGTGAGACAATTTTTTCAATTAAGATTAGGACCGAGTTCATTCACACGCTGGGTTCATTTGAAGTTCAACGCAGAGAGGGACGGAGAATAGAATGAGTAATAACAGGATGAGCAGAGGCTGTGTGTGAAATAACACAGATACTATATATAATATAAGACAAGTGTACCTCTGAGTGGTGCTGTGTTTACCGCTGACGGAGGACTGCACCACAACAAGCATTGAAATGAATCAGGAGTGATTAGGCAGCACAGGGAGCCACTGCTGCTCTTTTTCTGGGATTAAGAAAGAGATTAATTATGGAGTGTCCCTTTAAGCTCATTCTGCCCCTTTAATTAAACCTAAACCTTATCTGCAAACACACACATTCACTGCACTCTTCACGCACTCTTCATGCCGACTCTACTGGACTTTATTTCTCCTCCTCTCTCTCTCTTCATCTCCTCCTTCTTCTCTTTCTTCTGTCTGTGTCTCATCTTCTGTCCTTCTCAGACACACACACACAGTTTAAACCTCATGCCCCGTGCCCCTGCTGTGTGGTCACTCTCTGTTTCGCCTCCACTTAGCAGCAAAGACCAAGTGCCTGCTGTTGCAGCCAATCAGATTCCTGATTTTGCAACGAGGGCTGCGTGATTGGCTGATTCGTCTGAGGAGTTTAAGTGAGGATATCTGGTCCCAATGCTGCCTGTTGACTCAGTAACAGACCATCAGAGACTGTGTGTGTGTGTGTGTGTGTGTGTGTGTGTGTGTGTGTGCGCGTGCGTGCGTGTGTGTGTGTTATAAACTGTTGACTCCTTACTTCTGTTTGTTGTGTAAGGATAAAGAGGGCTTCAATTAGCAGCAGTTTTCAGTACTGATTAACTAATTAATGAATTCACTGATGAATCATTTTGTCAATAAAGCATCAGAGAACAGTGATGTCATTCTTTTCCACGGCACCAGGTGGCATCTTTAAGTAGCTCCTGTCATTGACCAACAATGTAAAAATACTTAAATATTCAGTTTCCAATCACACGTGTCAATCAATGAAAGGATTGAAATTCTCACATTTGCAGAAGGTGAAAACACATTAGACTAATAAATCTTTTATTGATACAGAATTTGCTTTTGAAATAACAGATCTTTGACTTCTCTCTTACCAATCTGTAACATTTAATTCTTCTATTACCGGTTGTGAAATGTGTTCTGGTACTTTGACTCAAGTGCTGCTCTCAACTTAAACATTTAAATAACTTTAAGTGACTATTTTAATTGAATGCACTTCTACTCCCCTGTGTCTCACAACATGTACTTCATAACTTCAGTTCACTTAGAGATTAGTATCTGAGAGCATCCATTTATGGAAAATGAGTCATTTTTACAGATGCAACGGCAAGAGAGAGCGCAGCCTGAACCAACTTTACCGAAGTCAAATGCTACTTCCACATTATTGCATGACAATAGCAAGTCACAATTATACACGGGCTCACACTCACAGGAGGAACGATCTCTCTGCATCACCAATAAGAAGTTTACCTCTACTTTGAATACCTCAGCACATCTCTTAATAAGACCTCCTACTCCACTTTGATTCACACTTCCAATGAAGAGAACGTGTTACTTGTTCTGCAGTATTTCCACAGTTTTGCATGAAAACTTTAAGTTCAGTTAACTGTCTGAACACTTCTTACGTCACTTGTTACTGGGCAGAAATGAGGGATGAGAAATGGAGAGTTAAATAAAGAATATACCTTCCAGTCAGACAAATCACGTCTGTATCGTTTAAAATATTTATTGCAGCAAAACATAGTTTGTGTTTGGTGTCTAGTCTCCGACCTCATCGCTCCTCACAGTTTGAATTTACATGCAGAGATTTGAGGAGTGATGGGATGATATCTTAAACCCTTCAGTCGGAGCCTACAGGTGGATGCTGGGGTGGAGGTGGTGGGGCTGAGCGAGAGTTCAGTACTGCTGCAGGTCAGAGCTTGCAATGAAAGAGCAGAGAGGGAGAGACCAGAAACCTTTCATCTTAAATAGACCGCTAATTGGAAGGAGGTGTTGTCAGGTGATTGTTGAGAATGAGGCCTGTCAGGTGTGAAGTCAGTGCTGCTCGAGTTGACTGACTGAACTAGCTCGTAGGCGTCTCCTCATTAAAACAATACAAAATGTGTGTATTGTATCTGTGTATACATACAGTATACCATGATCATTTTATCTTGATTTAGTGTTTGCCACATATGTTGTCTCTTGATCTGTCAAGTGACTCGATTGTTTTTTCTTCTTTTCCCTTTTTAGCGTTGCATGCAACCTGTACGTAAACAAATGTTCATTGATTTGAAAGTGCTAAGTTGAGCGATGGTAGGGAGGGTCTGGATTCATGGATTGATTTGTTGGATGGAGGGGCGGGGCTTAGTGCTGTTTTGTTTTATGCAGAAATTTGATGTATCTCTTGTATTTTTGTTCATCTGTTAAGTGTCACTAATATAAATAAGATAAAAAGAAATGGAGAGTAATATGAAAGTCAGTAAAGTCAGCACCACGACATTTGAAATCGTTTAATAGAGATTTTGTAAGCTGAGATCACGTTAGACAGACTCAGCTGATCATTCACTTGTCAAGGCTCTTCTGAATGTGTTGAATTAGCGAGAGGCTGCAGCCTTTCACATGATGACATTTACATTAAAATAACACAAATCTGACTTTACATTCTGCATAAAAAAGTCTTTAACTCAGAGGTTAGAGCCAGTCAGATATGCATCACTAGATACCAAATGTAAGAAAAGATTTCTCCAGATAAATTGAATGCCTATATGATGGGGAAAAGTCCTGGTTCAATGAGGCATTCCTGCTGTGCTGCATTAACAGGGTCAACACAATGTGGGTCAAATGTGTGTTGTTATTAACTCCATGAATAAATGATACAGTGACTCTGTGTCAGCGTGTAACACCAGGGTCATTCAAGGCTTCTGCAGAAGCATCAAAACAAGTCCCGGACTGTTGATTCAGGCCTCGTAGCAGATTGTCATGTTGACCGTCACTGTAAACACTTGTGGTGCATGTGTGTGTTTATGTGCCTGTGTGTAAGTGTAAGTGTGTATCTGTGTGTGTGTGTGTGTGTGTGTGTGTGTGTTTGTATGTGCAGCGATGATCTTGACCTTGTGTCTGTTAATCCGTGTTGATGTCCAGATGTGAAAGAGACCGCAGCGGTGTCTGTCCATCCTCTGTCACGCATGTCCAGAAAGGCTGCTGATCTGACCCCCCCCCCCCCCCACACACACACACACACACACGCACGCACACACACACACACACACACACACACACACACACACACACACACACACACACACACACCCGCACACACACACACACACACACACATACAAGCCTCCAACATGTGTAAACATCTGCTTTACTTCATTACAATAAACAGCTGCCGTCCTCGCCTTTGCCTGCGACCTCATCTCTTAACGAGATTTTTTTTCAGTGTGAAATGTTGGCAGCTTAGAACTGGGCCGTCCGACACGCTGATAACAAAATCCCTCAATAGTGGAATAAGTTACTGAACTGGAGTCTGTGTCAGCAGTTTCTCCTCCTGCCTCAGAGCGTACTGCTTCACCTCGTATGCTCTTCTCCTCTTCAGCTCCCTCCCTCGCTCAATCTCTAGGTTTCTCTCAAAGACAAGTTTTCATTCTCCAGACTCTTATATGTTGCTTCGTTCAGCCACAGCCTTGCATGTGCACCCCAGCGTTGAGGTTTTCACGATTGTGGAGGAAGTCCTCAGTTGATCCTTTGGTTTACTGGAGGTGTTAACATCAAACAGTCAAATAACTCTGTGTCTGGTTAGAGTCCTGCATTAGAAATGTTACATATGCTAAAATACGTGTATAAGTATAGATATGAAAATGAACTGCAGTATTAAAATATTATAAAGTATCCCCTCTGGTTGTTCTATTAACATATACTGTATTGTGTCATTATTTATAAGTGCTACTCACGGGGACATAAACAACAACATAAAAACACACCACACAATCACACATTAAAAGCTTGTTGAAAAAAGTGAGTCTTCTTCTTCTCATCCTCGATTTGTAAAGACTTTGACTTATTCAGTCATACATTAAAATAAATGTATACTGAGGGTATTAACCGAGCGGTATTGTAGAGGCTAAGCCGACGCTTTAAGCCACTGAGGCGCTGCACCTGCATTTACTAATTGAAGCGCTAACGTGACCTTGTCGGATGAATGAAAGTCAAGGTCAAAGTGCGTTGTTGATCATGCCATTCATTTATTTTAAGTAAAATCGCTCCACATGTCCATATTTCCGTACCAAAACTCACCCGCTTGTAACTTGTGCAGCAACTGCTAAGCGGTCAAAAAAACTGTTTCCCCTCCCGGGTGGAAAAGCTGACCGGTAACAACGGATCCTCCCTTATATAGATAACCTTCTATCACCCCGTGAGATCCTTCACACAAACACCACAAATTATTTTTAACATCTGCTCCTACAAGGATCCTCCTATGTTGAAAAATGAAGCCAATAGGAAGTGCACAAAAACTGCAGTTCTTCAAGTGTCCACTTGAGGCTGACTCCAAAAGCCCAGTGAAGCTCATTAACAGCCACATTAAGATACTTAATTTAACAGCAGACATAAACAGGTCTTTAGTTTTGGTCCTTATTGGTATACATTGTATTGTATAACTGGTCTGTTTTGATTACAGTAAGGTTGAAATATATTCCTAAATATTCTTCATTAGTGACATGGCTGAGTTGACTGACAGGCAGGTGTGTTGTTGCTGTTTGCTCGGAGGCTTGAGGCCCGCCTCTTTACCTGTTTCTAGGCTGACCTAAAGCCTAAAGTTAGGTTTAGGCTTCAAAACGCCACTTCAGAAACCGATGGGTGACGTCACTGAGTCTACGTCCATTTTTATACAATCTTTGATATTTAAATAAAATTATTTTTAAAGTTATTTTTGGGTCTTTTTGCCATTATTGGACAGCACAGCCGAAGAGAGGCAGGAAACACCAAGAGGAGAGAGCTTGGGACGACCCGCAGCAAAGGGTCAAGGTCGGACCCGAACCCACGGTTGCTGCATAGAGGACTATTCCTCCGCACATGGGGTGCTACACACAACCACGTAACTCAAGCCCCTAAACAGGATTATGTTTTGAAACTACTTCTGCCCATAACCGAGTAATAAAAACACCACAAGTCATACAGTTCTTCTTATCTTTAATGTATAAAAAAGAAAAAACTTACAAAATTCATGTAGAAAGTTTACAATACAAAAGTTGAAAAACAGCAAATACACACTGCATGTGATGACACCAGCCCCGAACCAGGAAGTGCACTCTCACAGGAAAAACAAACCAGGAAGTGAGCATCTGCACATGCTCAGATTTGCCGGGGTTAGCTATCGCCGACAGGTTGAAAGATTTAAGTACTTACAGGTGAATTTGTGGAGTATCTCCGACCTTCTCTATTCAAACCTGTACCCAGCATAATGAGAGCAAACGTGGCAGCAAAATGATCTAACATATGAGTAAACACAAACAAAATGTGCTAGCATAGTTTGTTCTCTGCTTAGCCCCCGTGTTAGCTGAACGTCTGCAGGCGGTGGTATCATTATGACTTCATACAGCAAGGCTTTGAAATAAGTTAAAAACAAGGTCCTCTGCTAAAAAACATACAGAACAGTGTAGCCAAGGCCCAGAGAGAGAGAGAGAGAGAGAGAGAGAGAGAGAGAGAGAGAGTGGTATTTAATGTGTGTGGTAAAATAAGAGGCTACAGCTGATGACGTCCCTGAAACATTTTTCAGACACCTGAAGTGTGTTAGTTAAATTAAACCCAAATTTCAGTCAACTGAAATAAAACTTGAAATGATCTTCTTTCTGGGTAATTTACTCCACAGTACCTCAAAGGACAAGAATTTACACACAATTATGAAATCATTTTTTGTACACGGGAAAGATCCGGGTGACAATGAACGTTTTTTTTCAGTTCAGTCAGTTTGAGCAAAACGTCTAGTTTAACGAGAAATCTGTGAAGCCGAGATTTGATCTTTTTTTGTGTGCTTTTAAAGGGAGCGTTACTTTCCCATCACTTCTGAAAGCTGATACATCACTTTCTGATATTCAGTGCGTCTGTGAACATGTTTCCACGTGTGCTTTAAGGGCCGAACACAAAGATGGAAAGAATAAATCATAGTTTTTACCTTAACTGAGCGTTGGCCAGTTGTAGGAATGCATGACAATATGAACATGTTAGTCGTGTCGTCAATAAAGGCTTCAAAATGTAATTTAATTGGCTTTAAATGAACATTTCTGCCGATGTGACAGGCTGATTAAATGCCACTCACTACACTCTGTAACAACAGGTGGTAGTAACCATAAAATATTTATCTTCATCGTGTTTTTACTGATGGCACTTTCAGTATTTACCGTCTTTACTGATTGATGGAATGGTTTATTTCCGTCTTGCTTATTTTGACCTTGTTTTGGTTCAGAGGTTACACCCTTTGATTGTTGAGCTCTGACGTTACTTTGTCATGTCTTGTTGTGCGTTGCATTGTGTGTATAAAAGGAGTCCAAACCTAAATATAACATGTCATCTTAGGTCGGGTAGTAGTCAGCATTGGTATCAACAAACAGAAAACATTAGATATCCTTAAAAGGTGGAACCATTCTTTTTTAAGAGTAAATATTTGAAATGTGATGTATTCACTTTCTCTGTGTACATCGTCTGATTCACTCTGTTTCTTTTTGAACAGTAACAACTTAATTCATGGTTTTGATCAGGAATGTAAGAAACAATAAATAATACATCAAATAAAAAATGAAAGCCGAAAACAAAAAAAAGCTACAGAAAGGCTACATTCCCAAAATAAATTATGCTCTAAATACGAGCAGTTAAAACATTTTCTCCAAAACTACAATGAAAATGATCGCACAAGCGAGGGGGTCATTTTACAAACATCATCAAATCGATTTTAACAGATCCAAATCATATTCATTTCTTTACCTCTTAGGACACCGTCTCAAATCCACTGGATTTAAATCAAACTCTGCTCAGAAATACAAAAAGATCTCCCAAACAAACAACGTGAACGCTCACTTTGATAAGTACTTCTGAAGTCCATCGACATATTTGTTAGATTCATTTTCCCAAAAAATATGTACAAACAAAAGTATCAACAAACACTGTGGACACAGGCGGACCCTGCCAGCTCCCAACGCTGACTGTGTGAAAGATGTGCATGAATTTACAGAGTGCCAGGAGGGGACTGAACGGTTTCTGTCCTTAAATGACCTGAAGCCATGCTGACGCTGCATCGTTTGAATGTAATGCAAATTAAACTTGAGTTAAGTGAGCGTAAGCAAAGCACTTAGGGAGCGCGCGTGTGTTTCTTTGAACGTGTGTGTGTGCAGCTGATTGTCCTGGTTGTTGATGAGAAAGGCACGTCAAATAAAATGAAGCAGTTTCAGATTGGGAGAGAGGTTCACTCTGTGCTGCGCTCCATAGTGGAATAACAACCGATGTTTCCCTGCCATGCAAATACAGCGTCCAGTTTCACAGTTTATCACAACGTGTGGGGGCACGGGAAGCAAAATAAAGACACGACAGAAACACACACACATCAGACCAGGGTCAAATCACGTCTGTTACCATTTTCTAAATTAGTTTTGACCAACTCAGAGGGTGTCAGAAGGTGAGATTTACTCAGAAAATATGATGAGAACATAAAAACTGTACATAAACAAATGGAAGAATCAGACAGAAATCAATTTGCTCCTAAAAAGAAAAGACTGATATCAAAACACAAAGGGAAAAGCTCCAAGATAGAGTTTCACCTACAAACAGACTCGTCTGTACTGACACCCCAAATCCAAAATTATTTGAAATGTTTTCAAGAAAAAATTAAAATGTTCCAAAAATACTCAACCTATCAGTTTGACCCTGCCATGCACACACACATTCACACACACACAAAACATTTGAGCCATGCCCGCTCCAAAAGGAGAACAACCCCCGAGGTGTTAACAAAGACAGAGAAAGATTAGATTTTACAAGATATACAAACAGTCCGCCTGGATGCAGTCTGGACCAGCAGACTGCAGAGTGACGGACACGCAGGGTCCAGTTTCCACAGGTTGCACCCTGAGCAAGCCAGCAGGTGGCCCTCCTGACTTTCAGCTGCTGATCTCATCCTCCAAAATTATCGGTTCAAGTTTGATTTCAGGCCCAGCTAGTCCTACAAATTCAATGGAAACAACATTGCAGCAACCAGTTGCTCTGTTCACAAGCAACAGTCCGACAGTCAGCAGCCAAGTGAATTGACTGCCGCCATGGTAACTGTTGGTTAAAAGTGAGTCGGCTCTTTCTACGTGAGTCTGTAGAGAGTGCTGAGAGTCTGAGTGATAAAGTTGAGGAGTCCTCTGCAGGCGTCTCTCCAGTCCTGCCAGTGGGGGGCAGCATGCTGAAAGAGAGAGAGAGAGAGATGGACAGGTGTTAGTCTCAAACTGCTGATAAACAAAGCTAATGTGGAAAACCCCCAAACTGCAGTTCCTTGAGTGGCCACTTGAGGTTGGCTCCAAAGGTGGGTGAATTCCCATCGACCTTCTTGTTAAAATGCAAACCTTTACAGCAGAGTTAAACTTTGTTTGCAGCCTGGTACGCAACAACACATCTCCATACATGACAACTGTACGGCGAGGAATTGATATACAACTTCTCTGTTACAATTAAATTATTTAATCAAAGCTTTGAATGAATGCATTTTCATTTTGTTAGTGTGATTGTATTGCTCATATTCAGTGTTAGTGTTTTCTCACATCTTGCTTTAATCCAAGCTCTGTCCCTCTAAAGCTCTTTGAATGGAGGTCATTGAACGCGTCCTCGTTGGGTATCCACCACCTCTTTAAAATAGCGTCATTCTGTTTCGAAGAACTTTGATGGTGAAAATGCCAACATGCAAAACCTGAGGTTTCGAAATGGCAAACCACAGACCAGTGGGTGAGGTCACAAGCAAAGCCAAATATAACACGAGCGTGTTTGATTATTCTTTGTTTGACCTTTTTAGGCGAGCCAAGATGCTAAAACATGCGCATTTATTGACAGAGTGACCTACAAACAGCTCATAAAACACTGTATGACATGACCGCACATTCATGTTCCTGTTAGACATGAAACGACTTCACTGGACTCTGATATCAGAGTCAGTTTGTAGCTCCTTCAAATACTGAGCGTGTTTGATTGTTACCAAAATATTTGGATCATCTTTTATGAAATAAAGAGGAAAGAAATTAAAGATATATTGATCAAAAAAACACCCTGTCCTTGAAGCTTGTTCTTAATAGCTCATAAAAACAGTGGATTCACAAAATGATGTCTGATAGTGTGAGTGATAGAGTGAACAGAGGCGGGCCGAGGTTCAGAGACACAGAGACTTCATGTCTGCCTCAGCTCAAACAACAGGACAAACAAGTGTGTGTCTGCGTAAAGGATGCTACTGTGAACACCCTGAACCTCACGTGCCTGCGGTTAACCCTCCCCCCTCCCTCCTTCCCTCCCTCCTTTCCTCTCTCCTTCCTTTACAATCTTCATCCCTCCTTCTTTCCTTCTTTTTGTATCAAACTGCTCGTTTAGAATATAATGAGTCTGACTGTGCTTTTGGCTGCTGGGTTGTAAACAACACACACGATTTCCTCTGTTTCCCCTCGAGAATAAAGTCTCTGTCTGTCACACACACACACACACACACACACACACACACACACACACACACACACACACACACACACACACACACACACACACACACACACACACACACACACACACACACACACACACACACACACACACACACACACACAGATTGACAGACAGGGAAGGAGACAGTTCAGTTTGGGCAGAAACCCCTGAAACCTGCCGCACATGTCTGCAAACAGGCTATTACGCCCTCATAAAGTGTGTGTGTGTGTGTACGTGTGTGTGTGCGTATGCAATCCATGTCTGACTCAGAGCCGAGAGTGGGTGACGTCATCTTTGTTTGTGTGCATAAGGCGGGAGGGAAGGCAAGGGAGGGAGAGAGAGAGAGAGAGCAAAGGGGAGGCGTATGTGTGTGCGTGCGTGCGTGTGTGCGTGTGTGTGTGTGTGTGTGGTGGGGGAGTGTTGTAGAGCTGCTGCCAACTCCTCACGCGATGTAGTGTACAGAGGGAGGGAGGGGCGAGATTAAGACATGACAATAAAGAGAAACAGAGAACAGAGAGACAGGAACATACCGTCAGCTATTCATCTGTTCGTGTGTTCAATCAAACAGAAACATTATTTGGTATTATTTGGATTTGGATGTGTATGTGAAGTTTTTTTTTATGTTTCAGGTAAAAAAAGTGATGCTAAGAAATCGACTTGAAAGGTTATGAATCCACAAAGAGATAACAGGAGAAAAACTGTTTGTTGAAACAGTGCCAAAGACAAATAAAGGCAGAACAGTGAGATGGGTTTAATATTAAATAAGTGAGGGACAGAAGCATGACGAAGGGACAGAACGCTTTTAACTGTAATCTGATGAGTGATCAATAATAAGACAAGAGATCCAACTTATAAAGATTCACAGAAAGAAAGAGAAATCTGCAAGCGTGCAGAGGAGGAAAGAAGAGAAAAACTGGCACAAATGACATCGATTCACTCTCTCACTCTCTCTCACACACACACACGCCCATATTGATCGTCTTCCCTCCTCCCTCACACACACTCATGTAATTAAGCACGCAAACTCACATGCTCACTCATGCAAGAACTCAGTGGACGGATAAGAATCAATGTGACTGTGCTGTTTTTGAGGACACAGGAGAAATGGACCCACTAATCCTCAGATCAGCTCAGGTGAAGGTAAACACAACAAACTCACCGACTGGAAGTGATGACGCCGAGTGTTCAGGTTGTTTACATGTTGGTAATAAAGTTCGACCTACGTCAAAACCTCCAGCAGCTTTTTTTGTTTGTTATCACCATAACGACAACATGTGTGCCAATCAACATCCCTGTTTCGCTTTTTTGAACGAATCACAGAAAGGTTTGTTGCCTTCTGTTGTGAAACATGCATGTGGGACCTTAAGAGTTAATGATTCATCGGTAGGTGGTTGAAAAGTTTAATTAGCCACCTTTTACATAATCAGTTAAAAGTTTGGGCACACAAATATGAAACTTTCCTGGTTTCAGCTTCTCACATGAACAGACTTTCTGCTCCTCTTTGTCTACGGTGAAAGAAAACTATCTTTGTGTTTTGTACGTTCAGTTGTGCAAAACGAGCAGATTGAAGATTTAATCGTTATGGGGTCTGGGAAATTAGCTAGCTGACAAATCAAGAATATAATCAGCAGATTCAACGACTTTGAGTTACAATTTACCCCCCCCCCCCAAACATGTCATTGAGTTCAACCAAAGGAACATAAGGTTAAGCCCCGCCCTCCTCTTACCGCTCTGCGCAGCACTGTGGCGTTATATTCATCTCCAATGATCCTCAGCTGGTGAGCCACTCTCCTGATCTCCAGCTCCTGCAACGCCTCTCCTCTGAGCGCCATGGAGGGGTGCACGTTCTGTGGCAGCAGGTCGGGCAAAGGTCCCAGCCGGCTGGAGGCATCTGAGTGCTCCTCTGCAGCAGAAAGAAGGCAAAATAGAATAGAATAGAATGTCTTTATTGTCATTATACAATTGTACAACGAAATTAAAGCTTCACCTTAAAGTGCACACATTCAAAACACATTCAGAAACAAAATACCAACAAAGAAGAGATTCCTCCTGCGCCTTCATCCTATCTCTAGCTGTGTTTTTCTTCATGCTCTGACTTTCTGCCTCTCTCTCTCTCTCTCTCTCTGGAGAAGAAATGTTCACGTTCAAAGAGAATGAAGCGCTTTATTGGGAGCCTCTGGTTATGCCTAATTGATTCTCAACAAGCAGCGAACATTAATAGCCTCCTTACACACTAATGTTGATGTGGGGAGTATCCTGTGCACACATGGTAACACACACACAGGGTCCACAGACCGACAGGCAAAGCCGGCAACAACAGAGACCTATTAAGTGAACACACTAGAAATACAGGTATTGATACTAGTGGTTTGTTTTTACTAGTATTGCATGAACGTATTAAATTCTGGTGTTGTGACATCCCTTGTGTAAACATGCACGTTGTTAGTTTGCATTAAATGGAAAGTTTGACTTTTAAAGAGTATCACCTCTGATACAGAGAAAACAGGAAGTGATTGAGTACGTTTCTTATTATGCAGAGCATCCGTGCTGACTTTTATCATTAGTTAACACCAGAAGTTGTTGGTGTGATTCCCCGAGGGAGCTATTTATTTCTCCGGTTTGACACAAACACACATTAGTGAAGGAGTCTGATGGGGTGACTTATTTTCCTCTTCATGGAACTTGGAAGAATAATCTCTTAATCTGCTTAATAAGTCTGGTATGGAGAGGTGCTCTGAGTGTGAGTGTGTGTGTGTGTGTGTGTGTGTGTGTGTGTGTGTGTGTGTGTGTGTGTGTGTGTGTGTGTGTGTGTGCGTGTGTGTGTGTGTGTGTGTTTGTTTACAGACTTTGTATTCTCTTAAACACAGATACCTGTGCCTTCTGTTTGGTTACATCAAACTAACAAACGTGCCTTAACCTACTCAAGATAAAAGGATTTTAATTAAAGCTGATGGACGAATGTTTTGGTTCTTCATTACAGAAAAAGGTGTGTTTGTTTACTATTTATTTGTGTTGATTTACGTACTTATTTTGTAGTTATTAGTGTTTCTAATTGTAGTTTCTTTAATGCGTTCAACCCTCATTTATAATGAAGAGTAGTGGCAGCTTCATCACTCCATAATATCTCACTGTGACAAGAATTCAAGCACACACACCTATTTATTTAATGAAAACGATTTCAAGTTCTTCCCAGATTATATTCTAAGTTATACTGCATTAAACTCTCCTGCACAGTGAGGTTTTGATTACCAGCTCTATGATTATTAATCATCCTCCATGGACACACCTTTGACCCACAGCTTCTCGTTTTAGTCTAACATTTTTCTTTTCTTTTACACGATGCCTGGCTCTCTCACAGAAACGGACTTCCCTAGCAACCACAGCATCTGCTTTTCTAGGAGGATTAAAACTGATCCTTTAAAGATGCAGGTGACTAGACGGAGAGGGAGGGAGAGAGAGAGAGAGAGAGAGAGAGAGAGAGAGAGAGAGAAAGAAAGAGAGAGCGGGAGAAAAAAATAACAAATGGGGAAAACCCTGGCCTGTTGCCAAGGTAACAATACGGCAACACTCCTTGAGATGTCTCTGTGTGATTGGCCAACAGAGCAAGGGGCCAGACTGCGATAGGATGGATGGGATGAAAGGGGCGGGGCTAAGGGATAACGCTGTCTGTTTGATTGGGTTGACAGACTGACAAGGTAACAGAGAGACCCCCTGACCAGTTAAACACGGGGGCAGGAAGGACTGGAGGAGGTGTAGTTGCCGGGTGGAGGGGTGGAGGAGGGGGAGGCATTTAAAATCAAAACAAACCAAAGCAGATATAGAAGAAGATTTTTAAGACTGATTACTTCCTTACTTTGATTATGCCGTAGCTGTAACACAATTTACAACCTCATATCACATATCACTGATAAATGTACCTACAAACTGACATTACACCCAACTAACGCTCTAATCAATAAACCCGCCCAGTGACCAGATAAAGTGACAGAATACTGACTGACTAACCAGGGATAGGGAGTCTTTTTTCCTAATCGACTGGTTAATTACAGCTTCTAATTGAGTGTTTCTCGGCTTAACTTGTGAATTGATTTATTGATTTGGAGGCTCATGCATTAACCGAAGCGTCTAACAAGTGTCTCATGTATTCAATAGGTTGTGGAGTAGCTTATCAACTTGTTAACTTTTCTTTGCTTTAAGAGAAGTAGACTTATTAACCAGATAACTAACAGACACATGTTCTTGACAAATTGAATCCTCAGAAATCTGTTCTCTAAATGAACGTAGGCCTTTAACAAACAACGGATAAATAACTGCACAAATAAAAAGTTAAAGAAATAAATGACTTCCTAATTTACCCGCTAACTCAGTGATCGTCTGACATGGGAATGCATTCAGGTAAACACATTATCTTTAAGCTGAGTAACTAAATCAACTTGTTCAGAGATCGACAGTGGGACTATGATTAAGCATGCATTGCAAAATTGACTGGTTGACTCGTAGAGATGATGAAAGTGTCTGACTAATCAATTAAGCCTGAGAGAAGCTAATTAAATAATTGACTTACTGACTGAATGCCTGACTCTGACAGTGTGATTAGTGGACTGACAGATAAGCCTGGTCACTAACAAACATAACTACTTGACTGAATAAATGGCTTATGAACGAGCTCCCCTAGAGCTCTAATGAATCCCTTAATTTAACTGTAGTGACAAAGTTAAAGGAGATCGAACAAACTTACTGACTGGCTGACTGACTTGACTCAGAGCTGACTGGCTGAGCTGCTCAGGGCAGGAGGAGGAAATGCTGCAGATTTTTTTCTCTGCTGCAGATAGAGCTCTGGGACATGTCTGAACATGCCCAGAGATGCACAGCTGACCTACAGCTGAGAGAGGAGGAGCAGCAGGAGGAGGAGGAGGAGGCCAATTATCTGTTTTCATTGTTACAAATCTGTCACAACACAGTGGCTCAGTGCCAAATGTAAACCTGCCTTTCCTGTAACCTGCTGAGACACTGCTGCTTCCTGAATTTCTAAAACTAAGATTTATTTAGCTTATTGGCACTGAGTGACCGCTTTTATTCCTAAAAATGGACATTAGAAACAGCGAGAACCATTAACTTCAGTGATTTTCCTTTCCATCATTCCCTTATCAGACTCAAAACAAACTACAGAGTTTTTATACCTAATTTTTGGCTTTAATGGCCGCTGTTGTCTCCTCTCCTCACATCGTCTGAACTCGAGCCATGCGAACATCGTCTGGAGAACAAAACCAGTTTGAGCGGTTTTGCAGTCTGAGGGGCGACATGATTCCCTAACACTGTGTCCTGCTGGTTACAATGCCGCTGTGCTGAAGTTGAGACACGTGTTTATCTTTGTGACAGCTGTGACACATCTCCTCTCCTTACACTGTCCTGCCCACATCAACACTGTCCAAACAGTCTCCTGTCATGGAAACACAGCCCAGGGGATACACATAACCGATACTCTCCCTCCAACTGATGACATGAATGTTTATTTTTGGGTGTAGGTCTGAAAGGAAAACAGTGCTGTGAGGCTGAGCCCAGCTGATGCTTCATATGAACCTGCATTTATTGCTGCTCATATATTATATCTGTAGCTTGTTCCTGCAGCGGTAAAGCTGCATGCTTAGGTCATAAATCAAATCTAGCTCTGTTGTTGCTCTTTCTGGCAGGCTCAACGATTACTGATAAAGATCTTAGAGATATATTTGCCCACTTTCCCTGTCAGTCAAAACAAAGGGAGAGTCTGCCCACATGTTTATGATACCATGCCAGAACTTACTTGCTTTTATAAGGTTTCTATCCTGCTTTAAACTGTATTTTTTAGAGTCCAGCATCTTTTTGCTTTAGTTATAAGTAGAAGTTATTATCTCACCTGACTGCTCTCCTGAGAAGGCACTGGATGCATGGCCTCCACCTCTCTCCTCCCTGTGATTGCACGGTGGTGAAGGAGGAGGCGTTGGTGATGGCGATAACGCAGGAAACTGCTGGTGAGTCTGGGGCTCGTCCTGGCCCTCAGGGTGGGGATAAGGCAGGGGGTACGAAAAGTAGAAAGCCTGCAAAGGGCGCAAATGGTGCGGGTGCATGGCCCCCATGCCAGTGCTGCTGGTGGTGATGGTGGCAGTGGTGAGCAGGCCTGGCCAGGTGTGGAAAGGCCGAGGCACCTCCATGCGGCAGGTGTTGTGTCCAGGAAGAGGGCTGTTTCCTCCTCCTCCAGGTTCCCCGACGCTCTCGATGGTCTCTGCACGGGCCATCTCAGTAGAAGCCTGAAGCATTCATAAACATACGTCCATTAATTTATACACATTCGTCAATATACACCGATAAATGAACGATAGACAGCAAGAACTGCTACACCAAATATACAGCGGCCACAACTAATGGATTAGTTGTCAAATTTTAAATTGATTACCAATTATTTCGATCATTGATTAAATAAGAAAATAATAGACTGATCAATCAACTGTTGTTTTTCAATTGTTAGTTTCAGCCCGAGTGTCAATACAAACTGTGAATACAGCGCCATCAAAACACATTTTAATAGAAATGCTATTCTGAACCTATTCATATTTACAATCACATTCAATGATATCGATACAACTAACCATACACATGTAAAACCACAGAAAGAGAGCTCGTTGTAAGCTATCTTCACAGGTAAAAATAGCGTAGAGTATTTTACGTTTACAAAATAAACAGTTGTAATTTCAGCTCCTTTGTTTTTTCTCCTCATCCCTGTTTGACCCACCGACCTATATTGTCATGTCACCGCTAGGGGGCATTGGCTTCTCCCCTCCAAGAGCACGAGACTCGTGTTTGTAAACAAATCCGTGCCGCCAGAGCACGAGGAAGCGCACACGCGCACTAATTCACAGTGAAACGACGAGGGGAGCAGAGGTGAGCCACGCGAGTTTTAAGGCATTTATCGGATCATATGAAGCAAAATATCAACATTTATCTTATTAATGCCGATTTTTAAAACAGCAGGAATGAGCATATAAAATGTTAGTATCACTCCAACACTTAAAATCCCACTTTTAACGGAAACAGTCGATTAAAAGTGATATTCAAAAAATTATTAAACTAGAAAAGAAGCGATGAATCCGTCATTATACGTTAGAAAATTCAAGATTTTCCTCCAAATAGCATTTATTCTTCAAACTCCAAATGATGATAATGAAAGTTTTTGACAGTCCTGCTCCGGTCCACGTGCACACAGGGGCTCCAGCTCACTGCCAAGATGTTACACTGAAGGTGTGTCTGTATTTTCAAGATGTATGGACTTTAAAAAAATATCTGACATGTCTGGACATGTTGCAAAACCATTAAAGGATCATAAATGTAAGCTCACTGACCGATCATTTAAAAAAAGAAGCTTAAAGTCGAAACTAAAACTGTACATATTTTTATAAAAGTTAAGAAAACTACATTAAACTATTGTTTTTAAAACAGAGAATCCCCCTGAATACGCTGTCATATTTACAAACAGACTTCTGCAGCCATGATAAAAAGGCTCAGCACTTGTTCACTTACTAGATGTGTGTGAGGCTCCGTGGTGAGGCTGTCCGCAGGTAACAGGTGCACATCAGAGGGGATGAGTGACAATGTGCCAAAACAAGGAGTGAACGCGACCACCGGCAAAGAGTCACACCAACACGATGTTAGAAAGAGTCCACTTTGTCAGTCCATTTCAAGTGCCTTCAGGTTGGATTGTCTCAGTTGATCTTCGGCATGTTTTTTTCTGACGCTGGTTAACCCATCAAAATAAAAGTGTCGACGCGAGGTGAAGGGAATAACGGAGAGGCTGGATGTCTGTACCGCTCTCTGTCTGGGGATGTTCAGTCTGAGCGGCTTTCTGCTGCTGCTGTTGTGGACTACTTGCTCTGTCAACATGCGTGAAGAAATACCAACTTCCGGTAAGAGCTTTCAATATAAAACCAACCTACCTGACCACCCAGTCCTGCATCTTCCTGCACGACTGTACCGTTTTCCTTTGCTTATATTGCACAAGTTCTGTAATATGTTGCTTTATATATTTTATTTTTAACAGTTTATTTGATCTTGTTTCAGCCCCCTAACAGTGCTGCATGTGTTTTTGAATCCAGCTGACATGCTTTTACTTTGAAGGCTGAATCACAGTGTTGAATGGTTTGTTGACTTCCTTCACCACGCCCCTCTGTCCTCGACAAGTGCTGACATGCTCCTCCACGTCTCTCTCTCTCTCTATGAGACTGTATATAAGAATTTTGTATGTACACTTTTTACTTTCTCTCCTCTATTTTAATTTCTCTTTTGTTTTTATTTGTAATAAACCTGATATTTCCTGCAGTGTTATAAGACAATAAAGGATTTGCTTATTTACCTCTTGTCTGTTTGCAAACAGTTCAGTCCAGTAAACGTTTTAGTCATCAGTCAGATCTCCAGTTAGTTCTCCTCAAATCCTGCACCTCCTCGCCCTCTTCCCCTTTGCATCTGTCACCTCAGGACAAAAGTTATTTCCTCATCATGCGACAACTGCAAACAAGAGCCACTAAAACATCCCCCACCTTCACACAAACACACTCCCCACTCACCCATCCCCCCATTGTACCTCTTAGTTTGACACATCTGCAGCAGCTGTGATCCTGTGTGGAGTGGGGCTGAGTCAGCGGTCATTGTGAGCTCAGTTTATTACACCACACTGAGTGTCAAAACCATTAGTACCTATAATCACTCTGACATTTGTGGTTTGTGAGTCATGCAAAGACAAATAAACCTCTGATGGTTTGAGTGTCTTCCAAATCAACAACACTCATTTTGCATAATGGGGTAAATAACCCTCTGCAGGTTTAATAAAGTCCACTTCAATCCACTTCAAGGGCCACTTTGGTGTTTACTTGAGCCCAGATTTAGTCTAGAGGATAACTTATTGTGTCACCAGTTTAATTTTGAATTAACTAACTGATAGCAAAACTTCCAATAAAGTTGCTGTAGATAAGCAGGAATACCTGTCTTCTTAAAGATACTGTAACAAAGTGAATTTTAATAGAGCAGCAATGCAGCTGTGGACCTCAGACCTGTGCAAACATGACTCAGTGTTCATCTTGTCTAACTTTGATTGGATGCCCCATGTTTTGCATTCATCTTGGACTGCTACTAAAAGAAGGACAATGAAGGCTGCAAGCAATTGGGCCTGTTGTTAGTTCTGACCCAAAAGAGAGGATCATATTTTGTGATCTGAGGTAACTGCAAAGGGAAGTCGTCATAGTTAAAGACACAGTCAGACACAGACTGTTGCTGGAAGATAATGCATTTCAAGAAGTGTATGACAGCATTACAATTCCATCCAGTCCTGTGAGAATGTTGTTGTGGCTGCACAGATGTTGAACCGCTGTGCGATTGTTAGCCAGCAGATTGTCCTGCATAATTTATTCCTGTGGAAAACATTTTAATGAGAAAGAATCTTGAATTTTAACAAGTGAGAGGAATTCTGTGTGTGTGCCTCTCTCTGTCCTCTCATGTGTGATGTAGTCACAAGTTTAACCCGTGCTTTCATCACATCTGTCATTTGCTGGTATGTGTGATTGTGTTTTTTCTTTAAACCCTGACGTCTAAGATTTTTGTTAAACGGTGTATGCATTCAAAGTTATAGGCAATGTCGATCATGTGCCATGATTTTCTAATGAAGAAATCCAAACAGGTCTGCTTGTGTTAATCATTTCCCCTTTGAGGTAGCTGTAACTGCGACACAGTCAGACTTTCTTTGAAATGCAAACTGACTCTCTGCATTTGAAGCATCAATAGAAATCCTCATGATGGCATGAAGAGTTATAATCCAGGATTAGTGAATGTTTTGTTAACACTGGAATCCATTTATGACAAAACGGTTAATCCAAATATGCATCCATTAAAGTAAGCTGTGATTGAAACATATGGTTATATACACAATAACAGAGAAGATGTGAGGGATCTGCTTTTAGTTTAATGTGTTTTTTTTGCAGTTTGCCTGTTTTTAATCTGACGCTTCACATCTTGGTCTTCAGGCTGCACTCATAAAAGTGTTTTCTTCCTGAGAGAAACAGGAGCCTAATTGTTCCAGCTTTTTTTTACACCCTGTAGTCTGAGAACCCTGCATAGCATTACCATCCTAAATGACTTCAGACCCCCCCGCCGTCTTAACCCCCGACCCTCATATCATTGTGTTCTGTACACACTCCTCAGCCGCGGGGCATGAGACAGGGGCGGCTCTGCTCAGCTGCGAGGTCTGAGGCTGTTTAATCGGCTGGAAATGGCAGATTGTCACAAGGACCCCAACACCCTCTATTTTGGGGGAGGGGTTGTGGGGTTCCCCTCTCAGGTACATGCCCGGGCGAACATCCTCTGCCAGCCTTCAGAAAGACAAACAGACTTTGCCTGACATGTGGTCAACAGTCAGCCTTGAGAGATTAGATAATGAATGCTAATAATGTGGGTCGAGGCTTTGAGCATCATCAATCCCTTGAGGCTGCCTTTGTTGTGTTCTTGCAGCTCTTTTTGTGATTAGGGTGGATCACAGTCAAAATAAGCAGATGATGAAATGTATGACATGATGCATCATTCGAAAAGCAGCGTGTCTTCTGTCTAATACATTCAGATACGGTGATATTCCTTCCTTTTTCTTTAGCACTAGGTCACACGACATCCTCAGTTTAAAACTTAATCAACATTCTCTCAAGTTAGTTTCCGTATTGGAAAGAAAATGTGTCAGCTGATCATCTTTCTACTGTATTGTTTATGTAAAAACAATATGGTTGATCTTTATAGACACCTCATAGTTCAAAAATATCAGTGAGGCTTTTGGGTGTTCTGCACCCTCAGCCTGGAATCTGTTGCAGAATGACTTAAAACTCAAAGAGCTGGTGTCCTTAAATGTTTTTAAATCTAAAATAAAAGACATGGAAGCAGATTCTACAGGATGCCGATGTTTTAGCTCGACTGCTTGAACTACTGACTCCCAGATTTGACTCTCAGTTGGTTCTATTATAATGCAAAATGTCGTGTTTTGTAAATTGTACTTTGTCTCCCTTTGTATCGCTGTCTGTAACTTTGTGGTTTTTTTTTTACTGCTGCCTGTCTTGGCCAGGTTTCCCTTGAAAAAGAGGTTCTTCATCTCAGTGGGACCAACCTGGTTAAATAAAGGTTAAAAAAACATATCAGTGACTACATTTTTGAGGCTGAAACTTTACATTTAAGGTTCTGAACCCCGTATCTCCTTTCTAGTAAACTGGTGTAAAAATGTACACATTTAAGAAAAGTCTGATTTACTGCACATTCTTTCATGAAAGGATTGAGCTGATGATGGTATGTTGCACAACAGCGAATGTGCAAACTGTGGTTTTGACCACATATGTTACAAAGGGATGTTAGTAAAAATACAGTTGATCACCATGGTGCTGAAAATGTAAATTCAACCTTATGACGAGGTAACCCAGCAGCTGCAGGCTGCAGGTTGTTGCTATGTCCAATTTTTTACTGATATTGTTATTGAGTAGATTTTCATTGTTACACAGAGCAGTTTTGATCTCAATATCTTAATCATCTAACTCTGAAGTTTGGGATTCATAAAGGGTTTAATCTTGACTGACTTGTAAAGGGGACGTAACGTTACACTCAACTTACGGTTAGATATGTATGAAGATAATATGTTCACAAAGACATGAAATTAAAATACATTTATAAATATATAAATGATTCTTTTATTTCAATTATCTGAAAACAAATTGCTAAATATTCCTGTCTGTAAATGTTTTGGTGTCTCGAGCTTCGCAGCGCGGTGCAGTTTGTGTCGCTCATCCGTCTCTTGCAATATTTGCACACTGATTTTGTCTTGTCCGTTTGAAACAACACCTCACTTTGAAACAAGATGTATTCAAAAACTCTAAATCTTTACCCGCTTCCACCATGCCTCTCTTCTTCAGCTACTGCATATAGCGCCCTCTGGTGGTTGAAAATGAGTGCTGCAATATATGTTTTTGTCAAATTGATTTAAACTGTCCATATTTGTATTGATTATTAATGTTATAGCAGTTATCGTTACATCCCTCTCTTGCACACAGATTTCACAGATCAGCTGCTGAAGGGTCAGAGGGTCTGTCACATCAGCATCACTCAAACACAAACAACAGCCAAAACACATGCTGATCCACGACTGGTGCCACCTGTGCTGATGTCACCTGCCAGGTTTTCAGTTCCAGACTGCATCACCAACATTGTTTTCTGTCCAGCAGTATGTGTGTGTGTGTGTGTGTGTGTGTGTGTGTGTGTGTGTGTGTGTGTGTGTGTGTGTGTGTGTGTGTGCGTACGGGGGGGTGGTGTTACTCACACACACACTGTAACAGGAGCGCAGCCGTGCAACTAGAGAGACATGACCACATCAGATAAGGTGAACACACACAGACACAGCTCTCTCACCCTGTTCTCAGTGCATTGCTCTCTCCCTCGCTTGCTTGCACCCACACACACACACACACACACCCACCCACACACCCACACACACACACACACACACACACACACACACACCACACACACACAAACACACCCCCACACACACACACACACGTATTTTAAGGAGAATTGCCGTGTGTCTCACGTCTTTAGCAGAACAATATCTCTCACTTTTTTTGTGCACACTCTTTCATCACTACCCTCTAAATTTTCTCATAGTTCAAACTTAAACTGACTTCAAACTCACATTTGATTGTCTCTGGACTCCTCCTTGGTCACATGTTTTCAAGAGGTCAAACACCGTCTGTCTGCATGAAGCATCATTGATGCACACATTAGACACATCTGGGCAAAAATCAGCCCTCAAGGGGAAAATGGTAAATGGACTTGATGTTGTTTAGCGCTTTTCTAGTTTTCTGACTACTCAAAAGACTTGAGCAAATGTACAATCACTAAAAAGTTCAGTTCTGCAAATGTTCCCTTGAGGCTGGCTTTAAAAACGAGTTCCAGCTGACATTTCTGGAGATTCAATATTTTCACCCTCTTATATCACAGTTTGGGTTTGATTACCAGGATCCTAACTTGCCTTTTAGATTTTTAATACTTTGATAAGGACACTTTTATGAGTGGTTTGAATCTAAGCAGCTACATCACTTCACCTCCAATCTGTAAGTGTCAGAAGCTCTTTTCTTCTGATTTTTTCATTCAAAGTTGAAGATGAACTCTCCTCCATTATGTCGCCCTCCCTCAGTCATCACAGATCAGTCTGTGAGCAGGTGGAGGACTTGATGAGAACCTTAAAGGAAGAAGAAGCCCCCTGACAGGTCAGAGAAATCCTCCCTCATGTGTGGCTGATATTCACCCTGTCGTAACCAAAACAGAAGGCCTCAGCATGAGTCCACACAACTGAAAGCTGAGCCAGTGTTTGGGTTGCTACAATTACATCATCACCCTCACCACCTTCAACACCTCCTCACCACCTCCAGGTTTGTGGAGGAACAACCTTACAATTTCTAATATGAAATCAAATCAGTCATTGAAAGTCTCCTTTAGTCTTTTCGTGTCTGAATACTTGCATGCTTTGTCTTTTTGCAGTTGTTATTCTGCTTTGAAGATGTTGTGCATCTCGTTGTCATTTAAGGTTTCTTCTGAGTCATTTCACATTTTCGGAGACGTCATCACACTTTGTAGAACTTCTCTTCTTTGTTATTTTGAATGTCTTAGTAGTCAGCGATGTCTTATTGTGGTCACGTTGTGTCTCTTTGTGGTCCTTGTGTTGTGAGGCGTCTCTCTGTAGTTGAAATTAAACTGAAAATCTTGTGACACATGCAAACACATGCTCTTTGGTCTTATCACACGTCCTGTTTTGTACAGTAGGCTAGTGCTTAATTCAATCTGTTTTGAATTCTCTTGTTATTCGAAACCTATATCTCATCACAGCTCTCCTTTATCTGTCTGTTCTTTGATTACTTATTTGTTTAAACCAGAATTTCGCTTCTGGGATTAATAAAGTATGTAAAAATGATCATCCTCTTCCTCCCTCTCTTTCTTTCTCACCTGCATTTTACATATCCGCTCCCGCTGTCGGAGTGATAATTATCTGCTAAAGAGGCTCCACATGAGAGAGAGAGAGAGAGAGAGAGAGAGAGAGAGAGAGAGAGAGAGAGAGAGAGAGAGAGAGAGAGAGAGAGGGAGAGAGGAACCCCGTTTCGACCGACATACCAGAGAGAGAGAGAGAGAGAGAGAGAGAGAGAGAGTTAGCAGAGTGCAAACTTCTCTGCTGCAGGAAAGCCTGATCGGGCAGCCGGCACAGATAGTTACCTGTCATCAGGTAAAGTAATGATATCTGCAGCCCAAAGCTCACTGTCACCTTATCAGATGAATGTTGTAATACAAGCAGACTGCTGATGTTCAGTGCTGGGTGTTATAACCTCAGATAAAATGAAAAGACGCCTTGTTGGAATTTGTGTTCAAATAACAGCTAACAACTCTCTAAGAAATACACAATATATTGAACCTCGTCAGCCTTTTTCTCCATCTTTCTTCATGGGCGGCTGTGGTGTAGGCGGTCTTCTCCTAACAGGAAGGTCGGGGATTCAATCCCCACCTCCTGCAGCTACATGTCAGATGTGTCCTTGAGCAAGACACTTAAAGGCAGGGTTGGTAATTTTCTCCAGACACACTTTTTAAGATTCTGGTTGAAATTGTCTTTAGGTCCTGACAGAAATGAATAACTCATGTGCTCTGAAAAAGCATCGTAGAAACTCTGTCATCTGTAGCTGTTGTAAGCCTGTAAAAACTTCGACCAATGTCTGCCACGAGGTACCAATCTGATGAACCAATCACGCCTCCCTGTCTCCCTGCTCGTTCTCGGTATACTAGCCCACACTGAAAGCGCATCACAGACTTGAAGTTTATACTGTTTACTTACAATGAATGGGACGTGAGACGACGTAGTTTCTACACAATGCAAGCGATGAGCTGAGGTCCGCTTCTGGAGCAACAGCGCTCGTGCATGTAAGTGAGGGGCGTGGCTTTTGAGGGAGCACAGAGGAGAGGGGGTGGGTGCAGACTGAGCACTGAGGGTGCTACTTTCAAAATCATGCTAATAGTCGAAAATTACCAACCCTGCCTTTAACACCAAGTTGCTCCTGCTGCTTCGTCAGTGGCGTATGATTTGATTAGTTACTTCTGATGGCCACTTTACGTAGAAACCTCTACCATCAGTGTGTGAATGTGTAGGTGTGACCTGCGGTGTAAAAGCGCTCTGAGTAGTCAGAAGACTAGAAAAGAACAAGCTCAAGTCTATTTACCATTTGCTTTATGATGCATGTGTTTCAAATGTCATCAAAGAAATGTCAGATAACGTTTAAACTGAGTGCACTGTCGATCGTTACCTAAAAACAGAGGCGGATAGATTTAACAAAATGAACAAGAGAATCACTGCGCTCTTTAAGTCAACATGGATCTCTAAATCAAGTTGAAAGGAAGAAGACTGTTATATTAAACTCACTTGACCTTTATGTTGAGTTTAAATTCTGCTACGGTACAGACTCAAAAGGAGCGGTGAGAAAGAAAGATTCATAGAAACAGAGAAAGAAAACCTTTGTTGTGTTTTTCTGACGGACGAGTTTATGAAGATGGGGAAAAGGTGTCATGCTTCTGAAGAGCAACACCATTACCTCATCCTTTCAGCTCAAACGGAGTCAGACAGATGGACCTGGGGTGTGTGTGTGTGTGTGTGTGTGTGTGTGTGTGTGTGTGTGTGTGTGTGTGTGTGTGTGTGCGTCTGCTGTGCCCTGCTCCGTCCCTGACAGCCCACCAAATCCCTGTTATGACAAGTCGAGTCAACACAGTGTGGAGGAATGTGCATCTGCAGCACATCGTGTCTGTTCTCACATCGCTTTACTTCTCCTGCAACACCAGGAAAGAAGATATTCATATATTTTGATTGCTCCAAGACTTGCTGTTTTACCTCCTACCTTTGTTAAACGTCGTTTGATATGATGATGTCACTTAAAGTGTCTGATACTGCGACCCAGTGTGCATGTATCATAACACAGTGTCCCTCTGATGGAGAAACCCTGCATGCTAGGAAACACGTCTTCCTCTTTGTTCCCTTTAAATGTTAAATGCTTCTCTAGGTGTTCAGTAACAGAGGTGTAGTGGGTTTGGGTTCAACTGAGAGGATGTTTTGCTGATTTCTTGAAGAGTCTTTCTAAAGTGTAACACTTGTCTCTTTTCCCCTGGTGTTTCTGCCTGCCCACCTGCCACAGCCTCTGCTTTGCCTTTTCTAAAACAAACTCCCTGAAAACCAGCTCCCATGTTTGTTGAGTTGCACTTGAGTCAAGCCTTTAGTTAAATCGTAAACACAAAAGGAGCTAAATAGAGAAATATGTAATGATGTGTAACGATTTGATGGGATTAAAGGAAACACCTGAACGCTTCACCCCCACAGTGAGGACATCTGGTCGCTCTGTGATGTTATGAAGGAGTTTCACTTATGGGTTGGGTTTACTTGAGCTCTTCCAATCTTCTCAAAGTGGTTTTGAGTAATCATCTTTATCTATGCTTAAACATTTAATGGGGGTGGTCTCTGCAGGATCACATTAACCGAACGCATCACTGAATGGTTTAATGATTATGAAAATGATGTGAATCATGTAGAATCAACACAAAGGAGCTTAGCACTCACTAAGACACACAATTCTACAATTAATACTTAACTTTGACCAAGTTGATGTACGCCGTCAGCCGAGGCAATGCTTGTCAACAGGCAAGGCAGGCAATAGCTTTGGGCCCCAGGTCAGTAGGGGGCCCGAGGGTTGACAAACTTTAAACCCCAGCAAAGGCTTAAATGTGCAAAAAGGCAATTATAAACCTCCCTAAATGGGCCCCATCTGGCGCCGCTCACTGATACATTATTAAATGACTTGTAATTTGCACACATGCACGCCTGAAACTTTCAGGACAGCATAATCCTCATAGCGGACAAAGCGACACGGTCTGACACTAGAATGACATAATGACAGAAAAGAGAACGAAGCAGCTTCACTACGTGCACGAGATCACACCGGCAGTGTGATGTCATCATGCCCTCCTGTTTGCTCGCGGTGAATTTTCCTGCTCCGTTCACCCCGACTTCAGGAGGAAGTTTTACCAGGGGGCTGGCAGGAGAAAAATCCAGGTAAAATCGGATGAAAAGTTTGGCTGTTTGCATTCACACACGCAGCCCACTCTGAAAATGTTTGGACATTTTGAGGAGTTTTGTGCTTGTGTGAAATCAACAATTGAACAGAGACTGTATGTTTAAGTGTCAAAAAAGTACAAAGAAACGAGCTGACTGAGTGTTTCTGGAATAATTACAACAACTTAACATCTGCATATGTCTTTCTTATGTTTGTAACTGTAAGGTTTTAATGATATACAGAAATGATGTGCTGTTCATATCTGAGATAATTCGAATATCATCGACCAATCAGCTGAACCATGGTTAATACTTCTGATCTGTATGCAGAATAATGTGTGACATGGATGTGCTTCAAACGTTACAGAGCCCATGGCAGATAAAAAAAGTCGCCTGTAGGCTGATAAAATCTGGTATTTCTTGAATCTGTTTGAGGAAAGTTTGTAATTTTCCAGTTGAATACCTCATCTGTAAATTCTGCACAGAGACACTCCACTGCAGCGTGTAAACCCCCGAGTGCTGGTTGTTTATATCAACAAGAGACATCACCGTCACTTTCCTCTGTCCGTGATCATAGCCTCAGGGGTTCTCATGTTAACCCCAGGGGAGGCCGCTGTTTGGCTCTCACAACAATGAGCTCATCGCTGAGTTCCCCTCAGCATCGAGGCTGCGACTGAAAGAGGATCCACAGCTCTGCACCGGGCGGCTGTTTCAGGCCAGCTCCAGGATAATTAGGCTATAATTAATCCACTGTGCATGCCCCGCATCACAGTGTGACATTATGAATTAAGATTAATAAAACAGAAGCCAAACAACGTGAAGGTTTACGTAACAAAGATCCTTCATTTCTTTGTAATCTGAATCTAAAGCCAAGAAGGAGCTTGTTTAAGAACATAATGAGAGGTTGTGTTGTAAGGTGGTCAAAATGTTTTGATACCACGTGTTTAAAAATGATAAAATCTCTGTCATTTCAATGATCAAAACCTTTAATAATTTCATCTATTTAATAAGACAGGAGACGAATAAATAAACTCCTGCACATGTTGTAAACTGCACAATCCCAAATGTTGCCAATATTGTTTTTTGTGCAATTCAGACCGTCTGCAGGAGTTTGCCTGCAATTTTTTGACATTTGAAAACATCATTGGGTGCCTATAAAACTTCTATTCTTGTCACCATGGTGATCAAAACAGGCATCAATATCGTTGGATTCGAATACCTTTGTATCAAAGTTTTAAATTCTGGCATCGTGACAACCTTATTGTGTTGATAAGTGCTCAAACATGATATTCATAACAAACTAACACCTGATGGATTATTCTTCATATTATTTCCTGAATCATTTTGTCCTAAATCCATTAAAAACATCATGAATGTAGTTTTTCTATCACATTTTATTCAGCCTCTCTTTTTGCCTTACATAACGACTTGACCTGGATGTGACCTCGCATGACACTGACTCTGCTACATCGTGCAAAACATTATGTAATAAAGTCATTTAAGGTCACACAGTCAAATGTCATGTGAGGTCACGTAACACACTGTGAACAACATGTTGAGAGGTGGAATGACAATGACAAAACATAACCAAACTCAAATTACATAACGAAACAAAATGCTGCTCGATTGGTGTAATACTCTGTGATTTATGTCAGATGTGTTTGGCTTTCTTCTGACCTGGTTTTTCTTTTGTAGGTCACCTGGAGCATGATTGAGCGTGTTTCATAACCGGTTAAAAAACTTAAATAGGAGTTTTTTTTGTTACGTGATTGGACTGTGAAGATTAAATCATTTTGATTTACGGAAACCCATGGTAATCTCTGTGACACCAGTCATATCGGTGTAACTGATGCTGCTGTCTGATGTGTCCCTGCACCTGTCTCCACCTGTCTCCAACTGTACAGTGGCAGCAGGTCCCTCCTGTCTGCCTGTCTGTCTGCTGATGATTTGATGTCACAGACGCCCGGCTCAGGTTGCACGATCTTATCAAGCGATTAACAAATCCTGCGTGGTCATTACTCTCAGTGTGCTGCCTGACAACAGTGAAGCTGTTTGTTGTGACTGAGTGCACTGAAACTGGGGCACAGGATAGTCTGTCGTGTGTGTGTGTGTGTGTGTGTGTGTGTGTGTGTGTGTGTGTGTGTGTGTGTGTGTGTGTGTGTGTGTGTGTGTGTGTCTGATATAGACAGCATCTTTGAGTGTTTGAGTTTCACAGTGTAAACAAACAGAAGCCCTGCATGCACCTCGTAGTTATGTAAAGAGTAATATAATTAAATAAACGTTTTAATACCAAACGCAGACATCATTCAGAATGCCCCACTTTAGAATAATATACATCTAATTATTGATTTTTTATTCATTTCATGTTTTATTACAGTAGTCCTCAACTGGTCAAGCCTAAGGACCCACCACAAACTCCTTCATGAAAAATCATGACCCAAATTTTGGATATTTTTCAGCCGATCAGATGTATTTAATGAAAAGCAGATTGGACCTTAACAAAGAGACAGAACAAAACAAACATGTTTATAGAGTTGACACACCTTCATGACCCTCTGAAAACTTCTCTGCGACCCACTTACGTAACGTAACCAGTTAAGAACCACTGCTTTATTATAAAACTGAATTAATTTAGGATTATTGTACTTTACTTTTATGTTGCATCTGGTAAATGAGGACATCATTTTGATAACTACATATACCATGGAAGCTTTACTGGTAATATATATTTATTTTATACCCGATTAATGATCTAAATCTGCAAACCAAATAAGGACAAAGATGTCATGTTAATGTAATGTAGGGGGAAAAGTAAAATATTTGTCTCAAAGTATTGTGAAACAAGGCAATTAAAATATGACATTTAAAATGTCATGTGCTGCTGACCTCTGGGCCAGGTCACCCTTGTGAAAGAGATCCTGATCTCAATGGGTTCTTATCTGGTAAAATAAAGGTTAATACAAATGCTCACATACACTATAAGTTCATCTGTATACTGTCTTAGCAATAGTCAGTTGTGAATTTGTGAGTATTTGTGTGTTTACCTTTAAGAGTTTGGCGGCAGGATCGGGCATTTTCGGACAGGCCTCGTTTGCTGGCCGCTGGCGCCCCCTTGTGGACAGTTAAAGAACTATGTCTCCTTCATTAATAGTGACCAATATTTACAGTCTATGGTAGTGACACATTTTTGGGATAAAATTCCTCGTTTTTTTTTTAACACATCTGTAAAATACCCACCGGAGCACATTAATCTACGGTGGCTGGGAAGTGCAAAACAGAATTACAAAGTGTGAAACACTTACAAAGCTTGAGAAAAATGTACATTTTGAAAAACATTTTTATAAAACATTTAAAAAGCAGAACTCTTTTATCAAGGACAAAAGAAATGTGCATTTCAGAAAACAAATTGACAAAATATGAAACACTTTTACAAGCACTGAGACAAATGAACGAGCAGTATGAAATCATAAAGCATTTACTTAAAGCATTAAATCCAGCAGATGGGTGGGTCATACTGGGATGGTTGGCACAATGTTTATAATGGGGAAAAGGAACAGTGACAAGTGTGAAATATGTGGAATAAAGGAAAATGTGGAATATATATTACGGCATTAGGCTAAGCATAGATATATAGTTATATATATATATATATGGTGTTAAGTTTGCAGCTGAGAGAGAGAGGTTGCAAGAGAAAATCAGAGCTGCATGGCGTGAGTGGAATTTGGGAGGAATACTGTCTTTATATGACAAAAGGTTGGCAGGCAGAATTAAAAAGTAGAGTTAAATGACAAGATGTAACATACTCTTGTACACTAGGTGGCGTTATGCACTTTTAAGTTGTTTGCGATCCGCCAAATGAACCGAGAGAAGAAGAAGAAATCCAGCAGATGGCAGTAATGCAACTTAATACACAGCAGCTGCCGTTAAAATCCATAGAAGAAGAAAAATAAGCGATTTCGACCGGAAGTTAGCCGCAGCTAACCGGAAGCGGGATAATGAGGACACACTGAGGAGCAAGAATTGGCCAAAAGAAACGAGAACATAATAGATCTTTACACTCGGCACAACTGCTTCTGACGGAGGTAAAACAAACTCAGTGTGTGTTAAACACACTCGAACATCCCTGACGCTAGTTTGTTGTATGTAGTGTGTTTTGCGTGTTGTGTGTGAGTGTGTTTGCATCGTGTTGGTTTCGGTTCGGCGCCTTGTCTCAGAGCAAACATGGCTCAATGTGCTTACATTACCTCTCAGTGGACCAGAGTCCAAACAAACAGATCAGAGAGACTGTCTGTAGGAGAGCAGTAAAGGTTAACATGTGGAGAATAACCTGCGTAGTCTGTGTAAAGTGTATAATTGTTGATCTGGTGACTTATTTACATCCAGACTGTTTCTCTAAGGCGCTTACAGCAGCTTTGGAAACGCATGAAGGATTTATTCATTTGGGTTCCTGTGATCAGCACTCACGCACACACACACACGCACACCTGTCTGTTACCTTACCTGTTACCTGTTTAGTTGTTAGGAACCCCATTAGCTGTACCCCAGAGCAGTGGTTCCCAAAGTGGGGGGCCACCAAGAGGGGGGCCTCGAGATCCCTTCCAAAGAAACGTATACACATTTAAAACAATTTAATATGGTGTTATTTACCCATTATTGTAAAATAGATACAACAAATTAGTTACATTTCAAATAAAACCGTATGATTAAGTGAAATGAAAATTAAATTCATTTTATTAATACCTCAAAGTCCCTAAGTCTCTTTACACACAAAGGTGTACACACCTGTGTGTCCTAAGATTTGTGTGCGCTCGTTTCTAAACATGGAAACTACTTTTATTCTGCTTCTAGACTTTCTTACAAAATATTACTATATAAAATCATTTTACGGTATTCTGTATTCTTTTGTGCTACCAGTGTTTAAATATGCCTATTATTGATTGTGAGTGACTGCGCTACGATATATTTTTCTCAACCACCTCCAGGGACCGTGGGGGTCCCCAGTCCCCCCTGAGGAGTTGTTGGTGGGTCCTGAGGTTAGACGAGTTGAGAACCACTGATATAGACGATATTATCTTACCCCATATTTTGCTCAGCCCTAAGGTCAGTCTTGTTTAAGACGTATAGAATTATAAAAAATAATATATGTCAGGTCTCAGGGTTCAATAAAAATAATTCAGAAACCTTGTTGAGCATCCTCAGAGGTTAATCTTCTGATCTAATGATTGTCTTCTTCTCTAGTTTTTATATCGTAAAGTCTGTCCGTGTGGCTGCTGCACATCCTTTAACTAAGGTGGCTTTAAACTCTGCACATCCATCATTCTGTCGAGTGACACTAAAGCATCCATGTGAAGGAACAATAAGGTAAAAACGAGTTTACGCTGAGTGTCTTCATCTTCTTCGTCTTCCTCGCCACAGGAGCATCAAGGAGACGGCCACCTGTGTATGAGGACGAGCCGGACGCAGCTATGGTGAGTACCGTGAGGAGAAACAAGAGACAGGTTATACAATATTGTAGACGTAGTTGAGGGTCGGCTTTAGTGCTTTAATGAACATGTGGTTTAACTGATTTTAAACCTCTTTTAAAAAAGTAAACCGTGTTTCCAACTCATGTAAACAGTTGGATGATTGTGACAAACTCGTATCGTTGCTCTCTCAAACGCTCTCTTCTTTGTGGCAGTCTACAGCGGTGGATCTAAAGACCAAGGAGGAGAAGGATGCGGAGCTGGACAGAAGAATCGAAGCTCTGAGGAAGAAGAATGAAGCTCTGGTCAAGAGGTACCAGGTATGGAGTACTTCTAAAAAAATGTTCCTCAGTATGACCCCCTTCAGGGTGTGGATACTAAAAGATAACGGAGATATCACCTGTAACCATTGTTGGTAGATCTGTAACCAACAAATCGTAATGCACGTATGTTGTAGTCAAAACCACACTAACTGAGACCAAGACATACCCGAGACCAGAGTGCTCAGAGACTGAGTCAATGAGTCAAGACCAAGACATTTAGGGATCGAGACCAAGACCATAAATATAACAGAAAAATCATCATGTTGTGAGCAGGAGGCGTGTCATTCATTTAGACCGTTACACCGGGAAGGTTGTGGCCATTCTCACAAAGATGCTTAACCAACATCTACAGTTAGCTTTGAATATTTCCATCTATTATTACTGTTTAAATTCTGGGTGTTGCTATAATAATGAAATGTTTTCACCCCACTCCGCCTTCACAGGAAATAGAAGAAGACAAGAAGAAGGCAGAACAGGAGGGCATCGCCGTGACAACAGCCCGGAAGCCCCGCCCCCATGAGCCAGAGACGGACAGGCGGAAGACGGAGAAGGAAAACTTCACCGTCACAGTCGACCTCTCTAAACTTCCCGGGGTAAGACATGAAATGGATCCTTCATTTTCAGTTTAACTGTCATGACTACAAAGGAGAACTCCTTCCTGCATCTCCCCTTTTCCCATTTATCTTTTGTAACTTAAAAGTAAGATCTTTTTAACTGCTGTATTGTGGGTTGTTGTAATGATTTTTTAAAATCATTTTTGGGGGCTTTTTGCCTTGATTCAGACCGGACAGTGGACAGAAAAGGTTGTTGCTGAAATGCGTATATAAAATTAACCCACCTTGGGTTAGAGGTCATAGGTCGAGTTTCCATCTGTTTTCTCTTTAATGCTTCTGTGTCAGTAATCTCGGCCTCTCCTTTGCACATATTTGATTTGAAGAGACGTCCATGCAGCTGTCTGACATGATTGTAGCAGTTACAGAAACATAACGAAGTAACGGCTTCCTTCACCGCATTGAGTTACACAAACGTCCTGGAAAAGCAGCTCTGTGATTCGTTTATCCTTCTCCTGGTGTGCAGCAGGCCAACACTTAGCAAACACAAAACATTGCAGCAGCAGATGATCGAATGTTAAACAGAAACAGAACATGATGTTTACCACAGTCTGAGACATGACTGATGTTGTCTTTGCTTAAACTTTCTCTGTGCTGTCTGAGAAATCAAACAAAAGTTAGAATTAGAAATAAAGCAAACAAATGCATGCCGATAATGTGACTGTAATACTATCTAAACAAAGCTGACAGAAGATTAAAGTTCAGTGCTTTGAACATCATTTAGCAGAAAAACAATCTACTGACTTTCCTATAAGAGGCACAGACGTGAACTTTTGTCAAACTTGCAAAACTTTATTTTACTTTTTGATCCGGAGAGGCAGAGCTAACTTTTTGACCGCAACACGTTTTGTGTTGTTGTAAACGACGCGCTGCGCTTGTATGAAGAGTCTGCTAACATACCTGTCCAGGTTTATGGAGCAACATGATCAGTAATTTGGATCGGGGGTCTGAGCCCACCTGAGGACTTTAAGTCTAGCATGGCTCTGTTTAAGCTCTGTTTTGGTCTCTACCAAACCCTGGATCGTTATGTGGCTGTTTCGTTGCTAAATTCTCCACCATGCAGATCTTTAAATCTGTGATTTAAAGGCCACCTATAGTTGAATAATGACATAAGAAAATAGAATTCATGGGGGCGCAGATGGCCTAGTGGTAAGGTCACGCCATCTGTAAGGAGGCTTATATTCCTCTAACAGGGCAGCCCAGGTTCAAGTCTGGCCTGTGACTCCTTTCCTGCATGTCATACCTCACTCTCTCTCCTTGGTTTCTTACTCTATCCGCCGTCCTATCAAACCCTAAAATGTATCTTTAAAAAGAAATGTATTAAATGTGTAATCAGCCTCCTGCGAGCTGCAGGAGGACGGCTGAAGTTAATCAGGTGCAGGAGGGACAGCGGTGTTACAGTTCTGTCAGCTCCTCCTGCTGAGGTCCAGATTACCTCCAAAATACTCTCTAATGACCGCAGACCCTCGGTGTTTAACCTGCTGAGTCTAAAGACAGGAGGGCTCTGCTCCACATGGGAACCTTTCTGCATGGATATTGATTGAGGGTCTAAAGGTCAAGTAGGCGCATTAGTCTGTTAAACCTTTTATAAAGCTTAACAACACACCTCTGATCCCAGTGCTTAAAAAGATCCGTCAAAAATCAATGAATCAACAGTCACTTCCTCTTCATCTGCTGACCGTCACCTCCCCTCATGTTGTAGTCCAATTCTACAGATCGAGGCAGGAGGACACACGTTTGTCCCCCATCTGACTCTTTCTGCTCACTGAAGTAATTAAAGTCTGCATAGTAATCTCTATGTTTTCTCTGTAGGAGAACAGAGTCATAAATGACTGGAAACCTGGAACTCCTCGTGGCAGGAAGACGTCAGAGGAGACCGACGGTCATGGAGGACAGAACGATGGTCACAAAGGACAGAGCGATGGTCACAGAGGACAGAGCGATGGTCACAGAGATCAGAGCGACGGGCACAGAGGTCAGAGCGACCAGAGCGACGGGCACAGAGGTCAGAGCGACGGGCACAGAGGTCAGAGCGATGGTCACAGAGATCAGAGCGACGTGCACAGAGGACAGAGTGACGGGCACAGCAGCCCCACCAGGCGGACGGGGTCAGGACGAATGGGCCGGGGAGGGCAGAGAGGAGGACGCCAGGAGAGGCGAGAGTGGGAACCCAGGACACCCAGAGATGGAGAACCTGGGGAATCAGGAGGAGGCGGACAGAGGCGCAGAGGAGGGGGGAGAGAGTGGGAACCCAGAACACCCAGAGATAGAGAACCTAGGGAATCAGGAGGAGGCGGACAGGGGCGCAGAGGAGGGGGGAGAGAGTGGGAACCCAGGACACCCAGAGATGGAGAACCTGGGGAATCAGGAGGAGGCGGACAGGGGCGCAGAGGAGGGGGGAGAGAGTGGGAACCCAGGACACCCAGAGATGGAGAACCTGGGGAATCAGGAGGAGGCGGACAGGGGCGCAGAGGAGGGAGGAGAGGGCGTGGAGAGAGAGGAGGTGGAGGCGGAGGATCAGGGGGAGGGGAAGAAGGAGAAGGAGGGACAACTGGTGGCGTGGACAGGAAATCCAAGGTGAGCCTGGAAGAGGAAATGTTGTAAAATGCTGAGTGGTTTTGACTTTTTTATGTTTTTAATTGCTAATTAATGTAAGGATTAAATGTTTGCAGTTGTGAACATTTCCTGAGTTGTTAAGTCCTGTCTCTTTTCAGTCTGAATGTTTAACTCACAGTATTTGTAAAACAATGATTTGTGATTAGCCACTAACAGTGCATCCCTGTGTTTGTTGTTTTAACAGGAATGGGACGAGAAGAGACGACAGAACATCGAGAAGATGAACGAAGAAATGGAGAAAATAGCCGAATATGAGAGAGGACAGCGGGTAAGAGACTCGCTGGGTCTTTTGTTTTATAGATAACATGCGTGTGTAGCTTTTTGGATCTCTTTTAATGTTAAAACCCTACAAAGACTACAAAGGTAGACTCTCAAATTCCTTCTGTTAATTATTGTCTCTGATTTATCAACATAAAACAGAACTGCTTCTTAATTTCTTTCATAAATGAGTTTCTGAATATCCGTTCCCGTTCGCTCTCCAGAGAATATAAAATAATATAAATGCAAACACTAAGAGAAGTGATTATGGGAGAAGCATTTTAAAGCTTTGCTGCGGTCTACATGAACATAGAGCATTACTTTCTCTCTTCAGCAGGATGGAGACAAACCGATCCGAAACTTCCTGGATGACCCCAGACGTTCAGGTCCAGCTCCTGACATAGACCGCAAGGAGGGCAGCAGGAGACACGTGCGGAACTGGGGAGGGCTGGACTTTGACAACGTGAAGACGGGATCTGAACTGGAGAAGGAGTGGACAGTGAGTAATGTCATTCTTTTGAAAAAGGGTTCATCAAATCCAGCGGATTTGACTTTATGACCACTCCTGTCCCTGCAGAGTCGCAGACCAGGTCCCAAAGGCTCCATGGATATGACCATTGCTATGACGGGCCGGGAGCGTGCAGAGTACCTGCGCTGGAAGAAGGAGCGAGAGCAAATTGACGAGGAGAGACTGGCTCGCCATCGTAACGCCACAGGCCAGTGGAGACGAGAGTGGGACGCTCAGAAGACAGAGAACATGTAAGACAGTAGGGGGGGGGTTCTGTTTTGAGATTTTGAGAAAACCCTGAATGATGCCTGAGGAAGAGCTTGAAATGTTTTGAAATGTGTTAAAACAGCTTCTTTTATTTTCACCAAACCCCGAAAAATCAGCAGGAGCAGCAAATCTAAATATTTGAGAAGCTTCAACACCTGAAAGTTTGGACGTTTTCCTTAGAATCACTGAAGAGATAAACTCATCTTTTAAAGCAGTAAGCAAACCAAAAAGGCTTTCTGAGTTCTCAAATATGTGTGACCAAAGTAGTGGATAAGATATTTATCATTTCACAGATGTGTGCAAATAGAATCTTTTTTTTTAATTAACTAAGTGCGTCAGCTTCTCTCTGTCTCTGTTGTTCATCATCAATGAGCTCCAAAAACAAAACAAATCCAAACTCAAGCGTTTCGAGTGTGCCCCTGTCCTCAGTCAGTCTTACAAAAACTGATGAAGTGTGAGGACTCAAAGAAGTGTTTGTCATCATCTTTATTGATTCTGACAAAGTGGACACACTCTTGTTTGGTGATGTTAACCCTGCAGCTCTTTCACAGGTTCAAGGAGGACCCATGTGCAGCCACAGAGGGCATCACACCCGAGCAGGGCGGCAGGAGAGGCAAGTCCAAACACAAAAACACACTCACACTGACGACTCATTAGTCTGCTGTTGTCATGGTTACGCAACATTTTGTGAGACCAGGACACAAGCAGACCCTCGATTCTCCTCCACCCCACATCTCCACTCGTCCGACAGGATGTCACTCTGACCTGTCGTCACAAACACACACACACACACACACACACACACACACACACACACACACACACACACCACAGGAACCGAGGCGTCCTCCCTTCTCCAGCTAATTAAGACCGTTATGTAAATGAGAGTTTATTAAGCTCGTTATGTAAATGTTGACGTATTTCCCTCGAGTCCAAATCAACCTCTGAAGCTGCGGTCGAGCTGTTCTGAGAGGAGCGTTTATAAGCACCTCGGTTTTCTTAAGAGGATGCAAACTTACACTGTTAAAATAATAAATGTTGCACTAACTTACACACAAACAGTCCTGACCTCTGTAAACCAATACAACTGTTAACTTAACAGTTTTATTGATAAAGTCTCTTCATGATAAGCTGGCTGGATAAGTTTAGTCCAATAATTCAGACTATCTCTGAGCAGGATCCAAAAAGCAACTACATTTCCTTCCATTTTAAAATGGATACGTCAATCCCCCCCCTCCCACTGGCTCGAGCTGAATTCTCCTGATTATATCCTGCTGTGTTCTCACATCAGCTCATTCGGACTTGCTGTGGAAAAAATACTCGGGGTCTGGCAGGAGAAACTCCGGGTGAAGTCAGAGCGAAAAATTCAGCTGTTTGTGTTCAGCTCCGTAACTCAAGTTGCTCCTATACTTTCCATCCACAGAGCACTTTGTTGGATGCAACAGTGGGATTTGTAGTTTTTAGCTCCTCCTGGAAATATCAGGAGTTTTGCAGGAGTTTTCTGCAAGTGTGAAAGCACTATAAGTAAACTACAATTATCTCTGAAATTTAAGACGCACATTAGCTTCATTTTAATGCCTCACTTTTTTCTGTATTTGACTTTTAAACCTGATGACAGGACAGCATCTCAGAGTCTCTGAAGTCGTCTCCTCACAGCGCTGAAAGGAGGCTTTAAAAGGCTTAAATTTTAAGCTAAAGCATGTTGGTAATTTCCCTCAGTCATCCGGATGATGGATTAATTGACTGTGGGACTGTGTTAATCCCAGAGCATCGCTGTTAACAAAAGTCACAACTTTAAACTCTGTTTGAACGGCTCTGCATCCTCAAAGCTGCTTTCCCTTTTCGTGGGTTGCTTGCTGCTCAGATTTCAGAAGTGCAGATTTCAGGAGCAGAGAGTAGGTTTCCTCATGAATGACGCACACAGTTACGGATGTACAGATCAAGTACTAACATGGAGTCTGGATCCAGTGCAGTCTCAAGTAGCATGGTCAGATATCTGTGACAGTGGGGTCGATCCTTGGACGATTTCTTCTATTCTATGTTTACGCCTCTGTGCACAACTCTCATAAAACAACTGCTTCACATATTTCTATTTTAAGGCATTAACACACGGAGTGAGAGTCAAACTGTAGTTCATTTCACTGTCTCACATTCATCTTCATGGTGAAGGTAACTCATTTAAATAATGTAAACATGGCCATGATGTTTTTATTTATGGTGTGTATGAGCTGTGTGTGTGTGTGTGTGTTTGTGTGTGTGGTGGACATACTGAAATGTGTTTGTGTGTCCTCTTTGCAGCCCGGGGGCGTAACTCTCGTGCAGAGCCTCGGGGCAAAGCCTCAGGTTAGACCGCAGCTTGGGACTGAGATTAAAGTGTTTGTGTGTGTTCTTTTTGTTGTTTGCTTCATTTGTGTGTCCGTCTGAAGCCCAACAGCTGCACCCAAAAACAACAGCACCCCTGAGTCACAAGACTGACTCAACCTCCTGAAAAACACAGCCTGTGCACTTTAATCTGCTCAGTCTTCTTTAAAAACTTGGTTGAAGTGTTGTTTGCATTTCTGTCTTCACTAATCGTGTATGACTAGTCGTGTCTGACTCGTCGTGTCTAACTCGTCGTGTCTGACTAGTCGTGTCTGACTCGTCGTGTCGGACTCGTCGTGTCTGACTCGTCGTGTCTCACTCGTCGTGTCTCACTTGTCGTGTCTGACTCGTCGTGTCTCACTCGTCGTGTCTGACTCGTCGTGTCTGACTCGTTGTGTCGGACTCGTCGTGTCTGACTCGTCGTGTCTCACTCGTCGTGTCTCACTTGTCGTGTCTGACTCGTCGTGTCTCACTCGTCGTGTCTGACTCGTCGTGTCTGTCTCGTCGTGTCTCACTCTTTGCGTATCACTCGTCGTTTCTTACTTGTCACGCCGCACTCTTCGTGTCTCACTCTTCGTGTCTCACTTGTGTCTCACTTGTGTCTGACTCGCTGTATCTCACTCTTCACGCCTCACTCTCTGTGTCTCATTCTCTGTGTCTCACTCTTCGTCTCTGACTCGTCGTATCTCACTCTCAGCGTCTCACTCTCCGTGTCTCACTCTTCGTCTCTGACTCATCGTATCTCACTCTCCGTGTCTCACTCTTCGTCTCTGACTCGTCGTATCTCACTCTCTGTGTCTCACTCTTCGTGTCTCACTTTCTGCGCCGCACTCTTTGTCTCACTCGTGTCTCACTTTCTGCGCCGCACTCTTTGTGTCTCACTCGTGTCTGACTCGCTGTATCTCACTCTTCACGTCTCACTCTCTGTGTCTCATTCTCTGTGTCTCACTCTTCGTCTCTGACTCGTCGTATCTCACTCTCCGTGTCTCACTCTTCGCCTCTGACTCATCGTATCTCACTCTCCGTGTCTCACTCTCTGTGTCTCACTCTTTGTGTCTGACTCGTCGTATCTCACTCTCCGTGTCTCACTCTTCGTGTCTGACTCGTCATATCTCACTCTCCGTGTCTCACTCGTCGTGTCTCACCACGAACACATGTGGAAATATCTGAAACCTGCTGAGAATAAGAAAACATCTGAAGGACAGTTTCCTCTTTTGACAAAAGCATTTTAATGTGTCATCTTCAAATTAGCACATAACTGGGGCGCCGGTAGCGCAGCGGCTAGTGCGCACGCCCCATGTACGGAGGCTACAGTCCTCCAAGCAGGCAGCCCGGGGTTTGAATCTGACCTGTGGCTCCTTTTCCCGTTTGTCCTTCCCCACGCTCTCTCTCTCCCTGATTTCTGATTCTAGCCACGGTCCTGTCTCTAAAATAAGATAGATAGATAGATAGATAGATAGATACTTTATTGATCCCGAGGGAAATTCAAGATTTCAATTTAAAGGTTTATTTGGGGCATAAACGCCCCAAATAACCCTTTAAATTAGCACGTAATCGACAGAAGACGTCATAAGAAAACTTTTTTCAATGAAACCAATAGTAGCTCATGTTTTAATCAGTCATTATCTTGTTTTTATAAATCTTATCATTTAAGCTTGTACAGAGTCTTCAAGAGAAGTTTCTGGAGCCCCGGCTTCGCTCTGCACATGAACCCAGGCTTTCAGGCTTTCTCTGATTATCACCCATTCTACCTCTCACTAAAATCGGTTAGCTTGTTTCTGGCTGTTCAGACATTAAAAGTGGAGGTTTTAACTCAAACACATCATCTAGTCCTGCTCGGGGTTTTGCTTTGGAGTTGGGTTTGCATCTGTAAGGATTTGCTAATCTTTCCCTGAGGCTGAGAAACACTTTCAAAAGCTTCTGCACTCAAACCAACCTCAGAGTGTGAAACAGCGTTTGTAAATAGTTCTCAGTGTTTGTGTTGCCTTCTCCGAGGCTTCGTCTGCTCGGATTCAGTTTCATTTTTAGACACGGTTTTAAAATGAAACTGATCTCTGGCCAAAGGACATTTTTCAGAAGTGATCCACATCCTTCAACACGCCTTCAGAACCTACCAGGACCTGTCACTTACACATAGGGCACGCGTTAGCTGCTAATCTGATTGGTTGCAGAAAATACGACGAATAACAGCAGGATCAAAAAGGGAGACCAGGGATTTTTATTGGATCAATGTGAGGAATTTTTACTGACAGCCTTTAAATCATAGACGGCCAGCGCCTGACATGAATGAGCCCATCTGTTAGTGAACGTGTGTGTCTGTGACATCCGTTTCAAAAGTCTTTGTTTATTCTCTCACAGTGCAAAACGCATCCTTGAACTTCGCAAACTAAAATGAGTCTGCAGTGTTTTAGGTCAAACACACATTCATTTCAATATTCGAGTCCTCCGTTACCCTATGAAGGTGTAATCTGTTACTCACAAATTATATTTATTTTACATTAACATTGGACACGGACTTCACGGACCTAGCCTGCTATCTACGAAACATTTACTGTCCACGAGTCTGTAGCAACAAATCAGCGCTCAAGCCCGCTGCACTTTCCTCATGCATCTTTTACACTCTCGTAGCTGCTGTTCGTCACTTGTACTGCGGCTCGACTAACACTATCGGCTCACAGAAGCGTTCTCCTTCCACAAAGCTCAATGGGAGGAAATCCTCCAGTCACCATATTTTGTTATTAGCAGGCTAATCATCTCTGGTTTCATGATGTATCTTGCACTGTCACCTTTTTTGTCAAAGTACTTCTAGACATCACTTCTTCTGATCATGGCTGATCTGCAACACTAACTGAGTCGAGCTGTAGTAGCTCAAAAAAGCGTGCAGGACATTACTTGAATAATCGCGTCAACAACGAGTACTGGAGTAGTCGTAATCACCCCTAGCATCAGGATTAGTGGAGTAGCGTTCCCTGCACGCTGCCATCAGTCCTTTCACACTTCTCGTCTTCCATCAGTGAGTTTCATAGTTCGTGCTCCTCAAAGTTTCCACTCTGCTCCGCTCTTTCTCCTGCGTGCTCTGTGGACGTTGATGCAGCTGAAATACGTTGAGTAGAACATGAAATTTACAGAACTGTGAAAACATGAAAACTGCTAAAAATCCATCTCTGCTATAAACTTCACATGACAGAAGTATTGACGTCATGCAGTTATTGTAGCCGCTCTAATGCAGACGGGGGGGGGGAGGGATTTCCTCTCCCATAGATCTACTGGAAAGTCACCTGATCAAAAGTCAAATCTTTCCAACTTTATTTTACTTTGAGAAGGTTCAAACAAAAGCTGAGGATTATTTCTCACTGCTGCTCAGTCCTGGTTTCTTTCATTTCTAAAGCTGAGAGCATTTGACAGATTATGACATTTCACTCCGCCCCACTTTAAAGCCTGCATTCGCCTTGGCTGTGTGTGTGTGTGTGTGTCTACACATTGTCTGTGTGTGTTTCTTTTTTCTACACTTCTTCTGATTTATGGGTGACCCTAGTGTCCTCCTCACAGCCCGAGCTGCTCGCTTTAATCTCTTCATCTTCACCCTCTGTTTTTTTCTTCCCCTCCTCACTGATCCCTTCATTTCTTTGTACTCTCGTCTTTCTCCTCCTGACCTTCTTTATCACATCCTCTCTCCCTCTAAGAGCTCGTACCCTCTCCTCCCTCTCTCTGCTTTGTCTTCCCTTCTGGAGCTTTCAGTCTCGCTCCTTTCTTCCCCCAACTTCAAATCTTCTTCCCCCTCCTCTCACATCTTTAACTTTGACATTTTTCTCATTCCTTCAAACTTCTTTTTGACCTTTCTGTTTTCCTTCATCCCTCCATATTCTACTCATCACATAAACTCTTGTACTGTTGCTGATTTTTATTCACTCCTCTCTCACTCTAAAGTATTCCCTTCCTCTGTTACATCCCTTTCATACAAGCATCTTTTCCATCATCCAACATCTACACGATGAAATCAAAGCAGGGATCAAATACGCTTTCCATCTGTAACACACTGATCGCAAATATATTTTAAAAAAGCCCCCTGATGTGATGTTCACAGCGTCTTTAGTTGAACATTTCCAAATCCCTTCACTCAGATCTCCTGTTGAAGATTTGCTCCTCTGCTGCCGTTTGCGGGGTCACTGTCTCTTTTCTCTTCCTCGAAGTCTCCTTGATGTTCGTAGTGAGAACGCTGAGCTGAGACCAGTGAAGGGAGGTGTTTGCCTTCAGGCCTCTTTGTCAGAAAGTTGTTGCATAAAGCGTCACACACGCGTATGAGAGATCGTCTCTGGCCTCATGGAGCTCCAGTTTTTTGCTCGATGGCTGACCATCCTCCTGACGTGTTGTGGTGTTACAGAACAACAAGGTTCATGAGGAGAACTTTAATCTGAAACACATTTTCAAACTTTTCAAACCCTGCGTTGTAAAAAGAGAAGCAGCTGCGACAGTTAAATCCATCTTCATCTTTATCGTCTGTCACTCCCTCTCCTCTCTGATTCACACAAGTTAAAACTCGTCTTACCTTCACCATCTTTATTTCCTCCAGACGACAGCAAGCGGCCTCCTAAAGTTCCAACATTTGGCGACTTCCTCTCTCAGGGCAGGAGCCAGGGTCCCCGAGGAGACCGAGGCAGAGGGAGGGGCCGAGGACAGAAACCGAGCTACAGGTAAGTCTTAAGGAGTCTGCTGTAGAACGTACAGGATGTTAAATTTAGTGATGAAATTCTTCAGTTTTTCTGATATCGTAAATCTTGTATTCTACATTATATATAAATATTCAGCTGTCATGCTGTCCCTTAGTTTCCTCTGTGTAAAATGCATTCATGTGTGTTTGTGAGAGGACTTACATATATCCTCTCATATGTTGTCCTCTGTTTTATCTTTTTGACAGCATGCATGACAACCGCTGGGAGGCAGAGAAAGAAGAGGAGGACAACAAGGGGAAGGAGGACAAGACAAAGAAAGAGGAGAAGCCCAAAAAGGAGGAGAAGGAGGAAGAAAAAGCCAAATCTCCTACAACAGAGAAGGTAGAGGAAGCTTCTTCTTAATGCTTTTACTGGACAAGAAAGTCTGACCAGTGGTGAAGAGTAATCAGACGCAGGCGTGAAACCCAGAGAGAGAGAGAGATAGAGCGCCATGCTGAGCGTGTCATGTTTGACATATTTCTTTACAGTGCCGGTCTCACTTTCACTGCCCAAAGTTTAACCATTAAATACTCAGTTCTACAGCTGAATATTGTTTTTGTCCTGCTGGTCCACAGTTTCCATTATCTGTGCCCCCTGTCGTTACTTTGCATTTATATTGTAAAATCCTTTGACTAATAGGACTCAGGCAAGGCGGCTTTAGCATACATATAAGCAGTTTTATAAATAAGTCCTTTAAAATGTCAAAATCTTAATGAATTAAACTTAGTACGGATTTAGCAGAGTTCCCATATTATTGGTTTATACGGTCGCTACGAGCAACAGGTTGCTCATTAGTTGTGAACCCCCTGGAAAAGTTCAAATCCACGTCTGCAGTATCCCTTCGGAGTCTACAGTTTCACTGTCTCTCTCAGCTTGTTGTCGGGTTCTCTGTCCCACTATGATACAGTTTTGGTTCAGTCTGATAGTGAGGAGCTTTTAAGAAACAATTCCTCAAACCCTCAGCAGTCAAATTAGCAGCTTTGTTGACATTACAAGTGAGTAGAGAAGAAATCTTAAAGAGGAAAATCCCTTCCCACAGCTTGAAGGTCCCTTTCATTTTCGTTCTGAGAAATCACCCCCTTCTATCTTTTCTCAGGTGGAGGAGAAGAACAAGGATGGAGAGGAAGATGAAGAGGAATGGGAGGATGCCAGCGATGGAGAAGATGATGATGAAGCAGGGGAGGACGAGAGCGATTCGGATCAAGACTCCAGGGGAGACGAGAAGAAAGACAAAGGGAAAGAGAAACCGACGAGGAGCAAAGGCAGCAACCCAACATCACCAGCACATCGGTCCCGAACAACATCTGCAGGAAGCCCCAAAGAGCAGCGAACCCCCAGGCCCAAGATCCACATCCCCTCCCCCTCTGCAGTGCAGGAGTCACCGGAGGGAGGGAAGCCCCTCAGCCCCTTCCTCCCTCTGGAAAGCCACCAGCCTGTGTCAGACTGGGGCGAGGAGATGGAGATGCTGTCACCCCGGAGCAGCATGGGAGGTGAGAGCCCGCTGAAACCCCTCAGTGTGGAGTCCACCCCGCCCCAGAAGAAGGACCAGGAGGAGGAGGAGGAGAGCCAAGCTGCATGCTCTAATGAACCTGCTGAGCCACAAAGAGAGAAGGATACAGGTAGGATATTTAACTAGACTGTCACCTTTTTTTAAACGTCATGTCTCTGTGAGGATGTCGGGTAACCTCCAGGTTGTTATAAAGCAGTGCCTCACACTGTGTGGCGCCCAACTGGAAGGAGCATGCATGGCCGAATGGGTGTCTTAGGCCTCCTTGAAATCTGATTGGCCACCCCAGGGCTAAGCCATAATCTTAACCTCTGATTGGCCTTTTTGCCTGGTCAGATATAGTATTTATGATAAATATCAAATGGAGGGCATTAAAGAAAATCTCTGATTAAGGCAAGAAACTGTATTTACATTGTCAGGCTCTGTCACTTAGTCCACCATCTTGGATTTCAGCACCACTTCTTTACGTCAGGTCTTTCCTCCTGAGAGAAAACTTTGCATATAGTGCATGAGTATAAAACCCAGGCGAGCAGGTTTTCAAACAACAACACGTTGTTGGCACGTTTGCTGATGCACAGAGCAGGTTAGCACACCTTCATACGGAATAACTTTAGCTGTTTTATCTTCGCTCATTCCTTTCAGATACAAAATGGAGAAATAAGTCAGATGACAAAATCAGACTCCAGTGATAACATCACTGTTTTAACAGCGTGTTGCTTTTAAACTGCCAAGTCTACTTGCTCCATGTACTCCGTCACTCTGCTGTTTGGTCTCTGATGTCTCTCCTGGATTTGTCTCATTGTCAGGTTACAAAGTTGGTCACAGACAAGAAATGTGTTTTGAAATAGAGCTCTCCTTTTCTCTTTATTTCTTAAGTTCCCTGCTCGACTTTCCTTGCTTTTTAACTTTCTTTTTTTCCCTTCTTCCCTCCTCTTGCTCCCTCCTTCCCTGCCTCCTCACCTTCTCCTCCCCGCTGTCTTTATTGTCCTCTTCTCAGCCGTGGATGTTATCTCTCCTTCAGAAGCTCAGCAGACGGTGATCGTTTCAGAACCAGAGTCTGTCCCTGCAGACTCCTCCGCTGCTCTGCCATCTGACCCCGCCCCCTCTGAGGTCTCAGAGGCTGCTGTGATGATGGACGCACCTGCTGCTCAATCACAAGGTGATTAAAACCTGACAAGAAACATAAATAACACCAGAGAACACGGGTCTGCAGCTATGCTTGTGACTCTGTGACGCTCGACCTTGAACTGAATGTTGGCATCTGTTTGGTGTCATTCTGATGTTCATGCTGTCAATCAATATATTTTAATTATAATGCATGACATTATGTAATGTAGAAACTCTTCTGCTTTCTTTTCTCTCTGACGGCAGACAAACCGGACACCCCTCCCCCTGCATCCGTCCTGGATGCTGATCAGATCTCCTCCGAACAAGCAGGAGAGAAAGACGATGGTGCGGCAACCGCTGAGATTAACGATGCTCCGTCAGCTGGAGAGGCGGAGTCCTCAGAGCAGACGTCCTCAGGTGCGGTCCATATCAGTGACTTTGAGACGGTGGCTTACAGTAGGAAGTTGTCAGTGCACTGCTAACATCCTCGCACACTTCACTCTGTCTCTCTTTGTCGGTGGCTCTGCCGGTTTGATATCTCACATAGCGAGGTTTCCTGGCTGAGTCTTGCTCTGATTTTATTTTCTTTCTTTCTTTTTGAACATGTTGGTGGAAGCTTTTGGGTGGCATGACAGATTATGTATTCACACACTCACATACAGACTCAGCCATTTCCCCTGTTTCTGGATCTGACACAAGCCTATCACAGAGTCTGTGCCTCCTCCAACCAATCAGGACCCCTCTGCTTGTTTGAAACTCCTCCTGGCTGTCTTCCTGCTCCCCCAGTGATGGACTGAAAACACTAACTTTCCCCTCCTGTGATGATATGTGTTGTAATTACTCCCCGTGTGGTGCACACTGCTCCTGTACTTCCTCCCTCTGTTTTCATGATGTTTCCCTTTTAGTTTTTTTCATCTTCTCTTGGCTGTGATGAAGATGTGTTGGCGCTGCATGGCACGCTACCTGTATTCCCAAACCTTGGTGTAAATGCCTCTTTTTCTCGCTCCTTCAGTTCTCCTGATGTCGCCTCAGGTTTCATAATCACATGACAAACAAGTGGCTGCAGAGGAGAGAGAAAAATAGTAACCCCAGTAAGATGTGAGCTTTTGTGTTGTGTCGCATGTTTTCTGTACATTCATGGCATCGTGAAACAGGAAGTCGTCCCCTAAGCTGCCCATAAAACAACCAGAATAACTGTATTAACATCAGTTAGAGCTAAAGTGCTGCATCATCGTTACATATGATGTGAGTGTATCTGGGTCTCTGGCAACCATCCCAGGAGATAAACCTGTCTTGTTGAGGACTTGAAGAGATAGCTGCTAATGTGTTAGCTGGCAAGAATTACCTTTCAGATGTCCTGAATCTGGACTGAAGATGGTGCACAGATTGAGAGGGCGATGCCTCAGCCAACACAAAGGACAACATGTCTCTGAGCCGAGCCAACGAGTTCTTTGAGATCTATTAACAGATCAGGGCGAGTGTTTATCGAGTGTCTCCGGGGGAGGAAATCAGGCAGAGAGTGACACGTGTTTGGTCCTACTTAAGTGATCAGGAGTGAAATTGTTTTATCACCTTTTTTAACTCTTAAATGCAAAGAACACTCTTGAGAGTCATTTTCCTTTGACACTTCAAAGGATTTAAAATTTTGCCAATTTTCATGAAATACGAGAACAATGGATCAACTTCCTTTGAGACTAAAGTATTTGTAGTTCACTGTCTGCTTGATTTTGAGACACTCGATGAATACAGATTCTTTTAAAAACCTCTCTGTAGTTTAGTTCTGACCAAAAAGTAAAACCTTGACTTTGAAACATTAAAGATAAACTTTAGACTTGAACTTGTCCCGTGACGTGGCTTCTGGTTTGCTAAGAATCAGTAGAGGTACCAACCCTCTCGTTGGAGTCAAATACCTCAGAGAAACAATCATGCTTATCGTCAGTCAGACCAGCAGCACTTAGGGTGGTTTCACATTAGAGACCCGGGCCCGGATCCGAGTACACTTGACCCCAAAGTCGGTTCATTTGATCAGTGAACACAAACGTGCAGTACCCAGGTACCATGCCCGAGTCTGCTTGAAGAGGTGGTCTCGGGCACAGTGGGCTCTTTTTTGGCATCTCAGAAATTACAAAAACATCCACATTTAGCAGGATGGACCCAGGAGTGGTTGCCGTGGTTACTTCTTCTTCTTTTTGCTTCTTGGCAGATTTGCAAACCAGCTATGTGCATACTGCCACCTGCTGTTTCGTACGTACGCAAGTGTACTCAATCGGCACGATGTTGCTAATGTGAATGTAGAGCAGCGGGGGAGAGGGGAGGGGGGAGCAATCGTTCAGGCGCGGGACGAAAGAACACCCTTAGAGCTTCCTGTTTCTGTTTGCCATGGATGAAACCTTCAGCCTGCTTCCTGCCCAGCTTCTGATGTTCACTTGAATGCTGTTTGAGTTTTTTTCCTGTTTGTGTGTGTTTGAAGGAGGAGCGTTAACTTCTCAGCGGCTCTTTTCACCTCCCTGAGGAAGTTCTTAATGGATGTGAAGTTGTTGTTTGTTCTGTCTTGTATTGATGATGTTTTTCTGTGGAAATTAGCACTTCCTGATAATGAAACCACATAATACGATTGTTCTGTGATCCGAAGCACCTCGCGGTAGTGTAAATCATCAGTGTGCACATCGTCATCATGGGAAAAAGAGCCACTGCTGTACCTGTGGTCAGAATCAGTGTTTTGGTCTCTGCTTTGAGCTGAACCAACAGGGTTCATGTTTGATTTGTGCTGACTGCGGTTTCAAAGTGAGCTAAGTGAACAAACCACAGACGTGAGGAGGTCCAGTCGTCATTCATCTGCTCGTTCCGTCTGTGGCCGCGCTGTCGTCACTTTGGCTAATGGAGAAGTTTAGTTCTGAAGGACGAATCATTTTAGATCAACTTGTTCCTCGGTTTGCCCTGGAAATACGATACGCAGTGAAGTTATCTTAAATTTCCTATTTCCTGAAGTCAAGTAGCACATATACGATACATATGAAACCACTTTTAGTGTAAGGGAAGATGCTGCTGTTCTCTTTTCTTTGGTATAAAAGCCACTCAGATCACATTTACAGAAGATGACTCATTTGTGATAAACAGCAGATGTCAAATGAGCTCATGTGGGCATTATGCATGTGTGTGTGTGTGTGTGTGTGTGTGTGTGTGTGTTACTGAATGTGTGTTGGTGTCAGGGTGGAGATCAGCAGACCAGGGAAATCAGAGACACAATTAAGTCTTTAAAAGGTTTTTCAGAGGAAATGAGCTGAAGCCTGCCGGACAGATGATCCCGCTGACAGAACAGAGACCGCTTTGAAGTGTGATTGAATTACATCTTGTGATGTTTCTGAAACTCTGCAGGGAAGTTTTCCGACTGTGAGATGAATGTCAGGAATCACTCAAATACCAGGAAACGCCCAAATTAAGAAAGACAATACATTTCTTCTGGTGATCTGAAGACAGTGCTTCAAAATTTCAGAGAAAGAACGTTTAAAGGTCACATATTATTCAAACTACACTTCACCATGTTTCTCTAACACTAATATGTGTCTCTAGTCTGTCTACAAACCCCCCAATGATGAGAAAAGTCCATCCTCTCCATCTTTTACCTGCTCCACTTTTCAGAAAATGTGTGCTCAAACAGGCTGTTTGGAGATGTTCCCTTCATGACATCACAAAGGGCAGTAACCCCTCCCCCAGGTGGGTGACACTCCCACAGCTAGGTGTTTGTTCTGCCCTCTGAGTCTGCCTTCTCACCGTAAACAATAGGGCATGGAGAGAGAAAGCCCGAGCCACCCAAGCCCTTCCAGAGAGGGGCGTGGTCAGACACAGCTCATTTACATTTAAAGCTACAGACACAGAAACAGCCTGTTCTGAGCAGGGCTGAAATAGAGGGGTTTATAGGCATGATCAAATACAGGATCAGAGTGGATTTAGAACAAGACACTTCACACACATGTTTTGGGGAGCTCTGAGACGTATTTAAACTGGTTGAAGAGGAGGAGAATATGTGACCTTCAGCAGGTGTGGAGCTTTCTCCTCGAACTTCACGGAAAGCTTAGCCGTTCCCGTCTTTATGCTAAGCTAATTTGGCTAGCTGCTTACTGTAGTTTAATCAGACATAAGAGTGGTATCATCTTCTCCTGAAATTATTTCAAACAAATGTCAAACTTTTCCTTTAAAAATCTTGTAATGCTGAAAGAGCCAACATACGTTTGGAGAACCAAAAATCTGACGGCTTCATTTGTTTGATCAACTGATGAAGTTAAAGATTATTCGTGATCTGTTGACACGTATAAAACTACGAGAATCAAAGAATTAATCACAGAAAACTATTGGGGAACAAAATGCTACTACAATCCCTGTCAGTAGATTTCCCTTAGACAATGATTATAGTTAAAGTGATTGAAAGTGTATAAGGACTTCTTCAGTATATAAGACCTCAGAAAAGGCTCGTTGTGACTCAAAGATCAGAGAAATGTTTGTTCCATTAGATTAACACTTTTTGCAGCTGCACGATTGAGTATTGATTTTTAGTCACTCGTCATCTCTGCGTGCGATCACGCCGAGCGGCCGAGGAGCTGAATGTGCAGAGCGATGAGCCGCCCCCGGGGCTGCTCGCCAAAGACATGTGCACACTTACGCTACCGTGAAGTGCTTTGGATAAAAGCATTAAACACACACACACACACATGCACCACTTCCATGATGTGTTTGTATCTACAGGCTGAAGCTGCTGGGAAACTAAAGAGTTTCTTCTGAGGAGGGTGGAAAGATGAGATGGACGAAGAGCATGACACGTCTCACCACTGGAGTGACCGTCACACATCAAACAAAGCAAGCAAGAGAGAGAAGGAAGTGACAATGACAGGAGGAGAGACTGTGTATAACCACCACAGACTGTAGACCGCTCGCTCTCTGAGAGGTTTTGAAGTCTTGTGGACCAGACCGTCTGGATCCGCCTCCATGTTTTGTCTCACATTTTCAGGTGTGAAGGGTAAAGGTGTGTCACTGGTTTTTATAATGGAAACACTTTAAAATATTTTCTTCCACTTAGGGTCTCTATTTTTTTAGTCTGATCGTTTTATCCCTGACACGTGCTGAGGTTAAAAAAAATCATGCAGAGGAAAAATCCCTCTAACGCCCTCAGAACCTGACGGAGGTCAGACGCAGGTTTTGTTTTTAGTTTCCAGTTATGAGTTTGAGTTTATGAAGCGACCTCTCCGAGCCTCACAGGTGGAATCAGCAGGTGTTGTAGGTGATAACAATAACGTGACATTCGGCACTCACAGGTCCTACGCTGATCCCGTCTCCTGAAAAGTCTTTTTTCCAATCGATGACTAAATCAAGCAGGCGCCGACTGAGCGCGCTCTGTCCACAGTTTAAGAAGCAGGGTGTGCAGTCAGGCTTAACAAGGACAATTACATGTTTTTCATAACACCAAGCCCAGGCTGAACATGTTGAGGGTCCACATCTTGGTTTTCAGACCACTCAGCCGCCTCAGAAAGGAAAGACTTAGTTTATTTCTCTGTAGAATTTGGCTTAATTATAATTTTTAAAGAATCATGTAGGTTAGACCAGTCAGGGAGGAATATTCCAGACGTTCTTCTTTCTTGTAAAACATTGCATCAAGGCTTCCCATGATGCATCAACCCCTGGTAGTTTGTTACAGGAGATGAGTGTAGGATGCTAATAGCGGCTAACGTAGCCCGGAGCCTCTGGCCTCCAGTCGAGATCAGCTGCAGACTTCAGACGTCTGAAAGACTCGCTCCTTATAAACTCAACACAAACAGATTTTTATCTTATTCAAACTCTTCGTCTTCAGCTCCGACCTCCGACACTACAGTCGACACGATTTCAGATTTGGAAAACATTAGTAAAACGCAAACTATATCGACACCTGTTTTGATACCACAACAACAAACCCCAGGCACCCAACGTTGGGTATTTCTTGTTTTAATCACCGCTCACTGTCTAGATTGCATAAATCACTTCGGCAGCTTCTGGACAAAAACATGACTGAAGATCTGCCGTTCAAAAAAAAAAAGCTTTGATACTTTTCAGCTCTATTGATTCTCAAAATAACAGAGATTATTCTGACATCACACATGGACACGCGTCAGACTTCACACAGCTGCTTAAGGAAATGAAACTTGAACACCGGGAGAAACTGTTTAATGTGGAAGTTGTTGGATTCTGTCGGCTGATTGTCAACAGTTAGTCTGAGTTGAATTTGATAATCAGTCTTCATTATCAGACTTAATTTTCCTGCAGTCCTGGACTAATCTTAATCCAGTGAGCAAATGTAGTATTGACTCCATGGTTTCCTCATCAGTCTTTTCTAAAGGAGGAACCACAGCTCTAGATAAACTTAAATCCTCTGTAGCGAGTGATTTTGATGGCCATCTTGTGTCGGTGCGACGATGATCTCAGCTCCATTAGTCCTCATAATGTGGAGATGGGACTCCACCCTCCAGCCTGCTCGCTCTTTGTTTTTAATTTGTGGCTTTTAATGACTAATTTTGCAAGCCTTTAAATCAGTCTCTGCTCTTTTTGTTTTCATGATGAGAGAGGATCTGGATACAGACATGTTTCCTCCGTGCATGTCGATCATGATGTTTTTAAATGTCATTTTGTTCATGTTGCATCGGAGGCGGCGGTGCAGGCCTGCTGTGTGTGACGGAGAACCATCATGTGGGTCAGCTGCGAATCAGAGTGAGCGACCGGCTGTGACATGAATTAGTCGACGGCACACTTTCAGTCGTTACGCAGATGCTCTGACCTGGATTCTGTTCTCGGATCAGGTGTTTAACTTTAGGGCACTTTGACAGGAAACCTTCACATCTCATATTTATGAAACAGAAAACGATCATGTACTCTGAGTGGTTGAATGATTCTGTGTCACAATCAGGAAACGTTTGATATTCTTTCTACTAGCTGTGAATCATCAATTCTTCACAGAAATCTGTTTTAATGGTCTGATCCCTTCTTCTTTAGACGACACACTTCCTCTTTAATGGAAGCTTTGTTTTTACTTTTCAGGGTCTTATTCAAACATGGATTAATAGGATGATAAAGACCGACTCCAACAATGAGTGCTTCTTTTGTTCAATATTTTCGGGATCTCTTGTTTCTTATTGTATAATCAGACTTTCTCTTCATTACTGTTAAAATGAGGAGACTACATCTTCAGTTTATTCAGAAACTTTCCCTCGTACCTCAGCAGACCCTGAGCTTCAGTTCGCTTAGTGTTTGAGTTTGTAATCAGTCTTTGCATCATGTTGGCTGAAGCTGCTTTTATGTGGCGTTTGAGGACGCGGGGATAAATGGGATGCTTTAATGTTTTTGTGTTCTCTTTCAGACGGATGAAAATGATGCATTTGGATATGAAAGAAATGCAATATGTACAGCTTTTAAATGCTAATAAACATTCCATAGTCGGGTGTTTGTGCAAAATGTCGCCTGCGAGCTACAAACAAAACATGTTTTACGTTTATTTTTGCATTTGAATGTTTTATTTTTTTGAGCTTTTGATTGTATTGAAAACAGTAGAAGTGTCATCTGTTTCTAAACTGTCTTCCTGTTTGATACATGAAATCTCTGAGATCTAAAACAGATTTGCCTTTTTGGAGTGGCGTGCAGCGGTTCACATGAAATAATCAGGACAAGCAAGAATCTGAAATTGTAGCTTTTTAATGTGATCAAAGCCATCGATGAAATAAACGTCCCCGTGGGCTCACACATCATCAGAGGGACGCAGCCCTGATGTTTGTACAGCTGTCCAAAATGTGTACACATGTAAAGCACACAGCAGTGTTTGTTTTTCTCATTTAGACAATAAATCTTTTTCTCTGACGTCTAAAGTTGGATCTGTTTTATTTCTTTGTATGCTCAGTTTTAGAGACATTTCTTCATCCATGTTAGATATAAAGCTGCCCGATTCTCGTCTCAAAGTGCTCATGGTTACATCCACTGAAACGTGTGCTGATCACGCTGCGGCTCCTCTATTCATCCACCTCATACACATGATGTATGGCTGCTCAGTATAAAACCTCTCTGCCCCGTGCACACTCTGAATACCCAGAGTGCTGCTCTGTTGTGTTTGACTCTGGTCCTGTGCAGGATTTTGACCTTGACCAGGAGGAAGAAAGGCCTCCAGCTCTTCTTTTCATCCCCTGTGAACAGAACATAATGAGGGTCTGAAATCCCCCTCTGAAAGCTCAGCCTACATTTAATGGCTGCAGCCTGTGACTCATCTATGTAGGGGAGATGTTTTATGGTGCTGATGTGTTTTATGGGCTCCAGTGAGCCGCTGCTCTTCTGCTGCGGGACGTTTCTCTCAAACTACGACCCAATCGTTGGGTGCTGCGTACTTTCAGCCCCTCCTCATCTGAAGCTGCAGAAAGTCGGACACAATCACGGGGAATGGAGCCGGAAACATAATGAACTGCCCTTCAAAATAAGAGTATTTCCCTCCTTATCATGATGACAAAATAATGATCCACCAGATTAGAGTAAGCAGGACACAGACACAAACAGATTGTTGTCAGTGAACACTTGGCTGACACAAGTTTCTTATCAAGAAACGATTGACTTAAGGACTTTTTAAAGATTTCAAAGAGACGTGAACATGACCAGTGAAGTTTATGTAGCTGCTGCAGACATGCTGCAGATGAGAAGTGTGTTAGGCCGATATATATTTAATTCAGATCGTTTCTGTAAACTATTTCTGAGTGTTAAAAATGAAGCTTGGTAAATTATGGGTTAAGTTCTCCATGATTTATACGCTCCTTTAATTCTTTGCTTAATAAATAAATTGTACAGTTTTAAAGATAACCTTTACCATTATTTAAATAAGTGCATGACTTATTATTGTCTCTAAGTTTACCAATATTTAACTCGATCATCTCAGATGGAGTTCAGGACAACATTAAGCTCTTTGACACAGACTTCATGTACTTGTTCCAGTCCTCACATTAGCATGTTGTTATGTGCAGCTAATTGGATAAAGCTTTTAAGTCTGTATTTTGAATGTACAAAAGAAATCATATATCAAATCATTTCTGCAGCATCTGTAAAATGTGTTGAGCTGCAGTATTGTGTTGCAATCAGGCACATGACATCATCCCATGCTAGGAAACCTCTTCTTCCTTATTCTGTATTTGTTGTCTTGTTGTGATTATTTATTTACGTTAGTGCTTCTGCAACACCCTAAACATGCACCTTGCAGTCTTGCATTTCAGTATGTGTAATTTTGAAAAGCTCCACCGGAAACTCCCTCTGTGACCCTGCCCAGCTTGACAGTGGTCCCATCCAGCTGATGACAGAGACAGCCTCCTTGAGTTCAGTTTGCCCGGTGCGCACTGAGGACTCGCAGGGGTCAGACTAGAGATCCTCGTCTTGCGGATAGAATCGTACAAGAAAGCTGCGGGACCGGATCAGCTACTCTGCGGTCCGGACTGAATCCTGAGCACAGAGGAGCCGGAGGAGGGGAGAAGGGGGTCAGTGGGCTTTGCTGTCCGGACTCAGATGAACACAGACGAGTGTGCGGAGGAGAAATCGTTGGAGGAGGTCTCAGCGCTGACAGAAAGATGAAAGCGGCTGGGAGACAGGTGACGGTGACGGCGGAGAAGCTGAACGGGGACATGAAGCGGAGGCCGAGCTACCCTGGAGAGCTGCGGGCCAAACACACCAACATGTCAAACAAGATTTGGGTGAAAGTGGCGATGGCGATCGTTTATTTCCTCTGCGTGTCCGTGGCCGCCTTCATCCTGGTCATTTATTACGTCTTCTTCTGGATCCCGGACCCGCACAACAACCTCACCAGCACCGAGGCGCCCAGCCGCAACGTGTGCACGAGTTTAGGATGACTATGTAGCACGCGCGCACACACATCTACACACGTTATGTAGGTGACTGCACACACCTGACATGATGCTGCAGCAGGGATGGATGGATTGAAGAAGACGGCGCGCGGAGAGACATGAACGCATCCAGAGTTTGGGATGCAGACTGAGGACCTGAGAGAGGACATAGGGGGCACGTGCTACTGGGATGCACCAGTGTTCCGCATGCAGGTGCGGAGGGAGGGGGGGGGTTGTTATTGTGTTTCTGCCAGTTTTATCCAAACACCTAGTCCTGAGAGGGGGGGTCACATGCTTCTAGCTTTTTCTTGTCCCAGAAAGAAAATGTTCACCTTCCCGCTCCAGAAACAGATTCTTTAAACACTTCAAGATTATTCAGGGTCTTTGTCCCGGGTTAGGATGTTTTACTGCATGTAGTGGGGTAAAATGGAGGCTCTACTTAAACTTGTACAACAATCCCATAAATCATGCCTGGGCTCAGAAAGAGACTCTTTCAGTGACGGGTTGCAGTGAACCAGAACTCTTTAAGAGTTTCTGTTGGTCCTTGGCACAGATAAATAATAACACGTTTTGGACTTTTCAACAGAGAAAAAAAGTCATTTACAGACTAACAACGGGCACATTTGACTTTCTTTTGTGATACTTTTCAGGCTGACTGATGAGTTATTGATATAAAATCAAAAAAGACATGCACATCGCTAAGTGGGTGCTGGATCCAAAAACACAAAGAGGTAAAGAGAAGCAAACAAGATCTGCACACCAAGAAGCTCCCGTTTGAAGGATTTATTGTATGTTTGTACTCGAAACGTCTTGTTTGCTTCTCTTTAGTCACTGATAGATCAACAAAGATGAAAATAACTTCATCTGATAACTAAAAGAGCTTCTAGATAGAACATAATATAAGACATAGAGGAGGATCAAATGAAGACAGAACTCGGTCAGTGTTACAAGATCCTCGGACAGTTCAATACAAAAACAATCAAACTCGACAAAACAATGTTGTTTTATCTTTTATTGTATGAATTCTTCTTTGGCAACACTTCATTACCCACAATGCAACCTCACCTCAAACAGTTTTGTAATGTTATGTAAGTATCGGCTGAGCAGCACTTTAAGAGCTCTGGAAAGATCTCGTCTATCTTTTTCTGACAAACATGATTTCTCTTTCTCAAACTACTACAGCCTCAAATGAAGCTGACTCGAGTGACATCACTTGAGGACATTTAGAGACTTCACACAGCTCCTCCTGCAGACACAAATGTCTTTACAGCACTTCTTTCACTTATACAACATCTGCAAACTCACTTTAAAATGTCTGAAGAGACTCAGAACTGAGCCCAGTGGACCTGCGCAGTAATCCATCCATGCTTTATTTAATGCACTTTCTGATATTATGATCAAATATAATCTGCCTCTTAAGAACTATTTAAACCTCGCCCTGAGGACCCCCTTCGCCTCCTGGTGGACGCCTCTCTGTGATCCTGCTCGGCACTTACAGAGACTCTTTTTAAAAAACATGCCTACAGAGGAATGATGGACGTTTCTCTCTCTTTCTTTCTGTACTCTGCGGCAGGGCGCTGTCTGTATTCAGGTATTTAGAGGAACTTAAAGCGATACTGTACTGTAGCAGAAGTAGCCTACATCGTGATCTCCAGTAGCTCGTAGCTGTATGACATGCAGGGCGATCACTCTCTATACTCAGTAGTTGCAGCGGTTTTACCTTTTTAGAGCAACTTTTGTCTTGCATTGCCTCACAGAATGAGCATAAATATCCAACGTACCTCTTCTGGATGACACGGTTTGTTCACCTCACCTCCTGTTTTTCATTTAGGCTACGATCCCTCAAATCTACTAGACTGTTTTATTTACGACGTAGCCTTGAGAATTTGTTGTTATGATATGATAAACTATGCATTTATTCCAGTGTGTGTGTCGTCATTGTGTCTGCTGGAGAGAAAACCGAGCCGTGTGTTGTTGTTCTGACACAACAGAAGGCCGAGCTGACGTCAGCTCACTGCTGCTCTGAATTTTCACATCTGAAACATTTCTGCGTCTATAAAAACAACCCTCTGTGACATTTTTAGACTCCCATTGTCTGTACAGATCAACACTGCTTCTCTAAATGACTCCAGGAAATGTTTCTCCTCAAAGTAGTATATGTTCCTCCTCTTCAGTGAGACAGCCGCGTTGCCTCCTCCTCCTGAAATCCACTGACCTTTCTCTTGTTTATCTAATAATGATGCTATGCTAACACGAAGAGGAGTGTTAGTAAAGTCTTCTTCTCTGTGCAGCAACAAGAGGAGTCCTGTTTCACTTCAAGGTACACAGCATGTTGGAACATTCAGTGAAGTTAATTGAATCTGTTGTCACTCTCATTTTCACTCTATCCTTTTCTCTCTGCTCCTTTGAGTTAATTTCACCTTAAAACTTTGCACAATATGCAGAGTTTACCTCTCCATGTAAAGGGAACTATGGTTTAAAAAATCGGTGTACCGGTGTCTGAATGTGGGGGACTGAACTTGACGTGACATAGTCAGACTCGTGTTGGAAATTTGGGGACTTTAGACTTGTTTTACGTACAACTTGACTCTGACTACAAATTCATGACTCATTGGACTTTATAAATACTGAGAGTTATGGTTGTATCTGAAACACGATTGGGGGATTTAAAGCACATCGACTATGTATACAGATGGAAGACACGTCTTCACCTCTGTCGTACAAAGTTGAAATCAAAATAGCCCTGCAGCGGGCGCTGACACCACACAGCTGATGACGTTTAGAGGCAGAGTCTACACAGCAGGGATCGACTGGAGGAGCCTCTGTATTGATGTCCCGACCCTTCCACTCACCAAAACACACATTTATTAACTTATCGTTAAAACGATCCCTGAGGTGGGTTCAGTCCACAGCAGAACAGCCTCTTGTAGAGGTTTGAAGCAGACACTCACAGAAAGTTCAAAGACCCTTGTGTTAGTGTTCGTTACGTTTCCTCTCACCGTTCCTCGTATACTCTGATAATCATTTTCACTTCTTTAATATCACCAAATAAATTAAAACCAAACTTGTGTCAGAAAAGTGAACAGTAGTTCATAGCATGATAAGAAGGGACTACAAACATGGAAACCTGGTTTGAGAAAAATGTATCTGTTGTGTATTTTGATTTCATCTGACACGTGTCCCATCTGTTTACATGGAGGAGGCGGGTTTATGACCTATACTGCAGCCAGTCAGTGGGAGGAGCCAAAAATACTTTGGCTTCACTATTGGAGAGATGTCATGTCATCTGTCTTTTTATTCAGTGTGTGGTCAGAACCTGGCAACCTGTGAGGATCCAGCAGAGCAGCCAAAGCCAACGGAGCTCCACAAGGCCCACTTCTTGAGTTGGACTTCTTTACCATCTTAACGCAAGTTTATTGATAGAGCACCTTTCAGGGTACTTCAAGTGCTTCACACAAAACATCAAACGCACCATGACAGGAAAAAAGAAACATGAAAATAGAAAATTTAGCAGAATTTAAAGAAATGACTTGATGTTGGAGTAAAACATTACAACATATTATTATAAATGAGTTAATGAGTTCATTCTAACAGGTTTGACTCGCTGTTATTGTTCCTGTTCTCAGAGGTCGGACCGAAATGTTTCCCTCACGAGTTTGATGATCCAAAGTCTTCATACGATGCAAAATAAATATTTATTGAAGGCTTCAGCAGCTTGAATACAAGTGGAGGAAAGTGAAACAAATGACGGAGCATCAATTGGAAATGTTCTTCGTCAGGATATAATCTAACACCGTAGAAGACCGTAAAGGTTTATTTGACTTTAAAGTTTGTTCTGAGAGGATTAAATGAGATGATGTCACCGACCTGCAGGGAGGCGTCACATAGACACACGAGAGGACAACAGAAATGAAAAGAAGTGAAGAATAAAGTGTGACAATTGAAGCCAAAGACTGAAAGATGATGTCACTCCATCACAATTAGTTTAGTTTATTAAATAAATCCTCTCAGGGACCACGAACACGTGACATTATAAGAAAAGACAGACCATGATCCTGATTTAGCTCCTCTGTGGTTTTTCTTTCCTCAGTCTCTGGGACGTGAACAAAAGCACCAAAACATGGAGACAAAACCTTCCATCTATATCTCAACACAGACACACAACTCATTGATTCCCACACTTTGTCTCAAGTGTTTTTAATGTAGGAATTAAAAATGGACAGGCAAATTAACAACAGTAAAATGATTCAATGAAAATGGTCAATAACTGTAACAGACAAACCTGGACAGGCTCACAGATCTATGTTAATAAAAAAGAAACACACACACACACACACACACACACACCCACACACACACACACACACACACACACACACACACACACACACACACACACACACACACACACACACTGATTCTCCAGGGACTCTCACAGTCTCCCTGCCTCCTTCTCTCAGTGATTAAATGATCCGCTGAAGTCGCCAGAAGTCGTTCTTCTTCTTGCAGCAGCAGCAGCGACCTGAAGTCTCTCATGACTCAGCAGAGTCTCCATCAGTCCGCTCCGAGCTGCAGCAGCTGCATCTAACTCTGCTGCACATCTTCATCATCGTCATCATCACACACTCACTGCTCCTGCATGTTCTCCTCCTCTGTGTCTGCAGGTCCAACACGTGCAGGAAGGAGGGACAGAATCAGAAAACATTAGTAGTAGAAATTCAGCTTCTGACATCTAGTTTTATCTCAGAATACGAACAAAGAACTGCATGATGTTTAAAAATAAAAATAAAATTCTCACACAGGAACTGCATCGTCTGTCAGATCATCAGCTGCCATGTTGGCATCACTATTTAATGGTGAATGCTGTGACCTTAATTTAAAGTATCTATCTTGCTCTTCAGTTAACACGACCTGTGTCTACATAAGAGGTATTCTGGTCCACACTCCAGCATAGTAGGTGGCGGTAATGCACTTTAAAAGCTAGTTGCCATCCGCCAATAAACAAAAAGAAAAGGAAGAAGAGGAAGACCTGTGTCCACCTTCTTTTGTTGAGTGTGTCAAAAAGGGAGGTGTCTTAAGTTAATGCTCCAGCCCTCATCACTTAGGTTACACTTAAAACAGAAGGTAGAAGAAGGAAATTCTGCTTTGAAGTAAGATACAAGTTCATATTGACAATGAAAATGAAAACGTAAATAACACCTTGAAAAAACTCAAAGGAAGATTCAGTTCTCAACATGTTGGAGTGTAAGTGGATACATGTGTCTGATTTCAGGGGTTTGACTTCAGACGTTCAGGCAGTAAAATCTGAAACATGAGGGATGTGATGAAACAGACGAGACTGTATTTTAAGGTGAATCCCTTCCTCTTCTTCGCCACCGTTATCTGTATACAGTTGACCCCCTGGTAAAGTAATTAGTGACCAGTGATCACAGGCAGGATTGATGATGTAGCTCTGCTCTGCACCGTCCAATCAGGACTCTCAGGACTTCAGCGGAGGATGGAAAGCAACGAGGCGGCTCACAAACTGCTGAGCTGTGGAGGAGAGAGATTTAAACCCTCAGCAGGAGTCGAACCTGAAAACTGCGTCACATCTTTAAAGAATGGGTTTGACTGCATTTTCTACCCAAAACAAAGAGGGTGAACAGAGATCCAAACATTTTGTTTATATGATGTTTATAGATGATAAAGGTCGAAAGACACGTTCATATGAAGAGGTCTTTGTTCCAGAAGTTACATCCTCTGAATATAAATAACTCCATATTTGACCTTTAACATGACCTTTAGCTGCAGCTGTTCACATCCAAACAAATACATATTCACAATAACAGCTTTGCAAACAATGTTCAGCCACAGAAACAAACAAGAGACCAAACATGAACAGAAAATAACCAGGACTAAAAGAAAACAATGATTCAGAGTAAAAGTGTTTCAGAAGTTGAAAATAGAAAAACAAAACCAGAAATGTGATTCAAATAGATTCACACAGGATGCACATTGGATGCAGACAGTAAACAGGACAGAGGAAAGCTGTATACGAGTGAGCATGCTCAGTAAACATCTCTTTGGATAAAGAAAGAGAGAAATAAACTTGGAGAATGAACAGGAGGAATCAGCAGCTTCAGCACATTCACAGTATTGATCTCACTTTGCAGCAGGACAAGAAAAAGTCGCTGATACTCAAGAATTCGTTTCCACTGTAGGATTGAGTAAGTTGTTTTAAAGGACTCATCCTTAAAATGTTGCACATCATTTTATATACTTTAAGAACACACAAAAATACATCATTGTAATGGACTCAATAAAGATCCTCTGGAGAGTAAATGGACTTGAGCTTGTTTGGCACTAGTCTTCTGCCAAAGCACTTTTTACACCGCAGGTCACACCACACATTCACACACTGACGGCAGAGGCTGCATCAGTGAGTTGATACACATTTAAAAGCCGCCAACGAAGCAGCGGGAGCAACTTGAGGTTAAATGTCTTGCCCAAGGACACACCGGACATGTTGCTGCAGGAGCTGAGGATCGAACCCCCAAACCTTCCAGTTGTGAGACGACCGACTCTACCACTGAGCCACAGCCGCCATAAGGACTCTAAAAAATTCTGAATTTGGACAATTTGACAAACAGAACTCTTCAGTTGATTGTTTTCTGATGTTTAGCCGGTTATTCGACCATTGGATATTTTCTGAGTGTTTTTCCTGTGAATTAAAACTCCTTATATCATCAATCAATCAATCTTTATTTGTAGAGCGCCAATTCAAAACAAATGTTATCTCCAAAGACCTTACTCATTGTTATGTTACAAAACAAAAATGGGATAGGGGGAAAGTTTTCATAAAGCGATCAAAGCCAAGCAAGCCACCAACAATCAGTTAACTCAAATTATCCCTCAAAAACAAACATGTGGAAGACGAGGGAGTGAGAACTTGTTTATTTTACACAGATTATACATGTAAGAAACATGTTCAGTTTAGGCTCCCTCTAAAGTGAAAGACTGATCCCTCATGGTGTGTTTTTGTCTCAGTTTGGAAAAAGTACAAGTTCTGACCACTAGGGGTCAGTGTTGCACAAATTATACTCTGCAGTGATGCTTGAAATATGTTGTGGTGAAGATATTAAATTAAATTGTTTTGTTAAAGATATTTTATTCCATTTTCATCTATTTCACATATTTTTATTTCACATCTCGTTTGTTGTGCACATAATACGTCTGAGAAGTACAGGAACTAATGCTGTAAATAAATGCAGTGAAGAAAAATCTACAATAAATGTTCTTTGAAATGTTCAGAAGAGGAGAAATTCATCTGCATGAAATAGAAAAACACAAAAACTTCAAATGTATGGCTCAGTATTTTTGCCTCTGTGGAGCACATCAGTTAAAACAAGCACTAGTTAATGATGTGCACTGAAGGCAGCACATTATCACACCCTCCATCAGTGCATTGATTGAACCAGGAAACAGACAACACATTTACAGCTGTCCTGTTGACCTACAAAGACAGACGAGGGAGGAGGTGGGGCAATGAGTGGTTGTTTCCAGCTAACATGACCGTGTTGCATTAACAAAAAAAATACTTAAAGAAAAAAAAAATACAATATTCAGAGAATCCTTCATTGAATTGCCCTTAAAAGCTGCTAAATATGATGTGCTTTATAGAGACTTATTTCTACATCAAACAGCTTAAATTTCCTTCTCAATTCCATGCTCGGTCAGTGTCTGCACCCTCATGATCACATCAGCAGCTCCTTCAAGTCAGAGTCTGATTCCTCCCCTGATTCCTCTGGTGCCCGTCTCTCTTATCCTTTGCATGGTTGTGATGACACAGGAAGCTCTCTGTCATCCAGAGCACATCTGGACATGTAGAAAGGCTGCAGAGAGGTAAAAGCTGCATGGCTGACTGGCTTTGTCAACATTTCAAATTGTGTATTTCCTTCTCATCTAAAGATTGATCCACCTCCTCCACACTGTTTTCACCCACGAGATGCTGGAGGAGAGTGGTTATGTCTCCTTTTACTCTTCTCATTTCCACTTTGTCCCTCTCCGCGTGCTGCTTTCTCTTCAGCTTCAGAGGTTTAGAGGTCACAGAGCACATCCTCCTCCTGATTCAGGTCATGACACTCTCTCAAACATAGCAGCCTGAGTGCATTTATTCTGGGAGAGTGCTGTCAACTACCTGGATTTATACCCTCTACAGGGGCTTCAAACTGATGCTTAACCTCAGAGGGCCTCTCCTGAATAGTTTTCCGTCTGATTACCCCTCTCACTGCTCCTCCTCTTCTTCCATGGCTCAGGGCTCTCCTCCTTCCACAGAAATGCATTCTCCCTGTGCAGCATATTCCAGACAGATTATGCCACCAGCTCCAACTCTGCCTGGTGCATGTCCAGCAGGTGAACTCCATCAAAATATCCGTTCTAAGAGACCTGCAGGGCAGAGCGTGCCTCTGGTTCACCCCTGCTCTGCACAGACAGGAATTGTGAGCATCAGCTGCATTTGTCCGTCTCCTTGTGAATCAGGAAGATGTCCTGTCATTTCTTCAGCTGTGGCAGTCATGTCACTGTTTTATCCCAGTTTGACCTTTTTGTCTGAGGAAGACAGCAAATGGAATGTTCTGATGTGTTGATTATTATTTGTTTAACTCTAAATGATGATTTGGAAAAGACTGACAAAAACATTCTCATTGATTCAGATAACAAAGTTTCAGTTAACACTGTCCTGCAGATAAAACGTGTCAGTGTTTGTGGATGGGGTGAGGGGGTTGATCTGTCGTTGGACCTTATAAATTGATTATATGGAGAGACCCCCAGGCATACATTGACCAGTGTTCCCGTTTAACCTCCTTTATATCCTCTACCATGAGCCTTCATGGTCATACTGGGATTGCAGTGTTGTGTAAAATACGGAGCCATCTCCTGCTTTGTTGTAACTTTGTGCCTCTGTGTTGTAGGCTTGAAGAATTGGATTTCTTAATTCTGTGTTAATGTTTGACTTTTTAAGTGATGGAGAAAAGGTCTGCTGGAAAAACACTTGATGAGGTAGTTGATAAAAATCATCTACATTTATTTTTTTTAACTTAAAATCACGAATATCTGCTGGTGCTAAATGATTGGATTATATTTCATATTCATAATGGTACTATTATCAAGATTAAAGGGTTTTATAGGATCGTAATGTGACACCTCTCAATTTATATCAAATCATAAATAACTGCTATCAAGGAGCGGTAAGCATCTGTTTGCATTAGAGCAACAACGATTCAAGTAATTTTAATTTGACTATCTTGCTGTTGTTTTTTACGGACATAAAGGGTTAGGGTTAGACGGACATAGAGGGTTAGGGTCAGGGTTAGACGGACATAGAGGGTTAGGGTCAGGGTTAGACGGACATAGAGGGTTAGGGTCAGGGTTAGACGGACATAGAGGGTTAGGGTCAGGGTTAGACTGACATAGAGGGTTAGGGTCAGGGTTAGACGGACATAGAGGGTTAGGGTCAGGGTTAGACGGACATAGAGGGTTAGGGTCAGGGTTAGACGGACATAGAGGGTTAGGGTCAGGGTTAGACGGACATAAAGGGTTAGGGTCAGGGTTAGACGGACATAGAGGGTTAGGGTCAGGGTTAGACGGACATAGAGGGTTAGGGTCAGGGTTAGATGGACATAGAGGGTTAGGGTCAGGGTTAGACGGACATAGAGGGTTAGGGTCAGGGTTAGACGGACATAGAGGTTATACAATCGATAGAAAGATCCAGTCAAGTAAAACAAAAAACACAGTCATGAAAGGTAACATAACCAACCATCACAAAATAAAATGCACTTTAGAAAAAAGGACATTTTCAACAAAATAAGGGCATTCAAAATAAATATGAATTAGGCTGAATAGGCTAGAGGGATCAAGTCATTATACAAATATATCATCAGATAACAAGTACAGCCTAATTATTGGTTTATTATTCCACACAAGCTTGGTTGATTTTTTATTTCAGTTTTTTAAAATGAATTTACGTTTAATAATTGGTGGGTCTTACTCTTTATTTGCAAACAAATATAATGTGCATGTAGAGCAGGTTTAGTTTTTATCCTCAAAATAAAATGCTAATGCTATAAAATAACAAAAATTAGAAATAGAAAATGTACAACAGTATGATAGCATTTCAGACATCGGTTGGATCAGGCTCTTTGAGAATGGAGCGCAAAACCACATTATATTAAAATAAAAACGATATTATAAATACATTAATAAAGGCAAGAGGCTAAAGGTATTCTTAAAGTGAATACCTTAAAAGGTGCTCAGTGTCTCGTGAAAACAGTCAACAGGGGTCCTGTACGAAGTATAATTCATTTGCAATAGTTCATGATGTATAATGAAACATGCCAGTTTAAGGGGTATTGCCTAATTTAATTGTCCGACTTGGCGAATGCAAATATATGTTTTCGCACGTTTACTCATTCTCCCACAGCCGACTCAGTCTAACGTTGTTAACGCTTTGACTGTATAATTGTTTCATTGAGCGAGGACGTGCAGAGCTATTCAGCGCAGCTTGTTGCATTATCCAACTTGTACAATGAAAATTGAACCAAGGAAGTCGACAACCGGAAACAGACACAGCTCGCCTTCAAAATAAAAGCTGTGCGTTTTGAATCGTGTTAGTTGGGTATGTTTTCATTGAGGACAAACTTTTTTTTATGGAAAGTTACTGTTTATTCTCGGTGTTGTTAATTTGGTAGAGATTGTGCAGGTGAGGTTAGGTATTAGTGGTTTAAAGAAGGTTTAAACTTTTTAATAAAGGGCGAAAGTTATAACGTTGTTCAAGCCGTTCGGCGAAAATATTCACGGAAATGAGCAGTTTAAACAGCATTGAAAGACGCTGCTGCGATGCATGACTGAATCTGTTTTAATCTGAACTTCGTCTACTAAGTGGAAGTGTGCACTGCAGACGCCAGCATTTTTGATGATCTCCTTTCCAGTCCTTTCGCAATATATACAGTTAAAAGTAGGTAGGCTAATATGCTACACTTTCTAGCAGTCACACTCTCTTAATCAAATAAGTAGACGAATACATTGACATGAATCAAATAACTAGGCTAATAAAAGTGTTCGCCCCGACTGGCGAATTAATTCACGACCAACAGCTATGGAAATTATCACGGCAACCAACGCCGCTTCATAGCGCCCAACTTTTAAGGCGAGCTGTGTCTGTTTCCGGTTGTCGACTTCCTTGGTTCAATTTTCATTGTACAAGTTGGATAATGCAACAAGCTGCGCTGAATAGCTCTGCACGTCCTCCCTCAATGAAACAATAATACAGTCAAAGCGTTAACAACGTTAGACTGAGTCGGCTGTGGGAGAATGAGTAAACGTGAGAAAACGTGTATTTGCATTCGCCAAGTCGGACAATGAAATTAGGCAATACCCCTTAAACTGGCATGTTTCATTATACATCATGAACTATTGCAAATGAATTATACTTCGTACACGGACCAACAGGGATTGTGTTTTAATAGGCTACATTAAAGTTTATGAATTAAGAATGTCCAAAAAATCAATAATGTATTTAACAGAAGTTCTTTTTGTCCTCCATTGTAGAATAAAAAAGAAAAGAGAAAAAGAAAAGATGTTTGATTTCAGCCAATCAAACATCTCACACCAAAAGGTATTGCTGTAAAGGCAGAGGAATTATAAATAATTATAACTATAAAATAATTAAATAATTAATGTAATTATAATCAGAATCATTATAAAAACACAACCATTTAAAAATGTTAATGTAATTTAATTGTTTTAAGTGATGCTAATGCTACAACATGGCTTTATGCTAATCCTACCCAGCGGCCCGTGGCTGACTCGGTTGCCATGGTGCTTTGCTGCAGTTTCCCGGATGTAGTATTTCCCCCCCTGTTCAACATGGCGTCAGGAAAGTGAGACTTCGGCTAATGTTACACAGTTTGTCCAAAGTTAGCCGGTGTCCGCTTGAATTTCAACAGAGGGAAGTTTATTTCCACACCGCGGTGGCAGCAGAGAAAACTTTTTCCTGGCAGTTTCGGGGTGAGTAAGCACATTTTGCTCACGATAAATGAAGTTGGGGCGCGTCTCTGCTCCCCGTTTAGTTGCTAACAGAAGCTAACGTTAGCGGCTTTTATGTCACACCAATCTGAGTCCGAGGAGACCTGAAAACACCCAGTTGGACGGTCTATGTGTGGTTATCTGTTGTGTGAAGATTGTCTTAATGCGAGGTGTGTGGCTTGTAGTGTTCAATCTGTGGTCCTGGTACAAGTTGAAGCGTTTGTTGTGAAAGTTGTTCAGAAGTTAAAACTTAGCTCACTTTACGTTGGAGCTCTGTTTGTTTGCTAAGACGCTCTTAGCTCGCTGCACGGCTTAATTGCAAATCCAGGAAACAATCTGGTTACATTGGTTTTATTTTCTGTTCTTCTCATTCATGAAACATCGCGGTCAACTTCTCTTAATTTCCATTTTCATAGTATTTATTGATAATACATTGCGGGAAAAGAAAATTCTCTCCCTGTCAACCCTGACCGTGTGAGACTTTCCTTTTCACCTGTGAAGCAGGGATGGGGTTGCACTGTCTGCTCAGACTGAAGGAGGACAAAGGATATTGTTTGTCTGAGATCTGATCAAGTTGCTCTCAGCCCTTTATTGACCCCCACTTTTTATTGCTACGTCATTGCTCCGCATCCGCTGGTTCAGCTCTCGTCCATTTATAGAAGACCTGAGGCGTTTTTTTTGCTGCAGTGTGTGTCTGTATGAGAAAAGAGGTTTTGCGTGCAGCATGGTTAGTCATCAAGGTTGTGTGATTATCGCTGGGCACACCGTACATTCCTGGGATGCCAGAGCTGTATTGAGGGGTCACTCTTCTCTCTCACAGACATGCAGTGAGCACTCCTCTCAAAGTCAACCCAACAATACATCATGCTCTGCTAGTTATTCAGCAAGGAAAACTAGGTCAGGGCTGGGTGTCAGGTTGGGTAACTCATCAGGAGCTACAGGTCAGATGGTGGAAGTTGAACTGGTAGATCACAATACTATCTTAGTGAATTTAAGTTTTGAAAAATTAAAGATGTTATGGTATTTTGTGCGTCCACCACTGATATTTAGATTATTGGAGAACTGGTCATTTCCCCAGAGTTTTGAACAACAGTCAGATTTAAAATAAGTGAGGGGCGGCCACTTACAGATGAAATGTGATATGATCATTGTGTTGTTGGTATTGTTACACAGATAAATTAATTGTTGGAACCACAACAAATACCATTAGACTACAAATTGATCGGTATGGGAAATGTTTTACAATTGATCTCATACTTGTATTTTGAGTTCTGGGAAATGTAATGAGTATTTCTCACAATAAATTTTCAGGCTATTTAAACGAGTGTGAAATAATCAGCTCATTAATACATAAAGAAAAGGAGTGTTACTTGCAGCCTGACTCATTCTGAAGTTTCACTTTCATTTTTATAAGCAAGTATGTGGCTGCACAACATGGCACAAGTCTAAAGGTTTTTACATTTTATTTTACTTTATAGGGCACAGTGTGACGTTTTACATCAACTGTGGCTTCTTCCTCTCTCACATCTTGACAGGAGATCTCAGTTAGCCCTGTTTTTACCTTTTGATACCTTTTGGAAGTAGATTCACTAGAACCTTTTAAAACTGACAATTATCATGACACATTGGTGATAAAATTGAGATTTTTCACAAGCCTTCTTTCATAGATCTGCAAGAAAAAAAACAAGTCTTTTAAAATGCACTCAATCAACATATGTTAAATGCATTTAAATTTCCCTACAGCTTTTGACATTGACTGATTTATGTTGCAAACACTTACAACTGAAAAGCATTCTGAATTGTCATCCATTTTGGAAACCCAGGTTTGGAGGAAGGGTGTTCATAGTGGATCACCACAGGGAAGCAGAGCCCTGAAGGCAGAGACAATCAGGAACAGTAGATGACTGTTGACAGACGTGTCCAGCAGGGGTTGGAGCTCATGGCAGAGCGGATGTTGACGTTTGATGATGGAGGCTGACCTGAAGGTCCCTCAGAGAGCGAGAGAGGCAAATACAGCTGCTGCTTTGGCATCTCCCATCAACTCTATAACAGCTTTCACATCGAGGTGGAAGAAAAATGCTGAAGCTGTAGAAGGCCGTATAAGCAACATTTATCATTGCTCCAGTCGGTATATGAATTTATTATAAAGCATTAAAGTGTCAGCTCTCTTTTCTGTGATGCTTTGCTTGTTGTTGTTATACTTTGTGTCCTTGCTGGTTGAGTTTATGCTCTAATAATGGGGGACGTCTCTCATTTTTCTCCTGTTATCAGCCTTCACAGAAAAATATGTTGCTGGCTTGAATAGAGGGAAGGGGTTTGGACTGTGTGTGTAAGGGACAAATGGGAGAAAGTTAGCAGAAAGAGGGAGGGGGAGAATTGAAAAGATGAAAGTGAAGGTTTTTTCCCTGCACAGTGGTTGTTTTGGGTGTGTGTGCCAGTGAGAGAGAGAGAGCGAGAGAGAGTGCCAAGCCAACACTGGGCCAGATTCAGCTATAGGCTAATAGCCAGACAACTACATCTGCAAAGAAAACACAGCAGTGAAGTAAGCAAAAATCCCCCAACTCCACCTCATATCAGGGGACCGGTGGGGGAGTAGATCACCGTTCATTTTCTCTCTCTCTGTTTTTCTCTGTTTTGTTTTGGTGATATTTTCTTCTAAATCCTATTTGTTTGTCTTCAATCTTTCGACAAGACAATTTATCAAACAAAGATATCTACAGCTGATATGATCCATGATGACGCTGCCAGTAGCCTTCAACCTCTCTGCATACAAAAAAAAAACTTCAAAGAGTCCGGAGACATGGGATCTAGCTAAGCTGACTTGGGGTAAGAGATTAAATGAGCCCTGGTGAGGATGAGAGGAAGATAGAAAGAATATGCTACATTATGATTCCTCACTGTAATGGGGAATAGGAGCCAGGCTTATTGCCTGAGAGGAAAGAAAATCCTCTCTGGAATGACTGCAGGAGCCAACATCAACACAGCCCTGTAGGTGCTCAGGAACAGAGGCAAGAACAGCGTATGAATAAAAGAAATATTCAATATCATAACAATAGCCTGTTTTTGAGACTTAGTTTCAGCCACAGAGTCTGGCCTGTATTATGTAAAGCATATAGGGAGAGAAAAATCTGAAGAATTTGATTTGTAGCTAAAGATTAGCTCCGATGTTATCATTAAGACATTTCTTTTTTTCTATCCCTTAGACTTTTCAATTAACAGAATGGTTTTAATGGTTATTATCATAACTCATAATGTTGTTGTTGTTGTTAGCAGTATGTGTGAGGCTTCACAAAGCATTGCATTGTGCTGCCTTCACATACAAACAGGAAGCAGCAACAGCTGTCAGGTTTTTCAAATTCAATCTTTTAAACTGAAGTGTAAGAGTTGTACTTTTGATCATATAGAAGGCGTTGTTCCATCTCGTCTGAACGTCGTCATGGAGACGATTTTTGGGCACTTCTTCTTACAGTTCAGTCTGAACGTATTCAAAGTGAGACTGTGCGAGCTGAGAATGTTTAAAGTTCCCAACCATATTTCTTGATCAGTGACGTGGATAGGCGCAGTCACTCCGATATCTTTACTTCAATATCGGAATCGCTACCGATAATTACAGGGGGAACAAAGTATGTTTTTGGTGATTTCAAGCCACTTAAAGTTTCATTAAAGCTAAGATAAAAGAAACCAAACCTTTTATTATGATGTATTTTAATAGAAATGTTTGTTGAAATTTGCATTGACGGTAACTTTATCACATTGATCTTTAAAGCCCAAAAGCAACAGATTACTGTAAATGATTTACAGTTGTCGTAAGAGTGTGTCTGCTACATCTGCTCCATCTTCTTCCACCGTACCATACTCTTTACCTGTTGCAGCAGCACATGAGAAACAGCATACCACGTAGCATACTACATCAAATAAACTCTGAACTGTTCAACCCTGTGGGTCTTTTTCTTTGTACACAGCAGCAGCTCAGTGAGGAGTTTTGTTCTTGTGTTTGCATGTACAGTTGTTTTATTCTCTGCTGAAAAATCAAGCTCAGGCCTGCATGTTCACACTGCGATATGGAGGTCTAACAAACACTGGCACACAATGCAAAGACAGATCTGGATGGAGGCAGTGTTATGCCCCAGTTGTACTGGTGCTGCAATGCTAGTGAATGGCAGTATGTAATAGTGCGAGTGAAACAAGAGGAAAAAAGCTGCGGTTTGTTTTGTTTTTTTGCACCCCTTCATCACTGGAATAGTCTGGATGACAGTCACGCGTTTTGTTGCACTACTGTCTGTCTGTAAATGTGGGGGATTCTTCCTCAGGGTCCTGCTTACTGTTGCACCATCGTTCACCCTTCACGTACTTTAACTAAGCTTTTGGATAAATACAACTGCACTGAGAAACTTTATGATGTCCTCTATTGGTTCATCAAAGATAGAATTCCTCAGAAAACCACAAAATGAAATCTGATTGCTTTTTGGCACGAGACTTCAGAATCTTTGAATACTTGTTGTCACTAGCCCTCAGTTGCACAAGAACAACACTGCGAAGATGAAGGATAGAGTTTCCTGATCACGTAACCCGTCCATATTCATATCTGATCGACCTGATCAGCGTCTTACCTGCACTGTGTGTCTGGTCTGAATAACATTCACTGCTCTGCCGAATGTGGCAGACAGAAAATGTCAGACCACCAGTTGATGCAGCCATGACTGGACTCACTAATGACAGAGAGGACTGATGTGATGTTTGACTTCTTCACAACAACGTCACCCCTCTCTGTGTTTTGACAACATGCCATCACCATGTAATGATGATGATACAGCTCATAGTTGGTGCTACCCTGAATCATGTGTTTTACAGTGTGCTTTCATGTCTAACACAACACTCATGTTGGGCAGATAGTTGCACCAACATGTTATAAGGAGAGTAACAGAGTACGGACAGATGTTATATTTGTCTTCTGTCGTGTTCAATTATCTGACAGTGTCAGATGCAAATGTTTTTACAATAACATGTGATATGAGCCTTTTCTTTTAGTTCTTCTTTTTTTCGTTCTGTTGACTCTCTTCTTGTTGATTTTCGAGCTTGTTTCCATGACTGTACTCAAACCCATTGAGCCAAAGAAACCATAATTGCATGTGCATTGTTTTACGGCCCCGTCTCTTCCTCTGACCTTTAACACCATTTACCATGAACTTGTAGGCCACTCATGAACTTGTTGCAGTAAACTTGACATGATTTTTGTATGTCATGCTGCCTTTGAGCAGCGAGCAATCAAAGGTCTGAAGGTCCTCCTGTGTAGACTCAAACTACACAGGCCGCTCTGTGTGTGTATGCGTGCTGAAATATGTGTCAGCTAGCATGTGTGTGCTCTCTCTGCCGTCTTTATCATTGACCTTTCCACATTCCACAACCTGCTTCTGGAAGTTGGCCCTCATTGGCTGCAACACTGCATGCTTTGTTTGAACTCCGTCTCGGGATTGGCAGGTTTGTGTGTTTCTGCCTCTGATACGTCGAGTGGACCTGTTCTTGCTTTATTTTTACTCTCACGGGAATGTCAACAGGCCTTTTCTTCGACTCGGACACCTTGCACTCAGCTATATAGAAGATAATAGACATTCACACATATGAGGAAGTGTTCATAAGTACTTAATTTGATAAGGAACTCCTTCAATAAACTGATTAGATGAGCTTGCTTTATTGTAAGCTTTGGCTGTACATTTTCTCATTAAGTAGAAAGGACAATTTGGAGGCTATTCATAAGATTTTAGCAGCTTATTTGTTAAGTTACTTATTCTCTTAGTCGTTGGTTGGCAAAGTAACTAGATACAACTTTTTGTTTAAGGATGCTGCCCTCGGTATGAATGTAAAGGAAAAGGGTTAAGTACAATTAAAACAACAATGCTGCGACAATCCCTTGACCAAACTCTAGTTGCATGTGTAATGATATATCTAAATATCTGCATGCCTCTGTAAAGTCTTAGTGATGGATGTGTTTATATTAGCAGGCAGGCATGGTATTTCACAGTAGCCTGCCTTGATCAGACTGCTACACACAGGTATAATTTAAGCCATGCTATCAGGGTCTGATGTGCTAAGTGTCATATGGTCATTTCATCAAAACAATGATGCTCTTTAAACCTTTCTTTTCCTGCAACAATAGACATCATACATCCACTTTAAAAACTGATTTGAGTATTTTTTATCTTGTTCTGTGGCTAAATGTTATTTGTCCAGTTGTTCTGTTGTGTCTGGACTGTGACTGCAGCTGCTGTGATGCTGTAATTTCCTGCAAAGGATCAATAAAGTATCTACCGGTATCTATCTATCAATCCATCTTAAGAATAGAAATAAACAGCTTTACTATTTTAATACAGAGATGCCTGCTGATGCTCGAAACGGGACGTGGAGATGGACGAGTCGACGTAGCGTAGCAAACGTTTAGGATGAACAAGAAGAGAATAAATGGATCCCTCGCAAAAAATTGAAGTTCAAGTGCCTTCAAGTGCGTTGTATAGATGACTTAAAAAGATGATCTTTCCTTGTATTTCTACTGAGGAGCAATAGTTTGAAATAAGATCATTTTTCTGTAAAGCAGTTTACATGGTTTGCTTGTGAATTACTTCACACGTTTCTGTTTATGACAAAGATTAGAGCCAGATGAATGATTCCACATTATATCAAACTCTCACAGCTGCTTTGCACTTTATTATAAAGGTATTAATGAACACGATGGGCGGTGATGATTCATTTTCTCTTGGGGTCATTTTACTGCACAAGAATTAGAGATCATATTTTACTTTCAACTATACACAATTACAATTCACTTAGCAGACGCTTTTATCCAAAGCGACGTACATCAGAGAGTAAGTACAACACTAATCCATTCATACACCGCCACCGGAGCAATGCAGTTAAGTGTCTTGCCCAAGGACACATCGGACATGTTGCTCAGCTGGGGATCGAACCCTGGACCTTCTGGTTAAGACGACTCTACCAACTGAGCCACAGCCGCCCATACACAAAAGTATAAAGAGAAAAGATGATCAGCAGCCAAAGAACCAAGCGACAATAAGTGTATGCAACAGTCAGCACAAAAATCCCATTACAGCACCGAACAGGTTACAGTTTACACCTGTGTGACGTCAGATATATTACCGGAAGGGCAGTGAAAATAGTGACTTTTCATTTTATTTGTGTACCTCCTAGTGACAGGATATTATTAGGGCGCTTATTGTCCTAATATCCTCTCTCTCTCTCTCTCTCTCTCTCTCTCGCTCTACCTCCCTCCCTCCTGGTGACGTCATGAAACTGGGCCGCGGTGCGCTGAAACCATAGGAATGCGACACACTTTGTATTTACAGACCAAAGCCACAGTGCTTTGACTTTTCTGGATGACTCTTTTAAATAACTTTACCGTCTCCTTCTCGGGTAACGTGTCCGGTTCTTTTTCTGTGAGGATGTGACGACGCTTCCGACGGTTCAACTTTGTTGATTTTGTTCGCGGAAGCAACTTTGTGGCTGCAGGGAGTCTGTGTTTTCTCTCCCGTCGTCCTCAGCTGCGTTTCCGACATGAGATCAGGTGGATAGTGAGCTGCTGCTGCTGCTGCTGCTGCTGCTGCTGGCTAAACGAGTAGGCTACCTGTGACTCAAAGTGAGTACTACCGACTACAGATTATTGTATGGACGTGTATGTCGCTGAATTGTGTTTAAAGTCGGAGTTCGTGGTGCGTAAAGGAGCAAAGTTAAGAGGTGTAAATTACATCTTGTGATTTGGCTGAACTGCGTTGAAAGTTAATCTGGGCCACAACAACAAAACTCTGTTGTTAAAATCTCAGCGGGGATTATGGGAGTCAGAAAAACATAATAACTTTATTGTTTGGCTTGTCTGAATGGAGGCAGCAATAGAGTGAGGGGTTGTGTGTCTGTCTCCCCCTCCTCCCTCCCTCCTCTTCCTCACTGTGACCATTCAAACCTGTTACTGAGGGCTCGTATATGTGACCGTGTGACAGCTGCTGGACTCCCGCTCATCTGTCTCTCTGCACAAGTGTTGGTGACACATGGAGAGGAGGGTGGAGGAGACAGTTTGATAGTGACTCTGTTACCTTGTGACCTCGCGCTTAAACTCAGTAGGAAGTTAAATGCATGTGATCTTATTTACAGGAAGTTTAATTTATTCGATGCCATTTAACAAAAGGAAATAGTGTTATGTATCTAGTAAAAGGTGAGAGAGAGGACGGGGATGTCCACTGCTCAATGTCTTCATTTGCTCCTTTATTATTTTATCTGAATAATCAACATTTAATTGATTGATTAAATATAAATGTAATGACAGAGAAAACACGCTCCGCTCCCTTTCAACGTAAAACAACTGGGGGCTGAATCCCGAAAAAAGTTCAAACAAGAAAAGCGATTAGGACAGCACTCCAAAATGGTATTTTCCACAGGAGCGTTTCGAGCAGACGCTCTTCTTCAGCGTGTAACAGGCCATTTTAAATGTAGATGTACCAGAGTTGACTAATTAGCCGTTCTGTCACTTCACAACTTATTATGTCTCGAATTCAGTCAAATTCAAACAACTTTATTTTAAAACGGACTCCAGGGGACGGCGGCTGGTGAAAGAGAAGGAAGTGGAAGTTGTTGTTGGATAAAGGAAAGTTGATTCAATCGTGAATCGTAGATATATGGATACAATTTTCAGAAAAGTGCTGCACTGATGATCTGTGCTGTCCTGTAAACAGAAACCTAAAAAAAAGTTGAATCGTTACATCCTGAGCCAGGCTTAAGGATGTAACGATTCACTAAACTCACGATACGATTCACGATACTGGGTTCACGATATGATTCTCTCACGATTTATTTTACAAAATGAGACTGAGAAAGATTCCTTTAGGGGCTGCTAACCCGCTTGTCAGTGTGGTTTGGCCTTTTCATGTTTATTTTCTCTCAACAAGGGGAGGTGATTGGAGCTTGTCATTGTGGTGTCCATTAAATGCTGCTTCATGTTGGTTGTGCTATTTGTGTAGTTCCCCGTTTTCTTGCAATATTTGCACACAGTTTTTGTCTTGTCTGTTATCTTCTCTCATCTCTTTCATTTTCATGATTTTATGATCTTTACATCCCTATTGCACACACAGCACAAAAACAAAACCCCCTCACATATCACGTTCAACATCCAAAGTGCAGTCAAAGAGTACAGAGCGAGTGAAGCTTGTAACACTAATACAACATCCTACCATCAGAGAAAACAGATGAATATGAAAACAATTAAAGGATTTAAAAGGAAAACCGGTTAGCGATCTGATTATGTCTTACAGTAACTTCTATTGTTGAGGTATTTCTCTTCTTCCTGCTCCTGTTTACTCGTTGAGCGTTTATAAAGGTTTGGAGATAATAGCGTATCATGTGCTGCTGCCGTCTCGCCCGCTGGTCGCTCTTGAAAAATAGATTTTTAATCTCAACGAGTTTCTTTCCCTGTTAAATAAATAAATGGAAAAAAAACAGAATATGAATGACATTTATTTATTTTATTTTTTAAACGCTGTGCTTTATTTCTAGGCCTTTTATTAATCCATTATGTTCTCTCTCCCTTTTTTTAAAACATACGGATAAAACACTCACATGAGTAATATTTTTTTAGCTAATATAAAGATGTTTGTGTAGAGCTGGTATTTAGTTCTGTCTGTTTTTTGTCATTAATCAGTTGAAATTTAAGCCACATTTAATCTATAATAAGCTGAGGAGAGACAGGAAGTGTTGGGAGGAGAGAGGGAGTGGGGGATGACATGAAGCAAAGGGCCGAGGACGGATTCCAAAACCCACAGCCGCTGGGGTGAGGACTATATCCTCTGTACATGGGGCGCGCAACATTACCGCTAGGCGCTCCAACCTTTTTCAATATAAGACAAGAATTGCAGTGCCGGTGTCAGTTACCATCAATAGAGCAACTTTAGGTTGTCAATGAAATAAAACAGATGCCCAAAAGTAACCCACTAAGATAAAAGATGTATTAACTGTTTTAATTTGACCTAAATCAGCTGTCAGTACATTTGAAATCTCATGTTATCGACATCAGCTGGTCGATGCAGTTTATGTCACGGGAACTTCAGTGAGTGTAAAAACAAGTTCTCTATCTTAACTACCTAATTCTACATAATGGTAGACAGATGGAAACAGGCTCTCTCTCTCTCTCTCTCTCTCTCTCTCTCTCTCTCTCTCTCTCTCTCTCATTCACACACACACACACACACACACACACACACACAGAATGTAGCTTCACTTTACTAAGTCTCAATAAAGAATAATTCAAATTCACAACTTAGTCAACGATGAAAGTAAACAAAGACAGTGACGACACTTTTAAACGTGCAATAACATCATAGAGAGCCGTGCAAATCCAGTCATACATGTTAAAGTGAAAATAAGTGTGCAGACGTGTTATCAGCTAATGTGAACAGATGTGATAACGAGCAGATACAATCAGTGAACTTGAATGTGCATGGATAGTGTGCAGACTTAACACACACGTCTCTGTACAAATATTCACGGATAATATTATAAAGACAGCTGCATCAGTGTGGACACATCATTTGACTAGTGTCAATACCCAAGGCAGAGTTAGTCCCGTAGGAGTAGTGGAGGTGTGATGTAGCAGACGATGGGAATACAGTACAGTGCAAGTACCTCAGGTCTTTACTTCCATACAGTATCTGTTACTTTACAACACTGTTTAAAAGGGTTGATGGCCATTAGAACAGTCAGCAGCTCCAAGGTCACACAGCGTACATGATGTTTGCACAAGACTTTATAAATCTGGGAAACACAGAGAGAGAGGTACCGTTTGTGTGTGTGTGTGTGTGAGTGCGTGTTTGTGTGTGTGAGTGATGCTTTCTCTGTTTGCCAACCTGAGAGGACAGGCTATTAATTATCACCCTGATTCAGCACAGCAAGCTAAAGTAAGAGTATCGCCACAACAACAACAACAACAACAAGGTTAGTCTGAATACTGCTCCCTGCTCTTTGGTGTTCGGTGTCATTGACTTGATAGCTGTGTGCTTGTACTTATCTCAAGGGTCCATTTAGGTACAAGATACTCTAGCGTGAGAAATTACCTCCTGACGTCTCTGGTAATGTTGTCTTTGCCTTGGCTGTGTTGTACTCGGCTGTTCATCGACTCAGTTCTGGAAATGAGGGCAGCTGTTAAATGTTCAGGATTCATCGATCACTGTGGCCTTTATCTGAATAAGGACGTCTCTATGCAATAATTTAACATATTCCAAAACTTTGCATTAGATAAGGGACGCATTCATCTAAGTCAAGCATAAGCAGTCAGCCATAGAAAAGATGACGTGCGAGATTGAAACGTCTTCTTGACAGATGTAAAGTTCACTTTTTGTATTTTTGTCATGAGTCATTATTATTACCCGAGTTTATTTGCCTTGTTAAAAGTTGAGGTCGGGTGAAATCCTCCGAACCTTCACTGAATGAATGCTCTGGTGCTGTAAAGATTTATTTTGACCTTTTGAAGAGTGTTTACGTTCGCCCTCTTAACCCCTGAGTGTTGTTAGTGTGTTCTCGTGAGCACAGCTATGTGAGGTATTTCTCGACAGAGCTGCAGTCGGGAAGTCATTAAAGTAGAGGGACGAAACGTGTGATTCATGCTGTCTTCTCTGATGCTGATGATGTGTTTCACTTTTAGTGAGACACATCATCAGCACACCCTGAATTCATGACACGATGGATCCCAACATGATGAGATAGAAACACTTCAACCTACTTTATGTGACGCCACGCACCACTGTGTTGGAGATACATTTTGTATCAAGCTGTCCAACAGATTCAACTTATTTGTTAAGTTAAAATTATGTTCTCTGACATTTCTTTTCGTTATTGCTTGATTTAGATTTACATGGCAGTTAAAGTCTATAGGAAGTATAAGAAGGGACGGATGACATAGTTAGATGATGCATGCACAAGAGCAACTTTTCAGCGGTGCAGAAATGATGAAGAACAGGGTGAGCTGAAGAAATATTAAGATGAAAGCATCGTACTTTGGAGGGTGGCTGTGGCTCAGTGGTAGAGTCGGTCGTCTCTCTACCTGAGGGTCGGGATTCGACGCACAGCTCCTGCAGCCACATGTCCAATGCGGGCAAGACACTTAACCCCAAGTTGCTCCAGCTGCCTCGTCTGCGGCCTGTGAATGTGCATGAATGGATTAGTTACATCTGAAGGACACTTAACACAGCAACCTCTGCCATCAGTGTGTGAATGTGAAGGTGTGACCTGAGGTGTGAAAGCGCTTTAGGTAAACAGAAAACTATGAAGGGGTTATACAAGCTCAAGTCTATTTACCAGTTTGAAATAAGAAATATACAGGACCCTGCTGCAATCCTGTTAAAGCATTTCAGGATGTTTTCTGTTCAAGTTTAATTAAATTGATGTTTTTTTTTCATATTAGTGTCCACTGATGAAATCTGTGCAGTGGTGTGATCGATGGCTCTGATTATGTGAGCTCTTCTTGTGTGTCTGTCAACAGTAATGATAACACTTTACACGTGTTGGTAGGTTTAAAACTGCTGCCATAAATCAATAAAACAGAATCGCAAAGCTCGTTTCCCAACACATTCACTCCCTTTAAAAAGCTGATCCGGTTCCAAAAGAGCTTTTTCTTATTCGACTGCTTCATTGCAGCTAAACAGTTGTTTGGACTATAGCTGTATCTCTGAGTGTGGACCACCCATGTACAGTCCTTGAATCAGACCAGAGGACAACAGCTTCATCCAGAGCTCATCAGCCTGACTCTGGCCCACTGACAGGACAGGCTTTCTCACTGTTCAGCCAGGCATACGTGGGCCACAGAGGAGCTCGGCTAGCGGAGAGAGGTTTGTTTTTGAAGTGAGAAAGTGGGGGTGGGGGTGGAGAGCAGATAGAAAGTTTGAGGGGAGTGGTGGGGGTGATGAGATAGTGATAGATGTTTGTAGGAGGGAGGGGGAAACACAGGGCAGCTATAACTACAGTGATTGTTGTGTTCAGGGAGGGACCTGCTTGTTTTACTCCGATAGGAGGGGCTCCTTTTATAGCTTTTTCTTTATTCTGTGTGCGAGAAAGCATTTACACTGTTTGAGTGGGTGGTGCAGCAGTTCAAAAGCACACTGTAAGATTTTTCTTAAGAAGCCCTTCCCCATTGTTTTGCAAAACATTTTTTATGCCTAGAATCAAGATCTGTGGGCACACTTATCTTTGCTCTTCCTGTGTTCGCTTTAATCAGTGAGGATTAAATAAAGCAAGGATCAAATTAATTCACTGATTCATGTTTGTGTTGCTTGACTGTTTTGAAATGGGTGTCTTCATGTCTTAAAGGTAAACTCCTGCACACTGTCTAACTTGCAAAGTAAAACTAGTACCGAAACGTTGCCAATAAATGTTTGTTTGCAAGTTAGACAATGTGCGGGAGTTTCCCTTTTAAGTTTTTGATTGACACATTGCTCTCCTACACACCTGTCTTATGAAATGGATGTGCAAAGTTTTTTTCTATTTTGTGTCTTCATGTCTTAAATTAGTCAAATATCTTTGTGTGAGATAATAAAAAAGTGGTTAAATTGAGCATTTTACTGGTTGTTATTTTTATGATAAATGTATTTACTGATAGGGGAAAGACCCCAGCAGAGGTTAAAAGTCACAAAATGAATTAACAGATGACTACAAGAAACTGTGAGAATAAAATTGGGACGGTAGTCGGCACCAGAATCTGTGAAGCTGAGTTTATGGTTCCTTCTCTTTCTGTCTGAACTATTCGATGTACTTATTGTCTGTGTGTTTAAAAAGTGAATGGAGCAGTTCATCAGGTTGTCAGTAAAAGCAGACACCTGTTGCTCTCGTCCTCCTTCCTGACTCTGTGGTTCTCACACATTGTTTCCTGTTTTATGCTGAGGGGGGGGAGTAGAGGAGCACCTGCTACAGCTGTTAATCACTCTCAATGACTGCATGCCTGGAGCTCACCTGTTCCCCGTACACCTGCCTCTCTCTGTCGCTCAGCACAGGCGAGGCTCGTGTGTCATGTTAATGATGAATTCATCTATTGCTTAATATTCAGTTCACTTTCAGATTCAGAGTTATGAAATCATAATGTGTTCGATCTGTGTGAAGATGGAATCAGAGACATATGGCTTTAAAATAAACACTTGCATTCTTATTTATGATTGGAAATATTTAACTCATGATTTTAATACCTGACAGTTAATTGATTCATATTAAAGATCTACACTGAAATCAAACCTCGACTCAGATTGTTCACAATGCTGCAAATATCAAATTCAAGCATGCGTCTAAGAAAATAACGTCTCTCTCATATCGACAAATCTTTGAGGTCGCAGTAATCTGCTGGCTGTTTGCCACTCGGCCTTCAGAACATTCAGACTTTATCGTGTCTTGGCTCTTGTCAGCAGCAGTTAAATCTTGTTTTTCACCACAGCCCTCGGGCTAACTGTTCCAGATATCTCCAACAAAAAACTTTGAAAAGCCTCAATCCTGCATGATTCACAGCCAGACGTCTGTGTGCGATTATGAGACGCACAGTGTCATTCTGTATCCCCACATGAGAATGTTTCTGACTGATTTACCGTCTGTTAAACTCCTTATGCTTTCAATAAGATACAAGGACTGAAGCAGAAACTCTTCCCATCTCACCGATCAAATATAGAGTTCATGTTCACATTAGTTTATGTTATTGTTCTCTGCAGGCCAGAAGATAAGTCTCCAGCCTCGCCCTCCAGTCTTCATTACTTTAATTCTTCCTGAGGACGGTTCTTTCTATCTGTGTCCCAGAGTTCAGATGCATTGATTGGCTGTGTTGCTGTCTCAGCTGAACACTAATGATAGCCTCCGCAGTGATTAATACGCCTCCTCTGTGCTGTCACTGCGCTCATTATGACTGAAGAGAGGCATTTATCACCAGTGTTGCAACCTCACTGTTATGAGATAGTTTGGCTAATGGTTAGAAAATACACAGTGGAGAGTTGAGTAGAGATGTTTTTATATGGAAGGAACTTGACGTGTACAGTATCTTTAGCTATAGTCCACAGGTAGGCGGGTAAAATGATCCCGTCCACACACGCTGTGTTCTTAAAAACATCTTCATCCAAATGAAATCGTAAAATGCACTGTTACGACTGTCATGAGCATGCCAAGTCAAAAACGATGTCTTTGATTCTCCTCTGCAAATACCATTTAATTTACAAAGTTGTCCATTCAGGCGCCTCTGATCGTCAACATATTGGGAGAGCGATTGTGTCATGTATGTGTGAGCATGCAAAAAGTTAGCAACGTTAGCACCAGCAATAGCTTTGTTACGTCTGCCATCGCACTAATCTCATGTAAACTAAAGTGACACAATTAGACAAACGGAGGAGAAACCGGCGCACAGTGTGACGTTACAAGCCCAAAACTCATTTTACCCCGTCTACACATTTAAACACCTTTAACGGAGTTTCTGAAAATCTCCACCCTGGAAGGAGTTTTCCAAAAGGTGCGTTTAACTTCTCAGTGACCTAAAACACAGTTTCCATGTGTATGAAAGGAAAAACCTACGCTTTCAAAAATACCCGCCTACGTGTGGACTAGGCCTTAGCCTGGACATTTATTCACCGTGTTTCTGCTGTATGGCTGCCTGTATGACATGAAACCTACCATTCTCATTTGCAGGCCTCATATACAGTAAATAGTGAAATATGTGATTTCATATCTTTTGAAAAAGTTCTTATTATTGCGATGAGATGGAAAACATGCTGAAAATAATGAACATATGAGGATGAAACTCTTGGAAACACAGGGGGGGGGATTATGGGGTGTTGTGTAACCTCAAATTTGACTGCAGTACATGTTGATTTATTTCCCTCTTTGGGCTCTCATTACAACACTGACACATTTGAAGTAAAGCTGTGCATTATGCAATTATATAAACCTCGCCTTGACTTATACATAACGTACCCCTCCTTCCCCAATACTGGAAGTGGTTTGCTTATCCGATTCTCTTTACCATTTTGCACTGTTTCTGAGCCGTGCAGTAACAATTATTCAGCAGCATTCCTCTGGACTAGTGCTCATATTATAGCTCTCTATATTGGCCCTAAATCCAGATTTCTTTGTGTGTTATGTTTGTGCTGTTTGTTGTAGAGTTTTGCATTGAAGTTCTGAGTCATGGCCGCGTTGTTGGCTGTGAACCCTCTTCCCTGTGTGTTCCTGGGCGGGTCCTGCTCCACTTGAAACACTCCTGCTGTGAAGGACTTTTATTAAAACTGTGGACAGCATGACTCATGCCCTCTCACTTATGACCCGCCCTGATCCCCCTCTCACTCAGCTCACCCACCCACCATCCGCCTGCCCCTCTCTGGTGCTCCTGTTCATGGTTCTTTTCATTCCTTCTTTTTAACTTCTGCTGTTTTTGTTCTTCTGTTTTTAAGATCAGGCCAGTGTTTTGTACAAAAACAGGAATAGAGGCTGTTTAAGCTGCCCCACCACTCCTGTAGCCCCCTCTGGTCAGCTGTACAGCACGGCCTGATTCTGCTTATGACACAGAGATCTTCCGAGGTCATGTTTGACTACCGGGAGTGTCTCCTTTTGATTCCCACTGACAGAGCAGCAGGGTGAGGGACACTATTCAAACCAGAGTGGGCAGAGCTGCAGAAAAATGTTGCCAGGTTCTTTGTTTCTAGTCAGATAAAGAAGCAGATTTAAATAATTTCATTGATTATAAGCAGGACTATGACGATGCATTCAAGGTTTTTTCTTATCAATTAGTCTTGAGATTCATTTTTTTGTCTTTTGTGCAAAGTGCTCACCAAAATGTCTTTAAGTCCAGGGAAGTTTTCAGATTCCTTTTTCTCCAGCTGTCCCCAAACACTCTTTGTTTACTATCAAAAATAAGGAGAGAAGCAGCTTATCTTCATATTAAACAATTTGCAGCCAGCAAATGTTTCACATTTAGCTTAAAGATGAATATTAAAGATCAAAGATAATTGCAATAATTGACACACAAGTTTCTTTTCAAATGGATTTATCAACTAATGTTGCAGCTCTTTCAAAGTTCCAGTAAGACATGCTCGCATGCACAATATCTGAGAACCAAAGCAGCAAAAAGGAATTCAGCTGTCTCTATTAATTATGTTACTCCGGCATTTTGTAACGGTTTGGGTCTGTGCCTCTTGGTTAACTGTGAGAGTGTTGGAGACAGTACATTTAGCCAAAAGTGCACAATCACACTACACATCAACCTGACAAAGTCCATTTGTACAGCTAACTATTTTATCATTCATGAGCAAAATAGTGTCAACACAAACCCTCACGTCACTGTTGAGTTGAGAGGCAAAAGAGAAGTAGGAGCTCGGTTACAACAAGCATCGTCCATAGCACAAGCATCGCTCAAACTAAACTTCAGGATAACAAGGCGTCCTCCAGTGATGTTGCTCCCCTTGTAACTTAAAAACACAGTATGTCTTAAAGGTACATTCCACAAGTTCAACTTTTACCATTTTTTACAGTTGCAGGTCCCATGTCCACTATTGTTTGTTTATTATGTGTGTCTGGTAATAAGTCTTCCAAGCCCACAATAAGAGGACAGAGGTGCAAAACATATGATTCATTCTGTTGTCATCAGATTTCAGCCAGTACGAGTACTTCAGATACCAATGCTGGGAAAAAGCTTCACAGGCAAATCCTCCCACTTATACGCTGATAAGTTAAAGTCAGGGTTATTTTTAAATATAGCAAAGTCCAGAATAGACAATCATCTGTTTCACCTGACAGAAAGAGAGCTGTCGTCAGTCTAGTCAGGGTTGTGTACATCCCATTTCACAGCACAGAGTGACACCTGAGCTGTGACAGTCTCAGTGTTGACATTGAGGATACACATTGAAGATGCTGCTCTTACGTTATCTCCCCCCTACAGGCTGGTTGTGTTCTCGTGCCTGTGAGGAAATATGAAGCATGGGCATTTGTTCTGTCATTGATAATTGGAGAGCAGAAGTCATCTTATTGTTGAGCCTTGTGTTGATGACCTTCAGCTAAAGGTCATAGCTGCTTTAATGTCAGTACAACTCTAAATGCTCAATGAGCTGGAAGGTGGTTGGGATGTAAATTAGTGGCTGAACTATAGGCAAAAAAACACTTGTTTGTCGTGGTGATGCTAGGATCATCTTTCTTTATCAGTCTGGTTGTTGCTTTAAAAGCTTTCAGTCTTCTCCTGAGAATGATCTTTAATGGGGATGAATATGTTTCAAGTTGGCAAACAACTCAGCCAGTTAACGATTTAAATACTTTAAAAATGTCAAGACAGTAACTGAATGCTTCTCAAGTTGCCGTTTATGTCTGTTTACATGCATGTGGGCATTTATGAAGATGTGTTTTACATATCCTACTTGTAAGTTGTGCATTTGCATATTTCTTTCTCACCCTCCCCTCTTTTCTGCTTCCTCCCTGCCAGGTCTGATGCTCGGCTGCAGCTGCCTCAGCCGCCATCATGTTCACCAAAAAGAAAACCAAGTCTCGTATCCAGATCTCTGCTCCATCGAACTTCGAGCATCGCGTGCACACAGACTTTGACGAGCAGGAGCAAAAGTTTGTGGGGTTGCCACGGCAATGGCAGTCGCTCATAGAAGACACGGCCAAAAGGCCCAAACCGTTCATCGATGTGACGGTCATCACTACTGTGGAGCCACGAAAGGTGGGAGGAGTGGAAATTTAAACATCAGATAATCTAAATCTGTATATGATTCATATTTAAAATGAGTTGAATTTCATTAAGTTTGTTTATTATTATGGCTGCTAGAAAGAGCTACTTAAAGACACTAATGATAACAGCAGAGTATGCTGGCGAGAACTTTTCTTCCTGTCATTCACTATTCACTGTAGTTCACTAAATTTTTTTTTTCAATCTTCAGACAATTGTTCGTGGCAACAAGCTCGGAGTAGACGGCTCCCTGACCTGGCTGTTGGATGAGTTTGACACCATGTCTGTTACTCGCTCCAACTCCCTGCGACGGGGCAGCCCTCCCATCCAGCCACGCAAAGACTCTTCAGGAGGAGGGCAGGAGAACGGAGACCCTCACCACAGACACTACTCAAACCCAGACCGACAAGACAGGTAAAGAGTTTGTTTTTTATATCTGCTTGTTTCTGCAGCATACGCATCGTGTTAAAAAAGTTTTGCCGAGATGTTTTGGGATATTTGAATTGAGCTTTTCTCAATACTAGACAACAAGACCTACAGCACCTGTAATTATCTTTCCATCACTGTGTTTCTTAGGGACCGACCTAGACCAGACCACCACAGTGGAGGTGACCCCCGTCAGGGTCAGCGAGCTATCCGCCCCCCTCAGCGGGATGAGGGAATGCAGGGTCGGCCGCAGCAGCAGCCCCGTGGACAAGAGCCCAGCAGGGTCCACAAGGACAGACCAGACTCAGGCCCCCCTCCTCCCCCTCACAGAGACAGAGCACCACGGGACCGGGACCAGGTTAGGACTAAACCATGCCCCTCATTCTTATATCTATTTACATTCCGATTTATTACTTAGAAATTGCTGTTATAAGACCTATAGGCCTCTCGTGTTTATGCATTAAAAGAGGGAGAGGGAGGCTGTGAAAAAGTGGAGCCTCTGGCAGTACTCAATAAATGTGGGCACATTTGAAGTCTAATCAGGTTGCGTGCAGAGGGTGGGGTTGGCGGCTGCACTTCCAGTCATTATGGCGCATGTACGTGACTTGGCTTTAGATACATTAAAGTGCCATAAAATACCTTTCTCAGTATTTTATACTGGTATATTGGCCACACTGCTAAATAAGGAGCACCCTATTTTTTATATGAAACAAATACAGGTATTAAAAGTGTGTTTTGTCTACTGGATTTTACTCAACTTTATTTAAATCAACAGCAGGGGATTCGCCCTGTAGCCGAGCTCCTTTCTTTGCCTCAGATTGTTCTTTTTTCCCTGCCTTCCCAATAACCAGTCCATCTCTCATCCAAACTTCGTTCTCTTTAGGAACAGGTGTCTCACAGGGATCAACCCGGTGAACATAGGCCAAAGTCCAGCTACATGGTGCGGGACGGCAGCCCTCAGTCTCCCAGGGACAAGAGGCCACTCTCTGGACCCAACATTCGTACCCCAAACCTGCTGGTAACAGAAGGGGTGGTAAAGAATGCCCAACAGAACACACGGCCGTTTAACACGTATCCGAGGACAGACAGCGAGGGCGGACGCAGCCCCACAGGCCAGGTAGGTACACGTACACAAGCAACCCCATACCATATTAAAAGCAGCACCTTTCCCTATCAGTGTATTGTTGTTAAAGACAATTACAGATCATTTTAAAATGAGGGAGCAGCTGCTGGATCATTGAGTAACATACTCAATCTGTCTTGTTTCTATGTAAATGCATTGTTTACAGTTTCCTTTAAATATTTTTGAAATGAGCGTGTGTTTTGTTGTTGGTGACGTTCTTCTCTTTTTGTTCCAGCCGGTCCGACATCATGAATCCTCCCCTCAGAATGGCCCCTCTGGCGGCTCCACCCGAAGTTCCTCCGGCTCAAAACCTCCTGTAAGCCACCCGCACCCTCATCACACTTCACACCCAAGTCTGACCCCTGAAGCCACCCAGCACCCTCACACCCCTCATCCCAGCGTCCCAGCCCCGCGGCCCCCTGTGCCCGCTGGGCCCCCTGCATCAGGTGCTCCCACTCAGGGCCGCTCACCACAGAGGGAGCCCCAGAGAGTTTCTCATGAGCAGTTCAGGGCGGCGCTGCAGATGGTGGTAGATCCAGGCGATCCGCGGACCTACCTGGACCACTACATTAAGATAGGGGAGGGTTCCACCGGGATTGTGTGTATCGCCACTGTGAAGACCACCGGGAAACTGGTGGCTGTGAAGAAGATGGACCTGAGGAAACAGCAGCGCAGAGAACTCCTCTTCAACGAGGTATGAGCTTGTGTTGAGAGTTGTTTCTTTGTAAAAGTGTTCTCTCTACCTGCCACCAATATCCCCTTTCTGTTCTTTTGATTCTAATGAGTAAGCTACTTTGTCCTGTTTGGTAACTGCAGGTGGTGATCATGCGGGACTATCACCATGAAAACGTGGTGGAGATGTACAACAGCTACCTGGTTGGAGACGAGCTCTGGGTCGTCATGGAGTTCCTGGAGGGAGGAGCTCTCACTGATATCGTGACACACACCAGGTGAGAGAGAAACTCCTAAGAGACATAACATGACACAGATAAATAAAAGTATCAGAAAATAAAGGAAGAAAAGTTAAACAGAAACAATATGGAATATGGGCGTATACCAAATCCAAGGTTAGTGTTACAGTAAGAGGCTAAGACCTCTTTGGAAATCCTTGCAGAGGTGGGCACAGTTAATCAAAAATGTAACTCTGTTAGTCCGTTCACAAAGACGTTAACTTCTGTTAATATTTAAATGAAGTTAAAATTAACATAGAAAACTGTAAACAGACACACAGACACAAGTCTCTTTGAAACTACACACGTGTCTGTGTTAAAAATCTACAAATAGAAACTTTTTCTATATATCACCTCCCCTGACGGCCTGTCCACCCGTTGGCTTTAAGTGTGTTCTCTTATTATCACCGTCATTTAAACAGCTGCTGTTCTGTATATATCACTCGTGCTATGCATCGCTAGAAATCTACGATCCCTGTGATTGGCCAGGTTCCCCACAATCCAAATGATCCAAATAATAATACCAGACGATTACAACACACTACGTGATAGTTTGTGCACGAAAATACAATGACAACATGTCTACAGATAGAACATGCACGATACTATCGGTGTGATTGATTTAATCACACAGAAAGAGGAACAAGCTGCTAATAAACACTATAGTTACAGCTTTAACGTTACGGTTGATGCACGTAGCAGCCATGTTGGATTTTAACTCGGACTACTAAAATTTCTCTGAGTTCCCGAGACGGAAATCCGACTTCAGGGGGCGTTCCTGATGACGTATCAGACGGCAACTCGGAATTTCCGACTTCCGAGATCAACTGAAAAGCAGCATTATTCATGTGACCTGTGTTTCGAGCGACACCTCATTTGACCAATCAGGACCTTCCACCCACTGCTCCTAGGCTACTACAGCCAATGAGAGAGCCTGAGTAGAAACGGGACTTTCTTTCTCTCCCCTCCATGGCCGGCATTACACATGATACAAAAGAGATAACAACAGGGTCGGCAGTCTCGTCTGTTCAGAGTCAGGAGCAAATGAGGTCAGCTGGCTCGAGTTGGAAGATGACAACTTCAACTTCATCTTTATCGTCTCCAAGGGGAAATTTGTTTTGGAGCCAGATAAAAACAAGAATTAAAGAGAAACACAGGCACAATGACTCAGACAATAGAAACAACAAACACAGTGAATATGACTAATAGTAAAAATGGCCACAGAGAGGAGGGACAGCATGGGATGTGTTCCCCTAGTAGATTAAACAAAGTGACCATTTACACTGAGTACAATAAAAAAAAATCTGTAAACTTTTCCCCCACAGTTGCATATTCATTGACCATGAATTTGTGATGATAGAGGCTTTAAGAGTCTAAAGTTTTGAGGTTGAGGCTCCTTGCATTGCCTTAATTTAATTATTACAAAGCTGCACATCATGCAACTTTAACCTCTGTGTCAAGATCTATCGCCCTGTAGTCTATAAACTCAATATATTTAGTGTTAATGAAGCCTTTCATTGCTAATCAATCTGCCTCAGCACTACTTTACATCCTGCTTTAATTCATTTCTTATATGGCTAGCTTGTCAAACTGTTTTCTTCCACAAGGGGGCAGTGTTACCTCATAGGTGCACAGACAGGCAGAGCACTGCAACCTGAGTCATTTAACAGAATCTTGACCACAGCATGTTACTTTTTGACTGAAATGAAAATACTTCTAATCCGATGTCTTTATGAATTGCAAAGGTTGTTTTTTTTGTTGTTGCTGCAACACATCATCCCTATGGTTTCAGAGGTGATCACACTTGACTGATCCAGGAATAACGTCACTAAAACAAATGTACAAAAATGGAGGTGGTTTAAAGTGTGAACTGACGTATCTCTCTGATGTCTCCTTCTCTCCGCAGGATGAACGAGGAGCAGATCGCCACAGTTTGTCTGTCTGTACTGAAGGCGTTGTCTGTCCTCCACACACAGGGTGTGATCCACAGAGACATCAAGAGCGACTCCATCCTCCTCACGCATGATGGCCGAGTATGTAACTCATACCTCACACTGCTTTACTCCTCCGTACTCCAGATATCACATCTTAGTCCTTTAAAAGAAGGAAGAGCAGTTTGTAAAAGGAGTAAATGCTGACATTAGAGAAAAGTTTCCTTGAGTGCAAAAAACGTCTCCATATTAGTTTAGGGAAATGAAACGTGATCACACAGCTTCTCTCTTCAATTTCACAAATCTGCTTTTGTATTTCAATCAACCAACTGTGACTGAGGCTGCACTTAATGAGTATTGAAGAATATGAGGCCTTTTCATGGCAGACACCTGGACTGGTGTATATTTAAACAACATTTATCCTGGTAGTGTTACATTTAAACGACCCAGTTAACCGTACATGTGATGACAAACATTACAGCGATCGTTCATGTTTTGAACTGTCCATCTTCTACTCCGACATGTCAATGTGATTGCTGATAAGAAAGGCCTTTAATGACCCCATGCTGCACATACAAACACCTCAGAGTGTTTAATGATAAGTGCATAATGCAAAACCTTGGCACAGCACCTCAGCCAGGGAAAGAATTTAACCTAGTTTTACTACAAATAAAGGAAATTGTTGGTATGAAAAAGGAACCAAGTGCCTCTCTGTTCAACACTGCTGGGGCTGATGCCTGTCCACTTCCTGCCTGTTGACAGGCAAGTTTCTGCTTTCTGCAGAAAATGAAACCAACATGAAACCTCTGATTTGTCAAAGTCAGCGTCCATACATGGTCTCTGTCTCCGGCAGCCTCTGGTCTAGGTTCAGTTAAAATATATTCTGTCTTTAGTTTGACACATGAAGTATTTGTTTCTGCTGCAGAATTCATGCATGCATGCTTCTGCTGAGCTGCTGTTTCAGCCACATCATTATTATATATATCTAACAAAGCCTCCTGCTAAATGTCTTTAGTCCTTGGTACTCTACATGCCTTTGCATCGCCCTTCAGGGTGATACAACTATTTAAATTCAGAAAAACTGAGTCAACAATCAACTCTTTTTTGTTCATGCTGGGGAACGAGTTTCGCAGCAGTGAGATGCATACATGAAAATGAGGTGATACATTACAGCAAGTACACGAAACACATGAATTAGGTTCAAAGTAAGCTGTTTTTTCATCGAGCATTTTGGGTTCATCCGAGCCTTGACCTACTTTCAGTTTTTGTTAAAGTCGTTTGGATCTTAAGTGTTGTTGCTCATGTTTTCTGCACAATCTGCCAGAGAATTTTGGTAAATTTCTCAGTTTTTCAAATGATATCTGATGAAATTTTGCTTAGTAACCCTGCATTTAGTCTGTTCATTTATTTGTTAGTAAGCTTGGCCCTGCGCAGCTTTTTGCTGAGTCCCTCACACCTACGCTAACATGACTGTATAACACGTCACACATGTGAAGTTTAGATGAACTAAGGTGAAAAACCACAGCCTCCCTGATGAGTGTTGGTGGTTTAATGTCTTTTATAAGTTGTGGTTTCACCCATCGACTCCTCGGCCTGCAGCAGCATGCAGGGCCAGGCAAACCCGACAGTCACACTGAGCACGGAGCACAGCTATGCAGAAAAACCCCCATGTTGTCACTAGTTTAGTTTCTTAAACTCCTGCTAATAATAAGCTTTTTTTCACCTGCAAACACACAACTTAAAATCACATTACATTACACCAAAGATGTAAATTGTTCAGCTCACAGTTGCTAGTTTTTGTTATTGTTTTGTGATTAAATACCTTTTGGACACCTATTTTTACAAATTCCAAAAGAGTACTTGTGTAATTTTGCGTTATTTTTCATTTAATCAGCTGTAGTGGTTTATTAGAGGAAGATGTTTGATCTCAGGTCACATGTTTTCACAGAAAGCTTTCTGCTTCTTGCTCTGGTGTTGCATTGTTGGGTTTGCTTTGACCTGTTTGGTCTGGCAGAGGAAGCAGACTAAACCCAGCCTGAAATGTTTCTCGGCAGTAGGTGGGGTTATGTTAGTGCAACGATGTGTTAGCAGAAAAAAGTAGGTGCAGACATTTGATCTGTGTTGTGGTTAAGTCGAGTATTAATGTCAGGGTTTCTGTCAGACTAAAGCTGTTGATGTTTTTAGTGACACTCAGTAGGTGAGTGTCAGCCATCATGTTACAGTGTCAGTCTGCAGGAGTGTTCATGTGGGGCGGCAGTAGCTCAGTCCGTAAGGACTTGGGTTGGGAACTGGAGGATCGCCGGTTCTGATGCGGATCAAAATATGGAAGTTGGTCTGGTAGCTGGAGAGGTTCCAGACCACTTCTCGAGCACTGCCAAGGTGCCCTTGAGCAAGGCACCGAACCCCCACCAGCTAAGGGGGCGCCTCCTGTGGGCTGCCACCGCACTCTGACATCTCTCCATTAATGCATGTCCACAGGTTTTTGTGCATGTGTGTGATTCAGGCCTGTGTGCGAGAAGCATGTCTCTCAATAACAGAGTGCGAACCAGAATTTCCCTCGGGGATTAATAAAGTATATTAAAAAATCAATAAAATAAAATGTGTGTCATGCCAAGTGTGTTTGGTTCCTCTTTCTGAGCCAGCTGTGGGGAGCGGTCCTCCCCCTGTGGGTAACATGAAAGGCTGCTTCTCTGTTCAGATACCCAGCCATGCACAGACCTTCTCAGAAAGAAGGGTGGTTGTCAACAAAGACTGTGGGAAAGATTTCACAGACCAGACTACTCAACTGTTAAATCATGAAAACGAAGCTGTGCATCAGAAACTCAATTTGAAATATTATTTGATGTTGTTAGAGTTCAAAAAGTTATTCAATTTATTGGACTTTTCTTCCTCTGCCCATTTCCAAAAGCCTTATTTTCTATTGTGAAAGACTTTTCTATAAAATGCAATAATGAACCAGCTAAACTGCAGCGCCAGACATTCCTCCAAACATTTATTTTAGCTCGAGACAGAACAGTGACTGACGGTATGAATTTACCGAGCATTGATTCATGTATAAATTCGATCTGGAGTTATTTGATTTCGTGGACATCACATACACTGTTTAGATGTGAAAAACTCTCGGTTACTAAGTGGTTCTTGGTGACAGATATCTGCAGACGGCCTGCACGGAACAGGAAACATTTGCAATGTGTGAAAACACTGTTTAAGATTGTGATTACTATATGAAGATGACACCAATCAACTAAGGTTAGGAGTTTATTTTGAGTTGATATTTCATATCGTCATGGGTTATCATTGATGCATGTAAGCGTTTGTTTGGAACTGTTATTCCCCATTCGCTCCTCAGTGGCTCTTTGAGATAAATATGAGGTTTGTTTACAAATTGCCTCTGCAGCCATCATACCAAGGCCTCCATCCAATAGGTTCATTTTACTCATGCTGAGGGAGAAAGCTTAATTACATAAAACAATTGTTCTTATTTAATGCCATGATTCAAACTGTTGGGATGTGTTTGTTTAATGTGAATGCTGATATCGAGATAATGATGAAATAGTGATTTATGCTGCAGCTCTAATTTGCAGATGGATGCACAACCTGTAGGATGAGATGAGATCTTGTTATGGAAGGATTCTAGTTTCCATTTATAGTCTGAGTGCTGACCAGTCGTGTCTGAGCTGTGTTTGGTTGTTTGTTGTGTGCTCTGTGAAAATAGATACTGACATTGCTGTCCCTCTGTTTTCCCTTTTCACCCATCTCTTTCTCCCTCCATCTCTTTTCTTCTCCATCTCGTTCTCCCTCCACCTCGTTGTCCGTCTCCAGGTGAAGCTGTCAGACTTTGGGTTCTGCGCTCAGGTGTCTAAAGAAGTGCAAAGAAGGAAGTCTCTGGTTGGGACGCCGTACTGGATGGCACCAGAGCTCATATCCAGACTGCCTTATGGGCCAGAGGTAATACTCACACACAGTATTTAACCATAGTTTAAATCTTAACCTCCAAACAAGCCCGCCTTTTCTATATGTTGATGGCGTCTCCTCACTGTGTGCAGGTGGATATCTGGTCTCTGGGGATCATGGTCATAGAGATGGTCGATGGGGAGCCACCGTACTTCAACGAGCCGCCGCTCAAAGCCATGAAAATGATCCGAGACAACCTGCCCCCCAAACTGAAGAACCTGCACAAGGTAGGTACAAAGACCAAAGCCGACAGGAGACGTCCAGGAACCCATCAGGATGTTGTTGTTGTTCCGCTGTAGCTGAAACAAGTCAATCATTGTCGAGTCCTTGTTTGTTCAAGAGACGGATTAATGACAAATTGAATATTTTAACCACACTGGCTGTGATCAACAGCCTCCAAAACGGCCTGTTAGAGCACACATTTTCTGAAAAGTGGAGCAGGCAAAAGATGGAGAGGATGGACTTTTCTCATCATTGGGGGGTTTGTAGACAGACTAAAGACACATTAGAGTTAGAGGAACATGGTGAAGTGTAGTTTGAATAATATGTGACCTTTAAAGTTGACTTGGAGTCTGACAAAAGAGTGAGAAACAAACAAAAGACATTTAGAAGGACAAACATCTCAGTTCCTGGCTGCTTTCTGTCATAATAACTAATATAAACTGTGTTCATGTGGCACCTTTCACACAATGAATGTAGGTTAGTGTTCTGAATAAAATGGACTTACAAACACTCAGTGCTTCTCAGGTAAATGAACTGAATAAACATACAAACAAGGACATGATGGCATCATTATGTTAACAAGATGGAACATTAAACCCACTTTATAGTAAAAACTCTGTTCATCATTCGTCGTTCAGTATTAGCTTGTTTTTCTATAAAATATCCTTAAGGATAATATGTGCTTGTGTATCACAGATGGAGAGGGAAACAGTGAACTCAGTGTGTCTGTGTGCAGACATCATGACTCATAAGCTCTGTGTGTCCCTGCATCCACAATGATTAAAGCCAGACGAGAGCTGATATTGAAATGGAAATTATTACGTTTCCCACGGCAGGAAAACACACAAACGCATGAGCACAGTAACTAAAGTCTGTTTTTATTTTCTCGGCCTTTGGTTCAGATTCTCTGACAATAAAAGTTAGTTATCAACTAATCTGCCTGTGATGGTGGTAATAATGGCCGACCAGCAGTTCAAACACACTTTAGTATCAGAAACAACAAAGAGTTTGTTTGCTTAGCACGGTAGTTCTCGATGAATTTCCTTTTAATTGTCTTGATTTATTGTTTAATTAAAGGTACAGTACGTAGAGTAGCATGCTAATGTTTACTTTAAAATATCTGACTTCAATTAAAAATGGACTAAACCCATGTTATATATATTTTTTAGTTGAGTACTTACATCACCTCAAATATTTCCAAAAGTTATCAAAGCCAGAGAAATCCGTAATTTTATAGTTGTAACGGTACGTGTCTTGTAGGCGGCCGCCATGATGAGCCGCCATGATAGACAGGAAATGTTGATTGTTGTCAAGGAAACACCGGGTGTTACGTCAAAGACCGCTGCATAAGCTAGCGCTAGCTGCTACTGAAAGCTGCCGTTCTGTCGCTGTATGTGCTGCTGTGATAAAAACGTCATGTAGATTATACTTGGATACATCGTCAGTACACATAGTCTTTCTCAGGTCGGTTTCGCCCGTTCGTATTGATTCAACACGGAGTGCGTTCGTTTTCGGGGGGGTGTAGCATAGAGAATCACTCCCATAATACCCCGCGAGCCTCGACGTCATCTTTTGTTATTGTTTTGATGGAGAGCCCCCTGGCGGCGGATTTAACATACTGTACGTTTAATGCAATTCTAGTCATACATCACCGAGCAAGTTCAAATATGTGAGTCTAGTTACCAGCTGTGCAAACTGTCTGAGTGTATCAAGCTAAAGATGAAAGAGCGTCACATAAACTTGTGTTTTTTTTAGTCCACAACATCCAGCTTATCATGTACAACCAGCTACCTGATATTCTGCATTTCCTCGCTTTGTGTTAGATAGCAATAAAAACTTGACTTACTCCCATATATAATAGCACCTAAAATAAACACTCTGCATGTTCTCCTTTCTCTGCCACAGGTCTCTCCTCTCCTCAAGGGCTTCTTGGACCGGATGTTGGTGCGTGATCCGGCTCAGAGGGCCTCGGCCAGCGAGCTCCTCAAACATCCGTTCCTGACGAAGGCGGGCCCGCCGTCCTGCATCGTCCCTCTGATGAGGCAGAACAGGATGAGATGAGACATGTGACACTAAGACCTCCAGACTGTGGAGGGCAGCGTGTGCAGGTTCAGATGGATCCGAATCCTCCTGCACACAGACGAGAGGTCAAAACTGTGCTGAGAGCTGCAGAGCAGGAGTGCAGGAGTAATTTCTTTTTCCTCTGTGAATCACTGAACCGAAGGGAGTGTGCTCCCTTTACAAGAGGCAATAAGGCAGTGTGTGTGTGATTGAGTTGTGTGTGTGTCATTGAGTTGTGTGTATTTGTAAACCTGTTGGTAACACTGTTAATGACGGTGTTTCATGGCTCATACATGTGAGAGGAAGAAGAAGAGCAGAGAAGCCACAACCCGCCTGTCGAGTGATTTGACTTCTTTTAAACATTTTGTTCCGATCGAAGGGCCTGACCTGGAAAGAGTTCCGCTTTTTATATTTCCATTTGGACCTGAGCTGGATTTGAAGTGTGAAGGTGGTTTTGCACACTGATCCGATGTTTTGAAGGAGACACGGGTTCGCTGGCCGGCTTCAGAAACTATTGGAGACACTTTTTTTTTAAATCTCACTATTTGAGGATCAGGGAGCCGACTGCTCTCACTACAAAGACTTCTGACGCAGACGGATCCCAGACTCGGACTCGATCCTCATCACACCCAGAACTTACTACTGAGGGAGGAAAACTTTACACTCAGAAATGAGTCAGACTTTTATTGTAGCCGTATAAACACTAGCTTCCTGTTGTAAACAAGACAACACACACACACACACACACACACACACACACACACACACACACACACTACGTCAGGAGATCAACACTGGAGTTGTGTTTTTTTAACAGATGAATTTAACTCTTTTTTCCCCCTCTTTGTTTCCCTGTGTAAGTACAATGAACATAGAGAGATATATATCAGTTTTGATGTTTTACTATCTCTATTTTGTGATTGTTTTATTATGAAGATGATTTGTTATTTTAGAGAAAGATGTGATCGATGTTTTGAAGCACTGTTAAGAGATAGAAGCTGCACTCCCGGTTAATTTCACACGATAGACACTAGACTTTTTATTTTGTGTATTTTATTATTCTAGACTACAACATGTGAGCAGGAAGGTTTTTACAGAAACACGAGGGAGAATAACGGACTACAGTTCACCCCTTACAACTGAACAGAAAAGAAATCCTGACACAACAGCTAAAAAAAGTCCCAACCTACCTTCTGTCTCTTTTGTCTGCTTTGATCAGCGTCTGTATTTAGATGAATGATTTCAGCAGACGGTGACTCAAGCTGAAATAACGTCTATGTGAGGTAGAAAACGAACACAAGCTGCTTTTTTGGCAATCAATGACTGAGTTGTTTTTAGTCTGTGGTATAATTCTGTATAACATCATCGCTCTCTCACAGCCGTTCCTGTTCTTTTCGGATGTTCTGCTGACGTTGAGGAGAGCTTGTCGTGCTCCTTTACGCCGCTTCGTCTGATTGAATCGATTAATCTTTAATTGCAGCTCCTGAATCCCTCTCCATGTGAGAGTGCTTTACTTATAAAGCCCAAAGGAGTATAACTGCTGAGGAAGAAAAGCAGCTTTGTTTAGTCCCGTCATTTTCTCTGCTCATGCTCCAAATGTGTGAGAGAAGATCTGTTGTTGCTGTTTTTCGGCACGTGTGTTCTGAGAGATAGCAACGTTTGTAGAAGGCAGGAAATATGTTTATTAAAACTCATTGCGACCACAGAAACAGCCTCTACAGATGTTCTCTTAACAGGCTGAAGTCAGGGTCCCTGGTGGGGTTAATAACGCTGCTGTAACATTAGATGAACTTTCATATCCACGGCATCAAACGTCCCCTACAGTCCGCCTCAGCAGCGGTCCACGATCTAGTTCTGTTCAGTTTAGCTCCGCCCTGGTTACTATCGCCCCTCTTCTCCTTTTGTGTTGGTCCGGCTGCATCAGAAGGCCTCTGTAGTTTCACACTGTATCTCTGGTAGCAATGAACAGAAACTAGAAAATAGTAACAAAGGTGGTTACTTCCTCTCTCTCACATAGAGATGCACATAAACACAGGCTGTAGACACATTCCCCGCTCTATGCTAAGACTGCTGTTTGCGATCGTTCTGTCTTCCAGTTCAGAGCTTCCTCTAGTCAGATCAGCCCTCAGTCAGGTCACCAGGACGTGAAAACAGAATACTAAAACCACTGGTTTGCTTTTCCTTTGAATAAAATCAGAGGAACACTTTCTTGTGTTAAGATGCGGCCTCCTGTCAAGGACACTTACTTTTGTGTCCCTGACTTTTTCTCTGCGTTGTAGCTCACATTTTTACACGCATCAACAGAATTGATGCTTACTGCTATATCAGTGACTGTGAGGCCTTGCGAAGAATAGCAGCACAGAGTAGGAGGAAGACTTTTTTTAAACCGGGAAGTTGGTTTTATTCCAAGCTCCCAGTTTGTTTTCTAAAATTGTCGAATATACTGAACCTGCAGAGAACAGTAGCTTTGGTGTGAAGAGAGGGATTTGAAAATGTAAAGTGGCTGTCATCATGTTTGCTGCACATGTTGGAGGACTCTAACTTCTGCAGAAAAGCAGCAGTATCCTTCAGGGTTTGTTTTCACTGTGGTTACTGATGCTGAGTCCATTAGGCTGCACCTCAAACCACAGAGAACATTCTTCCTTCCCAGCATCGTTTGTCTGCAGCTACAGGCTAACAGTGCGAGCAGAGAAACGTAGCTTCAGTTAAAAACATGCATCATCATGTGTCCGTGCCTCAGAGCATGTTCAGTCTGCAGGCTGCACGTTGGTTAATCTTAAACTTTGTTCCGACCACTTCAATTCTTTCTTCAGGAACGTTCACTGAGAAGAAAGTTTCTGGTGGGTGTTTTGTACTTTGTCTCCTCTTCAGCTCAGCAGGCAGAACATTTTTCCGCTGTGTCAGTTTCTGGATCTTTTTTTGTTCTGAAGTGGGTCAATCATGACTCACACATTACGAAACACGTAGAGATGTTTAATGTTTATAATCAGAGACACGAAGGCCGAGCTGAATGAAACGATGGGCTGACAGACAATCAGCTGGAGAGGAGAAATGAAATCAGTTAGTGTGTTTCTAGTTTTTCTGTTTTTAGGAGAGTCAGAATCTCACATTTGAAAATCGATGCCACTTTTAAATCCAGTGAAAGACTGCACATGTTGATTCATCACTCAACTCTAAATGTTCACACTAAAGACAGGTGAATGGGTAACAAACACACCTTATACTGAAGGTGAGACCCTCCTCCTGATCAATCCTGGTAAATGTAGTCGTCGTGTTTCCTGCTGTTCTGTTTGAGACACCAACAGCTGCTTGACATGATGGACCGTTATCTGGATTCTGACGGAGTATTAGAGCCGCTGAGAGGAACAAATAATAATCTGAGCTATGATAGCAGCAAGAAAAGGTGACACTTTGATAAGAAGGACACAATCTTTGGAGGTAAAAACAATGAGGCTGGTTGCTTTAAGGGTTAGAGCTCCTCGTGTTTTGATGAGGTTTGAATTACACAAACGGTTCACACACTGCAGCCCACAGAGAGAAAACACACTAAGTTTGGACCCTGCTCTGCTCCAGCCGCTGCTCTGAACAAAGTTACAAGTTTAACTTTACTTTCAAAATGTCAGATTATTAATTCTCATATCAGCGTCTCTAATACTCTGTTCTAAAGACGTTTGTTGTGTTGGCGTGAGCTTTTTTGTGATGCAGCGTTCCTTCAGTTCAGCTGTAAACAAACAAACTGATATGAAACACTTTGAGGATGCTCCTGTTACACTTCATCACACATTACATCTGTTTTTTCTTTTATCGTCAATGTGAAAATCACTTATCGATTTCTTCTACTGTTGGACTGATGTTGCTGATTCAGTAGACTGTAAGCACACTTAGTGAACCAGATTCTACTGCTGTGTGTGTGTGAGCGTGTGTGTAAATGTGTGTGTGAGCGTGTGTGTGTGAGCTCTGTGAAGCTATGTTTGTGTGCATATTCAGTTCATGCCTTAACATTATCGATCACTACTTGACAGATTGTGACTCTGAATTGAAACTACGACTGTTCGAGATGTTGAAAGGAGACTGCAGGACGCTTCCTCTCCTCATCGCACGTATCTGAAAAGTCTTGACGTCATTTTTGGGTCCAGTGGTGTTTGCTCCTTCAGGCTGAAGTGCTCATTAACATTCCTGACAAGTTTCAAAAAGTAGAGAGCACTTCAGATTGAGGATTTTCAATAAGACATGCGGTTAGTGAGTGCATGAGAGTCAAAAAGGGGATTTTTCAAGAAGCACGACTGCTGCGACTCGTTTCTGTTAACGCCTTTCTGCTTCACAAAGAAGAGCGCCCAAAGCTTTTCTGTTGAGTCTTCATTATTAGCAGGCGATTAGCAGCTGTAGTCCTCCTGTTCAGGGTTTAGTGCCTTGCTTTGCAGCATCTTAACGACTGTCCAGGTTAAGTCTTGCTTCTCGGAAAACCCCTGCAGGACTTGTTTCCCATTTCCTCTGCCAATCAGCAGCCTGCTCTATCAAATATGTGACAACAAAAACTCATCTGGTTCTCATCAACTCTCTTCTGGTGTAAAAAGCTGGTTTTGATGACATGTTCTGTCAAACATCAGGTTCCGACAGTCGTTCCTGCGCCATCCTGTTTTTGTAAATCTCACTGGTATTGTAAAAACCTAGATTTCACTTTGCAAATACAGATTTTTTAAAAGTCTTCTCTCCTGTCTGTTGTCTGTTTCTCTCGTGTGTTTGAAATGTTTATTCTCAACACTCCTGCCCTGTTTCACCTGTTGTCAGAGAAGCCAGCACTTCAACATAGCATGTGTTCTTAATGTCTCATGATATAGGGAGGTCATTTCATGATTTAATTCAGTAGATATTTTACAGATTGCTCCTTTAGGTTGATTACAAAAAGGCCCATAAGCCTGAGCAACGACGACGACTCCATTCAGCTCCGGTGCTTGTTTCTAACCTGGTGGAGGATAAAAAGGAAAAAAAGAAAAGTCATGTTTAAATCAAAAGTTCTACGTATGGTGGCCTTTCTGGGACATCTCAGTCTCAGCTGTTCAGTGTGATTCATTTTCATCTGTATTCAGAGTTTAAATGAAGTGCTCATTGGCATTTAAATGAGCTCTGTGCTAACTCAATGCATGTAAGCTATTGAATGTTGAATTGCTAGCAAGATGTCAACAAGAACATTTTCATATTCAGCATGTCACCCCGTGCATGTGAGTTTAAACATCGCAGAGTAACATTTTGAATCGTGCTGAGAAATGTGTGACTTTGGGAGGTTGTCTCTGAAAACTTGTGAAAAATGCAAAGAAGCTGTTTGACTGAAGGATGAGAATAACATCTTTCAGTGATCAAATCTTAAAGGACTGATAAATCAAACTGAATGCTTTACTGCTTTACATTGTGTTTTGACCCAAACCAATCTGCAGATGACTTGGTAAAAGAGTCCAATTTGTCTCTGTGCTGACTTCTAGCATCATCAGTGCGTTCTGCGGTTAATACTGTTTTAAATGAAATGAAACCACCTGGGAATGCTCTGTGGTGGATTTAAAGGCGACATATTCTCCTCCTTTTCAACACGTTAAAATAAGTCTCAGAGCTCCCCAAAACATGTGTGGGAAGCCATGGGTGGCTCGGGCTTTCTCGCTCCATGTCCTATTGTTTACGGTGAGAAGGCAGACTCAGAGGGCAGAACAAACACCTAGCTGTGGGAGTGTCACCCACCTGGAGGAGGGGTTACTGCCCTTTGTGATGTCATGAAGGGAAAATCTCCAAACGGCCTGTTTGAGCACACATTTTCTGAAAAGTGGAGCAGGCAAAAGACGGAGAGGATGGACTTTTCTCATCATTGGGGGGTTTGTAGACAGACTATGGAGACATATTAGTGTTTGAAAAACATGGTGAAGTGTACTTGACCCTGACATGACCCTTTAAAATCACAAATTTAATCA